>JAOTOM010005124.1:355000-820000 GCA_034440615.1 Ashinkailepas kermadecensis | reverse complement strand
GACGCGATGATCCCTCCGACTCCAACAGCGGACAGCGCAGCGTCAAACCGATCCGAGAGGGGCGGCTTTGGCGAGGGCTTCCACAGCTCAGCCAGTGGAGACGAGACTGCGAGCATCTCTGAACACAATCTGGAGCTCTCGATCAACGACAACCCGGTGAATGCACGAGCAGAATGGACGAATTCGTGAATGCACGAGCAGTGCGAGCGCACCGTGCTGCCGTCCGGAATGCTGTCGGGTGACGAGTGGTTTGGGGGTCAGGTGTCCGTTCGCCAAGCGAAAGGCTGTGGGTTCGAGTCCCACCTGTCGCCACTCTTCGCGCGCGACCAGTCGGCATGCGAGAGCGACTACTCTGTGCGACCCGGGGCGGGCGATGTGTCGTGAAGCAAGTGGCATCCACCACTTACATGCCGTCAGCAGTGTACACTCACTATGCAGGCAATTTGACTGACAGGCCAGAGAGCAGGTGAACATGTATGATTGCCGCCCCGGTAGCTCAGTTGGCTAGAGCGCTGGCCTGCATTGGTCTCCCCTGTCCTGGCAGCACAGGGTTCGAGTCGCTTCGCGCGCTCGCATTTAGCCCCCGGCTGGGAGGGTCAGTTGGCAGCTGGCCCGATAAGGCCGGGGACGAGCTACCGGGTGGCCGTGTCGGTGCATTGACGGCACGTTAAGCTTTCGGTCTGCTCTGCTTAGCAATAGGACCCTGGTTCATAAAGCCACCCCAGCAAGAACTCGGATTCAATATATATTTATTAAAAAAGAATAAAAAGATTATTTGAACCAATGCGTACTTGTGCTGCTGTTCAGCTTGGGACGCAGACTCGTTGCCATGCAGTACTTCGGTACTTCGCGCCCAGATGATCCCGTGCAGAATATCCATTAAACTGAATCGCGCTTCCATTTTTAGGTATTTTTATATTCCGCACACATCGTCA
Source organism: Ashinkailepas kermadecensis (assembly GCA_034440615.1). Taxonomy (NCBI): domain Eukaryota; kingdom Metazoa; phylum Arthropoda; class Thecostraca; family Neolepadidae; genus Ashinkailepas; species Ashinkailepas kermadecensis. The sequence goes on along the minus strand of JAOTOM010005124.1, from coordinate 819,065 downwards.
GCAAAGGGTGAGTTTTCTCATAATTAACCTGCTGCGGTGACGCGTAGGTGGGAGTTTTGAGCATTGGCAGTTAATACAGGCATGGACTAGGCCCTCGTTGTATACCACGCTGGACCACGCTGGACCACGCTGGACCACGAGGACCACGAGGACACGCTGTGGTCCGTTAGCCTTTTAATAATGACTTCATGGTCCGGCACGCCTCTAAAAATCATTATCTCCCTCCGTTAGAGACTTGCGTGCACAAGTTGCTACGTGTTAACTCCAGGGTTTCTTTGTGAACATGAGGGATATTGCTCTCCCAAAGCAATACATGTTGATGCAAATAGCCTTTTCCTCATACAAAGTCAGGAAAGTGGAAAACAAATGCGAAAGATGCGCCATTTTCGGCTCTGGGCCTTCCTCGGGATGCACGGTTTTGATGGAAATTTCACAGTTTTGAAAGAGCTGCAGTGAAGTGTGCTAAGGTTCTTTGCTGATGTATTCGGTTCTGTGTTTCTTCTAGGGTCGCCGGCATCTCAATTTGACTGGTATTTGAAGGTACGGCTAAGCTTTATGACCAACGCAGCCGGTGCGCCCCCTAGGCCGAAATAACCGAATGTACGGCTGGGGAAGAGAAGGGGGAGGGTGGCTGGGAGAAGGCATTCATTGGCACTCGATCTGAAAACATGTACGCCCAAGTTTAGCTGCCAGTAACGATCTTCAGTCCGTCGATTCCCAGAAAATGTCAGCCGAGTTGCATGTTGCAGATCATGTTGCAGATCATGTTGCAATGTCGAAGACGACATATCTGTCTGTCTTGTCTCGGAGACAACACAGACAACAGCCTCACTCAGCCGTTATCCGTTTCTGACCATTAGCTGTTTCCGAGCCCTTAAATTATTTACTCGACTGCCCATAATCGCTTAAACTTGCACTGAATACGAGCGTGCACGGGATTCAGGCATGCACTGAATCCGCGCGAGAGGAACTGGGGAGCGAGGCGAAACCGAAAGTGCGTCTTAGGACTTGCCCGAACTCCAATTACTAGTCTAGTTTTGTGTGATAGCCATGACAGGTGCGTGATCTGTAGCTGGTCTGGATTTGATCTGGATCCGAGCTGAATTTTCACTGTATCCTGTCTGGACTCGATCAGGATTTAATCATGAGCTGATCTGGGTCTGATCTGGGCACAAAGATGCGCCTTGTAAGTCCGAAGCCGTAAGCAATAGGTCGCGGGGAGGCGTCACTGATGTATTCTAGGGGGGAGGGGGTGGGGTGAGGTCAGCGGTTCTCCATGAGGCCTTGTGAAGCACGGACCTACCTTCATTTTTTTTTTGTTGCTAGGGGTCTCGAGGGGGTTTTTGTCTCTAGGTGTCTTTAGAGAGGCCTCAGTTAAAAAAATACCGGAGTACAAACTGAACTGGTTATCGACACGCCCAAGAACATCAATTCAGCATGCTGCGAATGCTGGGCACCTGGGGAAACAGGGCGGCCCCAGTTTATGCACAGGGCCTCTCGGGGCCTCTATGAATGTCAGTGGGGCAGATGCTGTCCTCCTGTTCCACGGCAGGGGCGAGAGGCTGGCTTGCCACCTGCACCCCCACCTCACCCCAACCCTCCTGGGTGGCTCCCTGCAGGTGCAGGGCGCCAATGCGTGCCAATTTGTTGACAGAAGCAATTCAACACACACCGCGTGCTAATTTGTGCTTTGTATTAGTTGTGACAATACGCCACGTAATGAACCAACATGTATTGGCCCTTTCAGTAGTATTTCCACCGCTCCGGGTTCTATGTTTTTACCTCCTTCCATTGCCGGACATTTGTCCACAATCTATGAGCCAAGCGTGTGTCGCATTGCGACAGTCACCCCCCGACACCCGAGAGCCAAGCGTGTGTCGCATGGCGACAGTCACCCCCCGACACGCGAGAGCCAAGCGTGTGTCGCATGGCGACAGTCACCCCCGACACCCAAGAGCCAAGCGTGTGTCGCGTGGCGACAGTCACCCCGACACCCGAGAGCCAAGCGTGTGTCGCACGGCGACAGTCACCCCCGACACCCGAGAGCCAAGCGTGTGTCGCACGGCGACAGTCACCCCCGACACCCGAGAGCCAAGCGTGTGTCGCATGGCGACAGTCACCCCCCGACACCCGAGAGCCAAGCGTGTGTCGCATGGCGACAGTCACCCCGACACCCGAGAGCCAAGCGTGTGTCGCATGGCGACAGTCACCCCCGACACCCGAGAGCCAAGCGTGTGTCGCATGGCGACAGTCACCCCCCGACACCCGAGAGCCAAGCGTGTGTCGCACGGCGACAGTCACCCCCGACACCCGAGAGCCAAGCGTGTGTCGCATGGCGACAGTCACCCCCGACACCCGAGAGCCAAGCGTGTGTCGCACGGCGACAGTCACCCCCCGACACCCGAGAGCCAAGCGTGTGTCGCATGGCGACAGTCACCCCCGACACCCGAGAGCCAAGCGTTTGCCGCATGGCGACAGTCACCCCCGACACCCGACACGAGCCAAGCGTGTGTCGCACGGCGACAGTCACCCCCGACACCCGAGAGCCAAGCGTGTGTCGCATGGCGACAGTCACCCCCGACACCCGAGAGCCAAGCGTGTGTCGCATGGCGACAGTCACCCCGACACCCGAGAGCCAAGCGTGTGTCGCATGGCGACAGTCACCCCCGACACCCGAGAGCCAAGCGTGTGTCGCATGGCGACAGTCACCCCCGACACCCGAGAGCCAAGCGTGTGTCGCACGGCGACAGTCACCCCCGACACCCGAGAGCCAAGCGTGTGTCGCATGGCGACAGTCACCCCGACACCCGAGGCCAAGCGTGTGTCGCATGGCGACAGCGATGGCGACAGTCACCCCGACACCCGAGAGCCAAGCGTGTGTCGCACGGCGACAGTCACCCGACACCCGAGAGCCAAGCGTGTGTCGCATGGCGACAGTCACCCCCGACAAGGTGCACGCGAAGTCATCCGACACCCGAGAGCCAAGCGTGTGTCGCATGGCGACAGTCACCCCCGACACCCGCATGGATCACCCCGACACCCGAGAGCCAAGCGTGTGTCGCACGGTGACAGTCACCCCCGACACCCGAGAACCAAGCGTGTGTCGCATGGCGACAGTCACCCGACACCCGAGAGCCAAGCGTGTGTCGCATGGCGACAGTCATCCCCCGACACCCGAGAGCCAAGCGTGTGTCGCATGGCGACATTCACCCCCGACACCCGAGAGCCAAGCGTGTGTCGCACGCCGACAGTCATCCGACACCCGAGAGCCAAGCGTGTGTCGCATGGCGACAGTCACCCCCGACACCCGAGACCCAAGCGTGTGTCGCACGGCGACAGTCACCCCCCGACACCCGAGAGCCAAGCGTGTGTCGCATGGCGACAGTCACCCGACACCCGGCAGCCCGGGAGCCAAGCGCCACCCTCCACTCCTCCACTCCTCCACTCCGGAGTTCCGTCTCGCGATGACGGCGTGCGTGCCGGTCGCCGCAGGCGGACACGACAGACGGCGCCACGCCCCCCAGGCGTTCGGCTCCTCACAGACGCCTGTGGGGGGGGGGTCACTGCTCCCCACAGGCGTTCGGCTGCTCAATGACGGCACAATTGACTGCACAAATACGTCATCGTGACGTCATCGTGACGTCATTGTGGCGCTGGACTGTGGCGAGTCGGCGCCGCGGCGGTCGCCGGCGAGAGAGCTGCGCAGGCGCTGGAGCGACCGATCAGCACCGACGAGTCGGCGGGCATGTTCTGCCGTGCGGATAATTGGCGTGCGGAAAATTGTCGTGTCGTAATATCGCGCAGTCGGCGGCGCCACTTCCTGGCTGGGTGTGTGCGCCCTTTGGGTGCCTCAGCTTTCATTTTGGCATCGCTGTAGCGGTAATTTGCGAACCATTCAGTTGATGAGGTGATGGTGTTCAAATGCGCTGTGAGGAGAAAAATCAACATGCCGCGGTATGCTTGCGCATCGGGAATGCTTTTAACTTTGTTTATAGTTCCATTCATGGCTGTAGCTGCTATAGTATACAAAAACAAAAACAGAAGCGCTATTTCAAATGGCCGTTTCATCCATTGGTTCAGGATATCGGTCGCTACCGAAGTTTGTCAGCATCCATGAAATAAGTACTTCATAGTTAACGTCATATACAAGATACACAGATAATACTAGTTTTGGTTACACAGTGTGACACCGCGCCAAGTACGTTGTGTCACTTTCACCAACTAGCCCATCGGTCAGGACATTTATAGATTATTTATCACAAGCGGGCATAGTGATACTCCTACTTAAATGAAATGGCACTTGAAAAACGCGCAAGTACCAAATACATGAATATTTAAAGTAAATACCCTACTTTTCCACGTGTAGCAAAATAAACCTGACCTGCACCTGTATTTTTCAATGGTGTTAAAATTCCTGGTTGCTGAAATACGTTTCCCTTCAATTTTCTTATAGGAAAATGAATGGTTGTTGCTGCACATGACCAAAAGCGGCCTTCGACTGATGGGCACATATACGGGGCTGGTGGGCACTTATACGGGGCTGGCGGGCACATATACTGGGCTGGTGGGCACATATATGGGGCTGGTGGGCGCATATGCGGGGCTGGTGGGCACATATACTGGGCTGGTGGACACATATACGGGGCTGGTGGGCACATTTACGGGGCTGGCGGGCACACCTTCACCAGTAGTATGCAAAGGAATTCCCCGCCGTCGGTGGATTGTAGAATGTCTCCGACACAGTGCGAACGTGTCGAATGTGCCCGCTTCGCACAATTCGACTGCGCCAGTACGCGTGACGGCATAGGCGCCGGGGACGCGATCCGTTTCCATGGCAACCACACCGCACGACCCGATCCGTTTCCATGGCAATTACACCGCACGACCCGGCCCATCGTTAGCCCCAATCATCGTCCGGATTTCGACTGGCGAATGCTGCACACTGATCGCCGGCCGTGGAGCTGTGTGTGACGTCATACAACGTCCGGGGATCAGGCACAACTGGCTGGCTGTCTCTGCACTACCGTCGTGGCTCATCCACCGGCCTGGGATCAGGCACAACTGGCTGGCGGCTGCTGCACAATGATCGCAGACCGTGGAGCTGTGTGTGACGTCATACACCGGCCGGGGATCAGGCACAACTGGCTGGCTGTCTCTGCGTCGTGGCCATCCACTGCTGCACGCTGCCCGCCGGCCGTGGAGCTGTGTGTGACGTCATACACCGGCCGGGGATCAGGCACAACTGGCTGGCTGTCTCTGCGTCGTGGCCATCCACTGCTGCACGCTGCCCGCCGGCCATGGAGCTTAGTGTGACGTCATACAATGATGCGTGATGTCACGTGGTGTGGTGCAGTCCCCCAGTTGTGCTGAGGTAGCACGAATGCAATTGCTTTAAGAGCATTTATTGTTCGGTGACCCACGCATTCGGTGATGACGTTGAACAGTATGGGAGCAAGTTTGTTCGGAAGAGGACTTGCTGCGGTAAGTCTGCTCAGAATAGGCCTTGCTCCGTTAAATCTACCCGCAATACATAGCCGAACTAGAAACAAAGCAAACAAAACACTTCCAATGAATCTCCGTAATCTCTACCAGTCCGTTCACACACACACAGGTGTATGCAGTACAGAGTGGAGCTGCGCCGGCGTGAAGTGCGGCTCCGACCGTCCAGAGTGGAGCTCGGCCCAAGTGGAGTGGAACCCTGCCCGCGGAGTGTGAAACTGCACACGAGCCGGGTGGGGCGGCGGTCGTCGCCCCCCCCTCGCAGCCGGATCGGTGCGCCACATTCGGCGCAGTGGCGGGTGTAATTGGTCGCAGAGCCGACGTTTGGCCACTGGACTGTGCCGCACACAGGGTTTTTGTCATCGGCACGCCGATCTGTGTGAAGGTGGAGGAGGGATGGAGTGGGGGTGGGGAGGGGTGGGGGTGGGGGAGGGATGGGGGAGTGACAGTGGGAGCGCAGGAATATCAAGCCGGTGCCACCGTGGGAACGCGAGCTGAGCAGCAGAAGGGAACGAGACAAGCGACACTGGCACGTGAAAACCGCTATTGGAAGAAAGTCGGCGAAATGGAAAGAAAATGTCACCTCCATGTTTTAAGTCGTAATTGTGTTATGCATGCAATGCTATGCATACATTGTTGAGTATGCAACGGTTCGATGCATGACTCGTCTCGACCAGCAATTGAAGTGGAGCGCTAGCTGCTATCAATCACAAATCGCAAGCCGTGAAGGGCACAACAAGCACGGCAAGCGGCCCGGAGCCTGGGCAGAGGCGGAGATAGCTGCTCCTCCCCATCCCATATGCCTTTCATTCAGAAAAAAAAGTATTTGGATGCATGCATGTATTGAGTTTTGTGCTTGCGTGAGCACACACACATATATTGCGTGTATATATATATATATATATATATATATATATATATATATATATATATATACATTTGCATACATACATACATATATATATACATATATATATATATATATATATATATATATATATATATATATGTCCGTGTTTCTGAGGTGGTAATGCGCAAGAAAATTGACAGAAGCAGAAATTCCAGCCCTGGAGAAGCGTCCCTGGGTCGTAGATGACGTTTCCTATCTCCTCACAGAGACTCGAAACCCGCCGGTCTTCGGCCAAGCCTCGCCGGTAATCATGTGTTGCGCGGGAGTCTGGCGGCACACGCCGCCAACACGCCCGACACCCATCGGCTGCAGCCCGACATTCATCGGCTGCAGCATTGTTCAGACCCTGCAATCATTTACTCGCAGCTCCGTTTTTGCTTTGCGAATTTGTGGCGTCGGGCACGCGCTGACACCGGCTTCCTTTGTGGCAGTCCGCGCTGACCCCTCATAGTGTGCGAGCCCACCAGTCCGCGCTGACCCCTCATAGTGTGCGAGCCCGCCATAGCTTCTGCGATACCGGTAGCGACACCGATACTGATATCGATAGTGATACCGATAGCGATACCGATCATGATGGTGATAACGGTACCGATACCGATAGTGACACCGATTGTCATAGCGATACCGATACCAATACCGATAGATATATTGATACCGATACCGATAGTGATACCGGCAGCGATACCGATACCGATGCTGATACCGATAGAAGACCGATACCGATAGCGATGCCGATCATCGCGAGCCCACCTTTACTTCTGCGATCCGCATACGGCGTCTGTGGTGGCAATGGCGGCTGGCGACCTGCTCCCCATATGATTGATTCAATCAGCTCTTAATCAATCTGATTAAATGGAAAATCACCTCCAAGTATCTGAGGCACGCGTACTCCCCGCGCCCTTTCACTTTCCCGCCACAGACGAGGCTTTTACCTCCGACTAGAAAACGCTGCACGGCGCGTGATAGAAGGTCGTGAGTCCAACTTTCTTGCGTGTGCTTTATCTTCCTTTGGTCCTCCCCTTGGCCTATTGTGAATATCGTAGCGACATCTCGTAAAATACCCGGTTGTTGAAGGTAGCTGTCGTGCCAGGAGAAATGTGGGTTGGATATACATTGCTTCTGCTGGATATATATATATATATATATATATATATATATATATATATATATATATATATATATATATATATATATATATGTATTGTCCCTGGCCTCTTCTGTGTGAGGTTCGTTGACGGTCCGGAGGGAAATTATCAGAGGAGACGAATACGGGTTAGGTTATATGTGCATTTGACAATTTTCGTGTACAAGTGGCACAAAAGTATTCGTCTGAAGACTACATGGATATAGTGGAGCTGGAGGCTTGACAAAAAAACTATTGTGTGGAAAAGCTATCTGGTGAATTGAAAATGCATTGAAAAGCTCATTCTGTATGGTTCCACGCTAAAATATATTATTTTTCTAGCGGCTTGATCTTGAGAGAATATTAGGGAGGCTAGAGTTCCCTCTTTGACCCCAAAAGATCAGAAACTACTTCTGTGAGGCACAGGTGACTGTACCATCTGTGATATCTGTGACATCTGCGACATCTGTGACATCTGTGACATCTGTGACATCTGTGACATCTGAACAACTGAACATCTGTGACATCTGAACATCTGTGGCATCTGAACATCTGTGACATTTGAACATCTGTGACATCTGAACATTTGTGACATCTGAACATCTGTGACATCTGAACATCTGTGACATCTGAACATCTGTGACATCTGAACATCTGTAACATCTGAACATCTGTGACATCTGAACATCTGTGACATCTGAACATCTGTGACATCTGAACATCTGTTACACCTGCGACTTCTGTGATATCTGTGACATATGTGACATCCGTAACATCCGTGACATATGTGACATCTATGATATCTGTGGCATCTGTGAAATCTGTGACGACATCTGTGGCATCTGTGCTGGATATGGCCGCTATACATGCTGACTTCATCAGGCGGTTTACTTTGGACAACAGAGTGAAAGTCATTGATGGTGCTAGTTATTAATTAATAACTTTGGATAGTCAGCGACCTAGCAGTGCAGTTTTGAGAAGTGTGGATGAAAAAAACGCATGGCGTGTTTGTTACGAAAGATACACTGCCCATACGTGGGCGGCTGAACAGGACAAATCAGAATGGGTGCTCCAGGCACTACAGGGCAGAAAATCAAGCACTCCTTGAAGCAATCCTAGATGCTACGGATTATAGAGACCAACTGTACCGTGGTCAAAGATGTGGTTCATTGCGCAGCTTCCGGGACAATCTTTGGACAATCTTTGGACAATCTTGACAATCTTTGGACAATCTTGACAATCTTTCGACAATCTTGACAATATTTGGACAATCTTGATAATCTTTGGACAATCTTGACAATCTTTGGACAGTCTTGACAATCTTTGGATAATATTGACAATCTTTGGACAGTCTTGACAATCTTTGCAATCAGTTCCGTCATTCATACGGTGTACTGTGATTTTCCTCTTCTTATGGGCGCTATATGACCATAGCAGTCGATGCGCCCTGTAAACCCAAATAACTAACTGATTTTCCTGGCTCATTGCATTCGACCTGGTTTTCTCCCGTCAGTTTGTGGACGTTGATGCAAGAGACATCCAATAGTGATCGGTTCCGAGGATATGATTACCCCAATGGCAAACGGCAACAGGTCGCTAGCCGAGCCGGATAAACGATGATCCATTGGTGACGCGATAATCGGGCAGAGGCGTTATCAGTGGCACAGCGTACACCGAAGTAGTCCGATGTGGCCGGCTGGTCGATTGCGGCTTCACGACGCACTCAGCAGTGGAGGCGGTACGACGTCGCCTGCCTCTCACCCCGGCAGAAAGGGCGGCCATCGCGGGGAATCGAACCGCGGTCCCATGGCACGCCAGACGCTCAGCTTAAGCACTGAGCCACCGACGCCCACCCGACATGGCCGGTTGGATATGTAACCACTCACTGATGAACACCCGCTGACCCAGGTCGGGGCAGGGGAGGGATTTGACAGTGCCGCATTGTCGGTGCATGTGCAACCAGGTGGCGGTGCATGTTTGCCACCGACATGTGACAACGCCATGTCCGACCGACCGACATGTCACATGTGACATGTCGGTCACATGTGACATGTCGGTAACATGTCGGTCACATGCGATATGTCGGTCACATGTGACATGTGACATGTGACATGTGACTACGCCGGGCGCTCAATGCCGCACGGTAGCGTGCGCTCTGAGCGATGCCCTTCAGCTTCATTATCCGGTGATGCCACAGAGGGTACCTACGCAAAACAGCATGCTCATCCGCGATGATTCACGGTTCACGTGCATTCGATCATTCATTCACGTTTACCTTCATTCGAGCATTCACGATTTACGTACGGCGAACTTAGCCGTGTACAGCCAACGCCGGAGCGATGTTGACTTATCACCGTTTTGCGTTCATCGTTAGGGTGCTTCGGTGCGAGCACGTGATAGGCTAGTGCTCCAGATATCCGCCAATCACAGGGCCGAACACCTGCCAATCGCAAATGAACCAGGCTTGCTACATCCTGGACCTTTCAGTCGGCCTGTTCGCTTCAGGCATTAGGTCTGATACTTTTCTGCTGTCGGTTATACTACCCAGGCTGCTTTCACAGGCGTCCGAGTGGCTTTACGTCCAACTGGAGCACTGAACGACGCAGCGTCCATCGATGTTACCTCGAGGTCAGCGTGCCATACTGAGTGGAAGTGTAACACTCGTCCTGGCGTACATTAATGTTACCTCGAGGTTAGCATCCCACACTGAGTAGAAGTGTAACACTCGTCTAGCCGTCCATTAATGTTACCTCGAGGTTAGCATCCCAAACTGAGTGGAAGTGTAACACTCGTCTAGCCGTACATTAATGTTACCTCGAGGTTAGCATCCCACACTGAGTGGAAGTGTAACACTCGTCTAGCCGTACATTAATGTTACCTCGAGGTTAGCATCCCACACTGAGTGGAAGTGTAACACTCGTCTAGCCGTACATTAATGTTACCTCGAGGTTAGCATCCCACACTGAGTGGAAGTGTAACACTGTCTAGCCGTACATTAATGTTACCTCGAGGTTAGCATCCCACATTGAGTGAAAGTGTAACATCCGCTCGTGAAATTTGTGTTTTCATGGCCCGTATAATGGTACGTACCAGTTGATGTGCCCTAAAACGCACAGCCACTATCCAGATGACCCATCCACGCCAATACGAATTCATCACGGTGCGTATTTTCCAGCACATCATCATGCACCCGTGTTCTTCGTTTTCATGCCGGTCATTTGAAGCCACGCGTCATTCACTGCTGAATGACGCCATTTGAGATCAGGCACCACAATAACCATGCAATTGTGTGATGTGGCTGACATAATGGCATCATGAGGCGACCGATGCTGGAAGGCTGGGCGAGCAGGGTAAAGCTTGAATTACTAGCTGGCGAAAATATGCAGCAACGGCAGCTGACAGGCACATGATGTGATCTCCACGTGCGGCACAACGATCCGATACACATGAATGGGTCTCCACGTGTGGCACAGTGTCCCGACACATGTTATGGTCTCCACGTGCGGCACAGGGTACCGAGACACATGACGGGGTCTCCACGTGAGGAACAGTGTCCCGACACAAGATGGGGTATCCACGTGAGGCACAGTGTCCCGAGACATGATGGGGTATCCACGTGCGGCACAGGGTACCGAGACACATGATGGGGTATCCACGTGCGGTACAGGGTACCGAGACATGATGGGGTATACACGTGAGGCACAGTGTCCCGACACATGATGGGGTCTCCACGTACGGCACTCACTGCGCGAGGGAACCGATGTCAGCTGCAATCTGGCGTGACGAGTAGACCAGGTTAGCTTGCACATTATCAAGCTGGCTTTGATCAATCAATAGATGGCATACACCGCGTCACTTGCGAGTCCCAGTACAGAGAGAAAGAGAAATTCAGCCTGGAGCGCAGTAACGAAACATATCGACAGTTTGGTGATGGAGCTGGTTGGCTGCCCATTGCCATCTGCCCCTCGTGCTCACGAGCAGGTGGAATAATTTTTCAAACTGCGATATTCGAAAATGTAAAGTCCGCGCGTTTTCATGTGCGCTTCGTTGTTAATCGGCACTTTGATAAGTATGAAGTACGGCTTCCTGTCTTCCACACTCATGACGGACGGAGGAGTTTCGATGTCGTGCGAATTTTTGCTGTCTTATTCATGACAATAAACTTGCATGACCGTTGTCCTTTTTCGTAGCAACCTTTTGCGTGTTTTTGTAAAAATAAATATATTGTACACCTCATTCCGGCCGGAGCTTCAACCGGACTGTCTGTTAGGTAGGTCAGCAATGCTAAAGCGATGGTCGTCCGAGTCTGGCATGTTTTAATTTATACTTCGACCGTAAAACGTTCGGTTATATTTGAGTTGTGAGTTTTTAGTTATTTTACTTTTTTTTGTTTCGTTTGATTTCAGCCGAGTGATCATCACTCGCCACGCCAATGTGAACGCGACGAACTAAGAAATACGTCTTGTCTTATCACATCACGTCCTGTCCGAGATGCATTGCAGTGGATGCGGGCGCGGGCGAGGCTCGCGTGCCTCGCGGCAGACACTACGTGATTGCAAAATGTCACTCGATAGCAGAGTCATTGCTCGAAAGCATGAACGCGTGCGCGGTGACGTAGGGGAAACAGTAGATAGACCGGGGCACTGCGCTTCAAAACATACAGCGAATGACGTCACAGAGAACGTGACGTGACGTGATAATTATGTCCACTTAGAGAATGACGTCACATGTACGTGATGATCATGCGGTTGCATAGCCCATACGTTATTGCCAAGTTATAAGTGTACCAGCATTGCGGCGACCGTAACCGATCATGTTGTCAGGGTTTTCCTTTCTTTTGTATTGCTCACTTAGTTATCGTGAACGCAGCAGCTGACCTGTCCGAACTTTGCTTTCGCTCGCACAATAACAATAAGCCGATAACCGGTAGTGGACAATAGCGGAGAAGATAACTGGCAAGTAGGCTTCTGCAAGTTGTCGGTCTCACCGTCTGTATCTCAGTTCAAACGGAATATATAGTGACTTGCATGCAGGGGCCTAATAAAGTCTCTTTCCGGAGCCTCAGGTGTGAATCGCCGAACCCAAGGGCACGATAGGACACCGATCTATCGTAGATTCAACGGATGTGGTACACAGCACTTTTCGTGACCTGGTATGCGGGATCTGTGAGACAACAGAACCAAACCGTGCCGCAGCTCCACCTCCGACCGGAACCGTGCCTCTGAACCGTTGGCCCTCCCCGTCGCCGCCGGCCGGCCAGTGAATCGCGTGAATGACTTGCGGAGGTGTCGGCATTGTCCGTGCACGTGCCTCCTTCCTTGTTTGACAATGCGTACCGTTATCGCGTTCACGTGCGGCGTGGACTTCGCATTTCCAGACCGTTGAACTGGCTCCTGTCGTGGGCCCGACCTCCGGCTCGGCGGCTGGCTCTGCAATTACGCCAATCACAAGACAGGGCGGCGCCGCCGAAGGTCCGCAAGCTCCTCCCCGCCGCCGGACACCTGTCGCCCAGCGTCGGCGCCGACCTCAATCCCTGGCACACTCCCGCGGCGATAGTCGCTGCCCTTGTGCTTAGATGTGCGCAAATGTCAACCTTGCACGCACGACTCCTTTTCTTTGGTACTGTATTTTGTTTGTAATGAAGATAGGCTGTAATAGCCATGACCACATCGTGGATCGTCCTAATACTTTGATTTGGTCTTTGGTATTTGGTTTTTGTAATTCTACTGAATGAAGTTGTTGTGGATGGAAGCATGCTTAGCTCGTCTCATTTCATGCAATGCGAAATAACGTGCGCAAGTGTTCGCTTTTCGGGCACGCGTCCCCACACCCCCAGTCCGGTTTGACGAGCAATGTTATCTGTGTCCGGGCCGGGCCTGCGGCGGTTTGCCACCGGTTTGTCACCGGCTTGCCGGTCTGTTTGTCGCCCGAGCGGGCACCACGGATGGCAGTCACGCTCCGCGGCTCCCTCCCTCCCGCGGTATCACGCCAGCATCGGACTCCATCCGTTTAGCCTCCTCAGTGACGCGCGACGGCGGCCGCGCGGCCCTCCCGGCGCTCGTGAGCGAGGTTCGTCCGCAGAGGTCGGCCAGCTCCTTCGCTTCCCACGCGCGCGCACGCGGCAGGAAGAAACTCTTCCGTTGAAGTAGCCTGACGAGACGCGTGGGTATTGTTCTCGGAATCGGAGCGGGAGACGTTCCGCCACCTGGCCACGAGCATGCGAGGAAAACGACTCCTCGCCTCCTCCAGACGTGACTTCTCTGAGGATGGTAAAGAGAAACAAAATAAGACCCGATTCCTCTGATGAAGGTAGGAAGACACAAAATGAGACATGACACCCCTGATGAAAGTAAAGAGAAGCAACATGAGACGCGACTTCTCTCATGAAGGTACAGAGACAAAATGAGACACAAAAATGGGACACAAATGAAGTGCTGATTAACAAAGAACAACGAAGCTCACAAGACGACGTACGGACTTCACATTTTCGAATATCGTAGTTGGAAGAATTCCTCCACCTGCCCGTGATCACGAGAGGCAGATGGCAATGGGCAGCCATCCAGCCCCATCACCAAACTGTCGATTTGTTTCGTTACGGTGCTTCAAGCTGGATTTCCCCTTCTCTCCGTACTGAAACTCGCGAGTGAAGTTCCAACTTGCGGTGAAATGTCGCACAGGGCCGAAGCGAAACATTTCCATGGATTCTCCGAGCACACAAATCTACCCGCAGCCTTGCCGTGAATGGGACGATTTCTAGTTCCCATCTTCCCTCTCCCAGTCCCACACCTTATCTGTGAGGCCCGATTTAGACGCTGTCGCGGCTAGTCCTTCCGTTAGAGACTAGTCCTTCTGCTAGTCCTCGTCATGTCGGGGCGACACGACCTGACGATTTACCTTACCCGAACGTGACACCGACACAATCGAAAGGTTGTGGGTTCGAGTCTCACCTGTCGCTACTCTTCGCCCGCGACCAATCGGCGTGAGAGATTGGCGACGCTACATGCCTCAACGGTCGACGTGTCGTAAAACCAATAACCAACCAACGTGACACCGAAGTAGAGCCCGAGTTTGTCGACCCAAATGTCCTGATCTTATCGAGTTTCGAAATCAGACTGTCCGATCTCGGTCATTTCCAACGGTGTGAGGCCGCCGAGCGCTTTGGTACGATGGTACGGTGCGACCGATAATAGTGACGGTGGCATCAAGGTGGAGTTTTCAGATCCGGAGGAACGTAGGAGGACATTTAAAGCCACGGTCTTTACGTTTGCGTACACCATCGATGGGAAAAGCGCATAAAGGACTGTACCCCTGACTGTGAAAACTCATCGCGCTAAAAACCGCTCCAGAAGTGTCATCACCTGCCAAGACCTACAACGCGTGGCGAAGCAACTGTCCAGGGTCTTGCAGGGTTCGATGTCCTGGAGGCCATGCGGTTGAAAACAAAAGTGGCATGCGAAGCAACTGTCCAGGGTCTGGCAGGGCTCGATGTCCTGGAGGCCATGCGGTTGAAAACAAAAGTGGCACGCGAAGCAACTGTCCAGGGTCTGGCAGGGTTCGATGTCCTGGAGGCCATGCGGTTGAAAACAAAAGTGGCACGCGAAGCAACTGTCCAGGGTCTGGCAGGGTTCGATGTCCTGGAGGCCATGCGGTTGAAAACAAAAGTGGCATGCGAAGCAACTGTCCAAGGTCTGGCAGGGCTCGATGTCCTGGACGCCATGCGATTGAAAACAAAATGGGGCCGAGTTTTACACGACACAGGCAATATCGTGCTCGCACACAATTTCAAAACACAGCCTACCGACGTGAGAACCGGACATGCTCGGCTCAGGGTGCGCGCTTGTGGACCCACGCCGCTGCCGGTCAAAGCCGAAATGTCCGAAGGCCACGAGCTTGCAAGCTGCACAGAGCCAAGGTCACGAGCTTACACATGTACAGAGACAAGGTCAAGTGCTTGTAAATTTCACCAAGCCAACGTCTCGAGCTCACAAGCTGTCCAGAGCATACCGCAGCTCTGACTGGTAGCTCTGGTAGCTCTGACTTTCTGAGAGCGATATTAATTAGCTGCGTTTAAGAACGCAATACAGCACCAATGCAGGCTACGAATAACGCACATTGGCTGTAGTGGAATGCCGTCGGCCCATAGCTGGCAATCCACCACATTCGCGTGGTTCATTCACAGAATGCTGCGCCAAGCAGGTGGTGGATTTCCAGCCAGCAGCTAGGAATCCACCACCTACGCGTGGTTCATTCACAGAACGATTCGCCAAGCAAATGTCGGACCCCCCCCCGCAAATGTCGGAAATGGCATGACAAGCGTGAGGAACAAGCGCGTACTGCTACCCGACGGGGGCTGTGCTTGAATTGTTTGGCCACTTTGGTTGCCGGTTACTTTGTTTACTTTGATCAGTTCGGACCATTTCAGGACAAGCAATGGGATGAAGGAGATGGAGAACGCAGTGCAGGAGACAGATGACTGGGCTGGTTGTGGGACGGGACAGCATGGGTGGGTGCGATTTTTCTGTGGAGACGCAAACTCCTATGGAACAAACTGCTACGTTAGGCGTCATAAGCGGACATAATACCGGTGGCGCCGCTCTGGTGGTGGGTTTGTGAAGGAACACCACCAGAGTGGGCTTGCTTTTATTAATGCTACATTCTGGTTTCTAGACGAGATGCAAGTAATTTCCAATGGTCCAATTTGAACAACATTGAAACAAGCTCTCTTGTGATGCGTAGTTCGTTTTATTATCAAATCATTTCACCCTGTCACTTTGCCCTTAAAGTGAAATGGGAGCAATTGGCCACTCAACATCTTGTGATGAACACGTGTCATACATCTTTTGTGTGACGTCCTGACAATTTCCAATGTTCTTAACTAAGCGAAAATCAAGCGTGCTACATTTTTATATCATCTTGAATAACTTCCATGAAGGTTTAACCCTGTCACTTTTGCACTCAATTCCAGAATTCGTGTCCAAAATTATCACATTGCATCACTTTATATTGTATATCAGATGTTCTACATTACCGAATTAATTTCCAATGGTCTTAAATAAACACTCATAAAAATCCGCTGCCTTATGATGCCATACACTACTACTTTGATAGTTTTCTAACCCTGTCATTTTTGCACTCAATTCCAAGATTTTCATCTCGAATTATCGCATTATATTCCTTTAAATTGTATATCAGATGATCTACATTACCGAATTAATTTCCAATGGTCTTAAATAAACCGGCATAAAATCCGCTGCCTTCTGATACCATACTCGACTACTTTTATGGATATCTAACCCCGTATTTTTTGCACTCAATTCCAGGATTTGTGTCTCAAATTGTCACATTGTACTACTTTTAATTTTATATCAGATGTTCTACATTAGCGAATTAATTTCCAATGGTCTCAAATAAACCGACATAAAATCAGCTGCCTTCTGGTGCCATACTCGACTACTTTTATAGATGTCTAACCCTGTCACTTTTTACCTTTTGACATGAAGCTTTGCGACATTATTGACGTTCTGGCATGGCTCGATGCATGTCAAGCGTCGACGGTTGCTGCCTAAAGGATCCGTAGGGCCGCCGAGCGGTGCCACGATAGAAAGTAAAGTTCCACCCTTCAACAATACTAAGCAACATCGGCTCTGCCACGCCAAAATGGTGTAGGAGAAAATCATGGTTGAAGATGCATTCTTTCCCTTCAACGCCCAGAAGCGTAATGTTCTTAAGCAATTTCGCCAAAATCTGTCGGCCTCAACTCTAATGGTGGCAGAACTCATGCCAGGCACATCGTCTATCGTTTTAAAGATGAAAATCTGCCTGTAACTATGGCGTTGGGGCCCATTAACATTCAGGGAATAGGAATCCCGCGCCCCGCCATGCTATGAATGGCGAGCGGTTGGTGACGGGCCGGAGGCGGCCGGCGGCCGGCCGTCTGTGGTGGAAAATAGTTCAAAAAGGACATACGGAAAGTAACAATATGCGCAATAGATCACTGCAAGTGGCAATACAATTGACGTCTGAAGGCAAGCTAACTTTCATAAATGTACTTCGCGTCATATTTTATGGAGACAGAGTCTCATAAATTGTAACTATATTC
This sequence comes from Ashinkailepas kermadecensis, assembly GCA_034440615.1. Lineage (NCBI taxonomy): Eukaryota > Metazoa > Arthropoda > Thecostraca > Neolepadidae > Ashinkailepas > Ashinkailepas kermadecensis. The sequence goes on along the minus strand of JAOTOM010005124.1, from coordinate 801,434 downwards.
TTAGCGCACACACTAGTGAACATCCGGGACCGCTTGTCGGGGCGCATGTTTCAGAGTTCTTGAACGGCACCTGTTTTCTTTCTTTACTGGAGATCCCCTCGATGTCCGCAGTAACATTGCGTCTGACGCCTAACAAGGTGTTTTGGCCTTTGGCCGTTATTGGAAAAGGCACTTCGGCCTCCTCGGGCCATTTCGTTCAATGAAAGAAAAACAGAGTATTATTAAAGAGCAGAAAGGAAAAGGAAATTTTGTGCGCGGCAGAAATCGGTGATTGATTTTCGAGTGCCGTGGTATTGCTGACCATGGAGATGTGTAACTGCAGGATGGGTGTTGCCGCACGCTGAGGTGCTCAGGTGTTTTCGGAGGTTTATGAGCCGCACTCGTGCAGTGACATCCGTGTCACCCTAAGGCAGGTCATATGAGAATTGGGTCACATGCTCACACACATGCACACCCACGCGCCTGCGCGTGCTGCAGCATGCCCACACTCACACTCACACTCATACTCACACTTGCACTGACACTGGCATTGATACTCGCATTCACACCCACACCCACACCCACACCCACACTCACACTCACACTCACACTCACACTCACACTTGCACTGACACTGGCACTGATACTCACATTCACACCCACACCCACACCCACACCCACACTCACACTCACACTCACACTCACACTCACACTCACTCACACTCACACTCACACTCGCATTCGCACTCGCACTCGCTTGCCCTCGCACTCACACCCACACCCACACTCGCACTCGCTTTCCCTCGCACTTACACTCACACTCACACCCACACTCACATTCACACTCACACTCACACTCACTCTCACACCCACACGCCACCACCACCACCACCACCACCACCACCACAAGGAGCCACGTGCCGCACCGTCCCGTCCACGCCGACATTAGCGACAGCGTGGAGCACGCCATTCGGCCATTAGAGCGCCGTGTCAATACGGGTCAGAGTGGCATTGGGAGTGGACGGCGGCGAGCACGACGTGCGCCGGCGGTTAATGCTCATTTCGCCTGGCGTGGACCACACGCGAAGTAACTCGGCGATTTCACACCGTGGTCGTGGGCTTTGCTGTGATACAACGCACACGTAGCTGATATACTGTGAGTCTGCTCACTGTCGGTACCTACAGCCAGATCAAGTTGTTTGGTGTTAAGCTATGTGTTTGTTCGGCGTGTATTTGGCTAACTAGCCAACCATCAGCTGGTGAACTATGAAGGCGTAAATATATATATATATATAAATACATATATATATATATATATATATATATATATATATATATATATATATATATATATATATATATATATATGTATGTATGTATATATGTGTATATATATACATAAGACCATGAAGAGCTCCTAGAGACCAAAACCTGCAGTGAGATTCCCGAGGTTGAGAAGGCCCCCTGTACTGAGCAGACCCCCAATGGAAAATCCTTCGTCCTTGAATTGGTGAGTGCTCCTAGGAGCAGGCTACGTCTGGAAGTGGAGGGATAATAAGGTAAGATATAAATGTGTGCTATTTATGTATTGGTATTTTTATATAAGACAATAACAAGACGCTTCGCCTTAGCTTTGTCTGGCGATCAGTTCCCGCGGGACCAAACGCAGGGGTTCTCAAATGTGTGTCGTGGCCTTTGCCCGGACAGACTGACGATACTCGGGCTATGCATGTTGCCGATTGAGCCCATGCAGTTTGCTGTTTCCGACGAAGGTCTTCGACGAACCGTCCGTTCCACGGGAAGTCAGCTGGATAGCGAAGTGCACGACGTTCGCTGACAGTCGTGTAGACTGGCCGCGTAGACAGTCTAGTGTAGACAGTCGTGTAGACAGTCGTGTAGACAGTCGTGTAGACTGGCCGCGTAGACAGTCGTGTAGACAGTCGTGTAGACTGGCCGCGTAGACAGTCGTGTAGACTGGCCGCGTATAGTCGTGTAGACAGTCGTGTAGACAGTCGTGTAGACTGGCCGGGGGTACTTCGCCGAGGTGATGCGGCGGTCGTCTTCGCCACTGCTTGTGCGATTCCAACGGCATTCCAATGCGACTTTTTATTTTCATTTCGTTTTCATTATTATATTTCATTCCTTTTTATTTTCATTTTCGTTTTCATTAATATGTTCGTGAAAGTGGAGGGAAGCAAGTGTCATACTCTCGCCCTGTGCGTGCGCTGTGGTTTTGCCATGCACATCAAGGAATGCAATGGGGCGGGGATGGCCGAGTCGTTAGGTGTTGAGCTCCGGGTCCCAAAGGTCCCGGGTTCAACATTGGCACACAGCTCGGGACATTTCCCAATTCCGCGGCCCACCGGCGGAGCAGTGTGGGCGGCGCCATTAGCCGTGAGTAGGCATAAAGTGCATCGTGAGCCACCGAATAAACTTCGGAATGCAACATAACTTTGAAAACTTCGGAATACGAACGCCTTACTATTTTCGAAGTTAAATATAAATCCAATGCTTGAACTTACGGTGCAACTAATTTGAATAAATGGCTTCGTATTACCTCAGCATGATGATCTTTCATCTCCATTACATTCACGCCGCTTTTGCAGCGATGGCACGGGCAGGATCACGTTCATCGCAATGCTCCTGAACGACGCCAGGTCCGGCTGTGTTTGCCAGATCAATGCAGCTCGCGCCGCCAAACTTTTGGGCGGCGAGACGGCTTCTGGTCGGCAGATGCGACCGGCGGCTCACGAACGCTCCCGTGTTGTACCTTCAAACTGGGCTCCCACCCATCGATTTATTGGTTGGGCTCCGCTGGAAAATAAGCTGACACGAGGCAGATCGCGCGAACATGCTGGCAACGCTGAACAACAGGACCAGGAACTTCTTCCTGCTATCCCGCCAGCTTTGGCTGCTTTGTCACACTCACTAAACCGACTTTTTTTATCTGTCTCAGAGCCAGCAAGTACTTTTGCCAAGGTGCACTTACTGTCCTCATGGTCCAGTAGTGAGAATGCGCGGGGTTCTTGCAGAATGATACGCAATCTAGAAAAAATGAATGTCGGTATCCTTACGAGAGCTCCAAACTCCTGCTACATCATGCTGATCAGCTCGCACATACTTAGACGATGCAGAGTCTCACCGTGAAATGGTGCGGAGGTCTCACCGTCTGCCAGTGCGAAATGGTACGGAGGTTGTGCTTATAAGTGTGTAAACAGATAGATCAGGTTGAGAGGATCATCAGCGCTCGCCCACTTATCGCCACTCTTAATATTTGAGTAGAACTGCACCGTCACGAGGTATGATTTGCCGGTCAGATTGCTTCAGAAGAGCCAAAGATTTAGAAGGATTATGATGAGAAGCGCAGTCCATTTAACACGACGAGATTAAGTGAAGCGCCTTGTTGTTGATGTTGCTGTTGCCTTGCTACTGACGAGAAGTACTGAAGTGTCTTGTTGTTGATGTTGTTGTTCTTGTGGTCTTGTTGTTGATGAGATGTTGTGAAGCGCCTTGTTGTTGTTGGTGATGTTGTTGTTGTTGTCTTTTTGTTGTAGAGATGTAGTGAAGCGTCTCCAGCCGTGCTTACAGTGTGACTAATTTGAGTGCTTCTGAAATGTTATCTGGCCAGGATTCACCACCGACTGCGAGATATTGTTTTATTAGTTGGTCGATTCTACTAAATGTATCCAACTAGGATCAAGACTGTTAGCTAAAACGCATGAATGTTAAGTGTATTACCGGTCGTCTTGTAGGGTACCGCTTCATTTACACCGTCGGTCAAAAGGTCTAAAGTCAATCGGCATAAAGCCTACTAGAAGGATGTACATTATCGGGATCATTGCTCTTCAATGCTTTTCATCGCATTGACACGTGCTCCCAGTACAAAAATTAACATCATATTTGTCCGGATATGTTCATTTATCCCAGCTTCATCTTACAGCACTGAGCGTCGTCGAGAAATCCAAAACGTTTGACATTGTATTACAAGGGGAAAGAGCAGATAGTGGTGTAGCGGGAGAAGCATATAGCTGTCAGCTGTCATCCAGCGGGAGAAGTATGAAACCCAGTAGTGATGTAGCGAGATAAGTGTGTAACTCAGCAGTGATGTAGCAGGATGAGTGTGAAACCCAGCAGTGACTTAGCGGGAGAAGTGTTTAACACAGCATTGATGTAGCAGGAGAAGCGTTTAGCCCAGCAGTGGTGCAGCGGGAGAAAACAGCACCCTCCCCTGATATTCCGCCCATTCACAGCACAGCGCTGTGCATCACCGCTGTTTATGACCGCTGTCACTGCGAAGTTGCGGTGTAAGCGCCTCAAAACAGATAGCTGGAAGTGTAGACAATTTCTGTTTGCCTGACAGTGATAGTCTGGGATTTTCCTCACTCGTACGATAACGGGTTTTCAATTTCAACTCTTCTCAAACCCTACCCGTTATCTTTATCTGTATCTGCATCTGTATCTGTATCTGTATCTGTATCTGTATCTGTATCTGTATCTGTGTCTGTGTCTGTGTCTGTGTCTGTGTCTGTGTCTGTGTCTGTGTCTGTGTCTTTGTCTTTGTCTGTGTCTTTGTCTTTGTCTTTGTCTTTGTCTTTGTCTTTGTCTTTATCTTTATCTTTATCTTTCTCTTTCTCTATCTCTATCTCTATCTCTATCTCTATCTCTATCTCTATCTATATCTCTATCTCCTTCTCTCTCGCTCAGTTTTTCTTCTTCCTTTTCTTCGCTTTATCTTCTCTTTGTTGTATTCTGTGCTTTTCTCTTTTCCCTTTCTGCTTTAATTGTCCTCTTCATTCTCCTTGAATACTTCCCTACCCTGCTCCTTCCTTCCTTTCGTCTTCTTCACATCTTCACCTTCTTCCTTCCTCTGGTATCCTCTTCCTCGTTATTTCATTTGATCGTTGTCTTCCTCACTTTTCTCTCCACAATAGTACCGGTTTAAAAACGTTCAGGTTGTGTTTTTCTGTCGCGGTGCTTCGCAGACAGTGCTCTTTTTGTCACGACAGAAACCGGCTTGACGAGAGCAATCTTTGTGATCATTAAGCGCACCTTAACACCTCACTCATGCGCTCTCAATATGCTCCATTGGCATTGTTTCTAACCGGCGTTCGTGCATTTCAGACAGCGAACCGCCTGTCAAAACTGAAATCGAAGCGCACCACAGCCGGAACGCACCCAGAGCACTGCTCAGCCACAACCGATCTGGTCTAGTGCTTGGGTCTCCTGTGGTGGCTGGCCTTACATCGCGCCCCGAGTCCGCCAACGTCATATCGCCAACATCGTGCCCGGAGTTCAGCGTCTGGCGCGGTATTCGTCAACATCGTGCCTGGAGTCCAACAGCGTGACGCGCGGCATTCGTCAACACCGTGCCCGGAGTCCAGCGTCACGCGCGGCATTCGTCAACACCGTGCCCGGAGTCCAGCGTGACGCGCGGCATTCGTCAACACCGTGCCCGGAGTCCAGCGTCACGCGCGGCATTCGTCAACACCGTGCCCGGAGTCCAGCGTGACGCGCGGCATTCGTCAACACCGTGCCCGGAGTTTGGACCACCGGCGCCGCCATCCGCCGTGGCCCGGCTGTGAGCCACCTCGGCGGACACGCCCATGTGCGACCGTCACGCCCGACTCGCGACTCGTGACGACGTCACCACGTGACGCGTGACGAGGCCATGTCGGCTCGTGACGGTGTCGCGCGGCCCGAGAGGACGGTGTCGCGGCCCGAGCAGCCGGAGAAACAACGCCGCGCGGGGGAACGGCGCCGCCAGCAGAAACCTCAGCGTCGGGATAAGCGGTCGACGGCGCCGGCGTTGTGCGCGGCGAGCCGCGCGCGTCTGACTGTGTCGTCGTCTCTCGCAGACACCTCGGCAGGGGTGCCGTCCTCGTCGCGGGAACAGTTGGCGACGGCGGCGGCGACGGCGGCGGCGGCGGCGGCGGTGCGCGCCGCGTCCGTGTCGCCTTCTCGCGCGAACGTCACCCGCGCCGGCACGAACCGCAACGACGTGGCAGTGACGTCGTCGACAGTGACGTCATCAACAGTGGCGGCGGTGGCGGCGCGAGAGGTCAAGTCGCGACCTAGCGCGGCCGGTGGCGGGGAACTGCGCACGGAGCCGGATTGCGGGCGGTGCTCGACCAGTGCGATTGCCCCGCGGCGCGCTTCTGCCGGGTGCTCGCGGCAGGAGCCGGCGTCACGGTCGCGCCGGTGCTGCCATCTGTGGCGGACATTTGCGCTAGTGTTTGCGGCGCTGGTGGCGCCGGTGGCGAGTAACGTGCCGCCTCGCTTCGTGCTGAACGGGCAGAGTGAGATCGTGCTGCGTCTGCGGGAAGGAGAGCACACGCCAGTTGGTGAGTTCGAGTCCTAAGATTACTCGGATTCCCCGTGGATTCTCCAGGGGTTCTCCGGGAGTTCCCCACGGGTTTTCCGAGAGTTCTCCGGGTGTTCCCAAAGCGTCTGCGGGAGGGAGCACACGCAAAAGTGGGTGCGTTCAAACCCCAGATTTTCTGGAGTTCCCCAGGGGTTCTCCAGGGGTTCTCCATGAGTTTTCCATGGCTTCTCCAGGGTCCTCCAGGAGTTCTCTAGGAGTTTTCGAAGCGTCCGCGGGAGGGAGTGCATGCATCAGTGAGTGAACCCGAGTGCCAGGGATTCTCGAACTCTCTAAGTTTATCCAGGGATAGGTGTTCTCCAGGTGTTCTCCAGAGTTGACAGGTGTTCTCCAGAGGTTCTCCGGGCATTCTCCAGGGGATCTCGAAGCGTCTGCGTGGGAGTATACGCATCAGTGGGGGAGTTCGAGCTCCAGGAGTTCTCGAAGTTTTGTTGACGGACAACTCATCTAATAAATAAATAAAATAAAGACGGTAAATAATCAGAAGATACACCACTCAATTTTGAACCAAGAACAGTAAAACATTTTGAACTTGATGTTTACTCATCTCTTTACCAGCACATTGCAGGAGGGCGCTGACTGTCTTCGCCTCAATTGTTAGTGGATAAGACGGTCTTCATAGGTAGTCTAAGTAATAGTTATTCACAGTCGTAGTAACACTTCCTTAGTCCTTTGTCCATTAATAGTTGGACAGGAGTGTCATTGCTCACTCATTTGTCTTAGCTAATGGCCATGTGAAGCTTCTAGTGGTGAGCAAGTGAAGGCAGAGGATGCCCAGCTAAATTGTACTACTGCCACTCCTCCTTTATTGGGCAGACCTCGCCACCAAATATTAGCACAGATATTGTCATATGACTCTCCGAGACGAATAGCAAAGATAGTAACGTCGCGAAAGTTCCAGGCCTGACAATGGGGGACGAGTGGTCTAGGGGTAAGATGCTCGTCTCACAATCGAAAGATTGTGGGTTCGAGTCTCACCTGTCGCTACTCTTCGCCCGCGACCAATCGGCGTGAGAGATTGGCGACGCTATATGACAACAGTCGACGTGTCGTAAAAACCAATAACCAACCAGGCCTGACAATGCTTAGGTGTTAATTGGGAATTGGGGATGATGATAGGTGTTAATTGAAGTTCCCCAACTTCATACGAGGACGCCAAAATATGATCCACTCCACCACTTTTCTGCTCTCTGCATTCCAAGAAACAGGTCTATGCAAGGCCAACTCTGTCACCTCACCCACCCTGTGTTTTGTCCACCACGCTTTGTACGTGTTCTGTTATTCTCTTCCCACTTTGTTTTAAGTAAATCCTGTTCTCAGATCTCCCTTAGCGGGGACGACTTACAGCGCATCAGTAGATTTTCCCGCAAGTTTCGCGTCTTTTCACCTCTTCGGATATTTTCCGGCACCTTACATATGCCGTGCGTTCACTCGTGAGTCATGGCCAATATGCTTTGACGTTTCCACGACCATATGAAACAATTAGCAAACAACCCTGAAAACAACCCTGCAATATCCCCGAAAGCAACCCTACAAACAACCCTGCAAGCAACCCTGCAAACAACCCTGCAAACAACCCTGTAAACAACCCTGTAAACAACCCTGCAAACAACACTGAAAACAACACTGCAAACAACCCTGTACACAACCCTGTAAACAACCCTACAAACAACCCTGTAAACAACCCTGCAAACAACCCTGCAAACAACCCTGTAAACAACCCTGTAAACAACCCTGCAAACAACCCTGCAAACAACCCTGTAAACAACCCTGCAAACAACCCTGTAAACAACCCTGCAAACAACCCTGCAAAGCTGTTGCGCACCACGCCGTTCGTGCGTTCGAAAATCGCACGCGCTCCTGCGCCTTGTCTGTTGACGCCAACGATGCGGACATTGACCTGACATTGACCTGATGCGGACATTGACCCGGCATTGACCCGGCAGGCAGCGTCATATACCGCCTGCGGGGCTACGACCCGGACGGCGACCGGCTGCAGTTCGCCATCCTGGGTCAGGTCGGGTGGCGTCTGCTGGAAATCAGGCCCGCGGGCGACACGGAGGCCGACATCGTCCTCAGGAGAGAACTGGACCGAGAGGTGGGTCACGCGTGACTGGATGGCGAACTGGGACCGTGGAGAGGGCCATGCGACTCTGGAGGGGAACTGAAAGGCGGGCCAAGTGATTGCATATGTAATAGTAAAGTAAAAGTAAAAGTGTAGTTTGGTAGTTATAGTATAATAGTGTAATAGTATATTAGTATGTATAATAGTAAAGTAAAGGTGTATGCTGAGTAGTTTGAGCTCAATTTTAATTACAAAGATCTAGCCTATTTGTTAAGTCCTAGAATCAGCCTACTGCTGCCTTGCCACGGACTCTGTGTGCACTGGTAGGCGGCCTGCCGCCTTCCGGTGAAATCAGTCGCTTCAACAACTATAAGCACTGCCTCTAAGTATGCATACTAAGTGTATGCATACTAAGCGTATGCACCAGTTGATGCGCCCCTAAACCCGAAGAACAACAACAAGTGTATGCATCAGCATACACGTGACCACCTCATAGGTCCGGTGTACACGGACCATGGTCCGATATTCATGGACCATGGTCCGGTATTCACGGACCATGGTCCGGTGTCCACGGACCATGACCCGGTGTCTACGGACCATGGCCCGGTGGCCATGGACCATGATCTGGTGTTGACGGACCATGGTCGGATGCCCACGGACCATGGTCCGATGTCCACGGACCATGGTCCCGTGTTGACAGACCATGGTCCGTGTCCACCGACTATGGTCCGGTATCCATGGACCATGGTCCGGTATCCACGGACCATTGTCCGATGTCCACGGACCATGGTCCCGTGTTGACAGACCATGGTCCGTGGCCACCGACCATGGCCCGGTATCCATGGACCATGGTCCGGTGTCCACGGCCATTGTCCGATGTCCACAGACCATGGTCCGGTGTTGACGGACCATGGTCCGGTGTTGACGGACCATGGTCCGGTGTTGACACTAACAGACAACACAGTCCGACATTGATCGCCGGGACCTTGGCGGCGGAGTAATCTGTCTGCATCTGAATCGCTATCCTGAGCGTGAATCTGACAAGCTGAACCTGATCGAATACTAGTCCTGACGATGTGATTCCGATTCACACCTTGGGAATGGATCTGGTGGATCTGGTGGTGGATCTGGAGGTCAACGTAGTATTCACCCGAGTATATTCACTGTCATTCACTGTCACTGCCTGGCGGTGTCATATTCACAGATGGAGGAAGGACACGGCTTGTTCTCATCTGCACAACTGGCGGACGCGTATAACTTCATATCGTCTTCACAGTTAGATAATCGCCTGATGTCATCTTCACAGTTAGAGGACGAATGTCGCTTGTTGTCACATTCACATTTGGAAGGCGAGTATAACTTGATGTAATCTTCACGGCTGGAGGATGACCATGACCCGTTCTAATCTTCCAAGCTGGAGGACGAGTACAACATGTCGCCATCTTCACTGCTGGAGGACGATTATGAACTGTCACCATCTTCACAGCTGGAAGACTACCATAGTCTGCTGTAATCTTCACAGCTGTAGGACGAGAATAGCTTGTTGTCATATTCTCAGCTGAATAACTTCACATAATCTTCACAGATAGAGGACGAATATCACCTGTTATCACATTCGCATTTGGAAGGCGAGTATAACTTGATGTAATCTTCGCAGCTGGAGGACGAGTACAACCTGGTGCTGACGCTCACCGACGGCCGGCTGGGCGAGGCGTTCGTGACGCAGTCGCTGCTGCTGCTGGTGGAGGACGTCAACGACAACGCGCCCCTGTTCGCGCCGTACGAGAGCACCGTGTCGGCGGCCGAGGACTCGGCGCCGCGCGTGCTGGCCGTGCTGCGCGCCACCGACAGGGACGAGGGCCCGTTCGGCCAGGTCAGTGGCGTCAGCGACGAGGGCCCGTTCGGCCAGGTCAGTGGCGGCAGCGACGAGGGCCCGTTCGGCCAGGTCAGTGGCGGCAGCGACGAGGGCCCGTTCGGCCAGGTCAGTGGCGGCAGCGACGAGGGCCCGTTCGGCCAGGTCAGTGGCGACAGCGACGAGGGCCCGTTCGGCCAGGTCAGTGGCGGCAGCGACGAGGGCCCGTTCGGCCAGGTCAGTGGCGGCAGCGACGAGGGCCCGTTCGGCCAGGTCAGTGGCGGCAGCGACGAGGGCCCGTTCGGCCAGGTCAGTGGCGGCAGCGACGAGGGCCCGTTCGGCCAGGTCAGTGGCGACAGCGACGAGGGCCCGTTCGGCCAGGTCAGTGGCGGCAGCGACGAGGGCCCGTTCGGCCAGGTCAGTGGCGGCAGCGACGAGGGCCCGTTCGGCCAGGTCAGTGGCGACAGCGACGAGGGCCCGTTCGGCCAGGTCAGTGGCGACAGCGACGAGGGCCCGTTCGGCCAGGTCAGTGGCGGCAGCGACGAGGGCCCGTTCGGCCAGGTCAGTGGCGACAGCGACGAGGGCCCGTTCGGCCAGGTCAGTGGCGACAGCGACGAGGGCCCGTTCGGCCAGGTCAGTGGCGGCAGCGACGAGGGCCCGTTCGGCCAGGTCAGTGGCGGCAGCGACGAGGGCCCGTTCGGCCAGGTCAGTGGCGGCAGCGACGAGGGCCCGTTCGGCCAGGTCAGTGGCGGCAGCGACGAGGGCCCGTTCGGCCAGGTCAGTGGCGACAGCGACGAGGGCCCGTTCGGCCAGGTCAGTGGCGGCAGCGACGAGGGCCCGTTCGGCCAGGTCAGTGGCGGCAGCGACGGGGGCCCGTTCGGCCAGGTCAGTGGCGACAGCGACGAGGGCCCGTTCGGCCAGGTCAGTGGCGGCAGCGACGAGGGCCCGTTCGGCCAGGTCAGTGGCGACAGCGACGAGGGCCCGTTCGGCCGAGGCGCAATGCAATGGAACTTTTTTTCCATTGCATTCCGTGGGTGCAAATATGGAACTTTTTTTGGTTGGCAAACATCACCTAAGTTCGGAAAGGTGTCGCTTGCCGACTAATTTATGTCATTGCCATGTTTCATTGACAGGTGTCGACGGTACATTCTAGAGATCTACGACATACCAGATGCAGCTAAGATAAATTCCCTTCAACTTCAGATTTGTTAGTTTGTCTTTGAACTGCGTCAATCGATCCGATTACACCTAGGCCGACTAAGGTAGCCGTGCGGTTCTCGAAAGCTATCAGTTATCAAGCACAAAGTCGGAAGAATGTGTACCTATCCTCTAATAATATACATGCATATATATATATATATATATATATATATATATATATATATATATATATATATATATATATACATGTATTCATATGTACATGTCATATACATGTCGCTTTAATGTTACATGCATGCTTTGTACATGTCGCATGCATGTTACACGCATGTTTTGTGCATGTTGATAACATTCTTACACCATTCGTAAAACCTGCTTCACTCGACGTGCTACCCCAGTGACATCTACCGGTGGTCTCGTCAGGTTGTGTATCGGCTGCACGCCGAGTCGCAGACGGAGCGCGACCTGTTCTCGGTGTCGACCCGCGACGGACGCGCCGTGCTCAGACTCGAGGGTCAGCTGGACTACGAGCGGCAGCCGTTCTACCAGCTGCTCGTGCTGGCCGTCGACCGGGCCGCCGGCGGCGCCAACACGGGTCAGTCGTAGGTGGCGCTGCTGTACAGTCGTAGGTGGCGCTGCTGTACAGTCGCAGGTGGCGCTGCTGCGGGTCAGTCGTAGGTGGCGCTGCTGCACATCGGCATAGATGGCGCTGGTCTAACATTGTTTGTCGTGAGGTGTTTAGTGCGATAGGTGACGTTAATATGGCTGTTGACTTGGTGCTATGATGATTTTTGCATCATCTGTTATGTAGTATATACACTATCAAGGGTGTGGATTTTTGAACATTATTCGGTGGGAGGTTGGGGAGGGAGGGGTCCATAAAGGCAATGGGCAGACCAAAATGAATTGGGGGCACACTCCACAGGCTCCTATGTTGCAAGTTGACATTATTGGGTGGGGGTGGGGGGGGGGGGGGGCAACATTGAGGTGCTAGCCAAGCCAACACATCACCTCTGTACACTATTATTTATTTATTATGATATTATGTAGTATATATATACTGCATCTTTTAACTCATCTGACAGGTCAGCACATAGAACAGCTGGGCTTTGTGGTACTTCCAAGTGGTGTCGCGGCAACGATGGCGCTTTTCAGCTGATGCTTTTCCAGTAGGAATAATACTATGCACCAGCTGCCACATTTCCGGGATCTAGGCTATCTACCCATCTATCTAGGCTATCTATCTATCTAGGATATGTAATCATTTAATCGAGGACGGGAGCTGAATCAGCCTCTTCATATAGCTCACACGTCGTATCTCTGGGACACATATTGAACCTCCAACATGCTTTTATATTTGTGAAATGTGGCAGAGGCGGTCAAGAGTCGGAGGTCAAGCAAATGTGGCGTGATTCGATGTTATTTTCGAACATTCTAACATTGTATTCTAACATTGTGCTTCTGGCCATGTGATAGATAGGCAGGTGTGTATTATTGTTCCTAGTGGTGCCTAGCGACACGTCCGTAAGCATTCACGTAATATTGAAATATCACCACTTGAAATACTTCCTGTGGATTTGCCAATAATGAACATCGTCAATTGTGTCTATCCACAATTACAATACAATTCTACATCGCGATACAATTCTTGTACAATTACCATACAATTATGATGCGATCACGATTCCATTCTTGATTCACCTGACCTTGACCCGTGTGATTTGACCTGGGTAGGTAGGGTAGGTACGCTCTGCAATGAGTTAGGTTTGACCTTTGTTGACAAGTGGTGCAGGTATTATGGCCATGGGACCTCTATCAGAGGGATGGCCTGCACTTCTCCGAGAAGGGGGTGCAAGTGTTAAGCAAAGTATATGAACATGTCCTTCCGGGAAACTAGATAATGGGTTGGGGCGAGGGGAAGGAGTGGCATTGCCATCTCAGGGATATGCCGATAGTGACAGCATAGGCAATAGAACCTCACAGTCAGCAAATGGGGATAGCAGTAGATCAAGGGGGCAGAGTGGTAGCTCATCCAGAGATGATAGAGCTACTCAACATGAAAAAGCCAAAGAGTGTTATGGAACTTTTGTTAAGTGTATGATGCTTAATGCCCAGAGCATTCGATCCAAATTTGATGAGTTCAAGTGTTATGTTGCTGAGGAGAAACCAGATTTTGTTTGCATTACTGAGGCATGGGTCAGTGATGATGCGCCCCTAAACCCCAATAACAACAACATGGGTCAGTGAGGGATATTTTGGGGATAACTTGCAGGAATATGAGATCCAGGGATACAATATGTTTTCATGCGATAGGGGTCCAGAAGTGAAAGGGGGTGGTGTAATGCTCTATGTGAATAGCTTATACAGTTCTCAAAAAGTAGCAGATGGGGTAAAAAATGTGTCTGTGGAGTCCATTTGGCTTGATGTTGCTGTGGAAAAGGCAACAGCAATAAACTGAGGATAGGAGCTTTGTATCGATCAGGAACCTTGCCACATTCTCAGCAACTGGAGCTCGATAAAGTGATTTGTGAGGAAATCAGTAGAAACTTTCAGAGGAAATGCCTTATTCTTGGTGACTCTAATCTAAAAGGATATGAAAATGTTGGTGTTGGCTCCCCATCATGTAAACTGTTTAGGAAATGCCTTGAAGAGGACTTGTTCTTACACCAGTTTGTAACGGAACCAACCAGGCAGGGCTCATTCTTGGACCTTGTCTTCTCAGATTTAAGTGATTTAGTTCAAGACTTGACTGTAGGAGAAACTCTGGGAAGAAGTGACCAAAACATAGTGAGATTCAAGGCAAAGTAGCAAGGACAATCAAGGATAATTTGGCAAAGATTCCAAATTATAACAGGGCAGACTTTGACTGCATGAGAGAGGCTTTAAGTGCCATCAAATGGGAAGAAGAATTCTTTGATTTAAATGCCTGTGAAATGTGGGAAAAGTTCAAATCTTACTTGAGGGAAATTCAGATTAGACATGTCCCCCAAAAGCAAAGGCGCAAAAGAAGGGTAGGAAAGCCAGCATGGCTTACACCAGATTTGATGAAAGCAATTAAGGCAAAGAAAGATGCATTTAGAGTATTTAAGGAAGCTTCAAATATCGTAAATCTAAAGTCGTATAAAAAAGCTAGAGATGCTGTGAAGCAGAAAACAAGAGCAGCAAAGCGAGCAAAATAATTGGATTTGGCTAGGAACTGTAATGTGGACAGTAAAAAGTTCTTTAGTTTCTACAAGCTAAGTAAAGTCTCAAGCACAATTGGTCCACTGGAAGTAAATGGGACTATATTGAGTGAGGATGGTGAGATGGTTGAGGAGCTGAGCAAGCAGTTTAAATCAGTGTTTACAGTGGAGGATGTGACTAATCTGCCAACCGTGAACCACAGTTCAGTGACAGGTGATCAGATACACGATGTTGATTTCATTGATAGTGATGTTGTTTTCAATTATATCATAAAAATAAAGCCAAACAAGGCAGCAGGACCTGATGGAATTTATGCTATGGTATTGCGGGAAGCTGAAAATGAACTGGCAATTATACTTAGTATAATATTTTGTAGATCAGTTTCACAAAATCAAATTTCAACAGATTGGAAAAGGGCAAATGTAGTTCCTATTTTCAAGAAAGGAGAATGAGGGAAAGTTGAAAACTATAGGCCAGTAAACCTCACATACCTAGTCTGCAAGGTACTCGAATCAATTATCAAGGATGAATAGTTAGTTTTCTGGAAGGAAACAGATTGATTCAAGATGCTCAACATGGGTTTAGAAAAGGGCGATCGTGTCTCACAAATCTCTTGGACTTTTTGAATTTTGTTACAGAACAATTTGATGAGGGAAATCAGGTTGATGTAGTATTTCTGGACTTTAGTAAGGCCTTTGACAAGGTACCCCATAAAGGGTTAATGATGCAGCTTCAGGTCCACGGTATTGCAGGTAGCATCCTAAAATGGATAGAGTTGTGGCTTTCAGATAGACAGCAGAGAGTGATGCTAAATGGTACAAAGTCATCATGGGAAAATGTTCTTAGTGGAGTCGCCCAGGGGTCGGTACTGAGGCCACTATTGTTCATTATATATGTGAATAGCATTGAATGTGGCCTAAGCAGTAAGGTTTTGAAATTTGCGGATCGTTTGAAGATCTTTAGGGCAATAACAGGGCACAATGAGCAGGTTTTGCTGCAGAAAGACTTAGACGAGCTTGTGAAGTGGTACGAAAAAATGGCAAATGAAGTTTAATTTTGATAAGTGCAAAGTCATGCATGTAGGTAGGCAGCATATGAAGGCTCCATACTTGATAGGTGGCCAAGTACTATCTGTGACTCAGCAGGAGAAGGACTCAGGTGTTATTTTGAACACAAGATTGGGGCATCAGAACAGACCAAAGAAGCCAGGAAGAAGGCACTAAGAATGCTTGGGGCAATACAGAGGAATGTGTCATACAAAAGTGAGGGGGTCATCAGGAAGCTTTACTGTGCATATGTCAGGCCACATTTGGAATACTGTGTCCAAGCTTGGTCCCCTAGTTATGAGAAAGATTGTTGGCTTTTAGAGAGAGTACAAAAGAGGGCAACACAAATGGTTAATGGTATAGGCAACCTGGCATATGAGGAAAGATTGAAGAAATTTAATGTTTTCACTTAGATATAGAAGGCTGAGAGGAGATCTCATGGAGGTTTTTAAATTTGTTCATGGTCAGGAACAGGGATATATGAGGGAAATGTTTGCATTTAACAGAAATGATACAATTAGAGGTCATCAATTTAAAATTAAAGTTAATCACAGCAGGACAAGGTCAAGACAGTCTTTCCTCACCAACAGGGTAGTAGAACACTGGAACCAGCTGCCAGGAACCATTGTCAGTAGCAACACACTGAACATCTTTAAAAACGGCATAGACAATCATTATAAGAATAGGGGGCTTGTTTTTCTGTATTCCAGGGAGGGTTGATTGACATATTTGGTGGGCAACTGGTTCAGTGTCCAAAGTGCAACCAAGAAGGGCCCTTGTGGCTCATAGTTGCACCGATCTTTTATGTCTCTTTATGTCTTTATGACCTTGATCCACAGCGACGGCGGCGGTGGTGGTGCGTGTGGAGGACGTACCAGACACGCCCGCCGAGTTCCTCGTAGTTCCGCCGGTGACTCGAATTCCGGAGGACTTGCCCGTGGGCTCTCAGGTCATGCAAGGTCAGTGAGTAAACCCAAGTTCAGTCAGCCCTTGTGTGGCCAATTGAGCGATATGAGGTCACGTCGAACGTCATTTAAGATCAAATCGACCTTCTAAGCTCGATCAGACGACGCCAGGTCAGTCAAGTCATGTTACGTCAGTCAGATTATGTCAGGCTAGCTTTGACCTGTCAGGTCATGGTAGGTCATTCTATCAATGTCAGGTCATTTGTGCTTTTGTCAGGTCAGTCAGATTATACAAGGCCAGCCTGGCCAGGTCATTCAAGTCGGCTCAGGTCCTGAAGTGTATTGACGTCATGGGTGAGGACGGCGAGCTTTGGATATCACAGGAAGTGTGCTTTTGTCTGTCGATGCCATGTTTGTAAAGTGTTTGCCCATACTGGCCAGACTCTAAATGGACAGGCCAAGCTGCCACTAATGCTCTGGTCATAGATGTCGCCGTCGCAATCACTCCCCCCCCCCCCCCCCCCCCGCACCGTGCAGTTCTAGCCGTCGACGGCGACAGGGGGGTAAACGCACCAATAGAATACCGGCTGATGGATGGTGGCGCCATCTTCAACATGAACGCCACCAGTGGCGTCATCTACGTGGCGGGCGAGCTGGACCGGGAGCGGCGCATCGAGACGAACGGCGCCTACATCCTGACCGTCGGCGTGAGTCTGAGGACGCAGCACAGTCAGTCAATCTGTCAATCGGTCAATCAGTCAATCAGTCAATCGGTCAATCTAGAGCATTCGGGGAAGATCAGTCATTCGCTACAAGATTGCACCGATGCATGTGAGCAGTGGATTGCGTGACTTATAATATAGCTGAAGTTACCGAATCTGTCCGTCAGTCAATCACAATCATTCGCAGTTCGATGGGGTAACTGATAAATACGATATGTATGGCAAAAATATGGATGCCGTAATTGGTTGCTGCCAATTTGCTGTCGTTATTTAAATGCTATGGTTGCAAGTTTCGGTGCTCAGTAGCGTTTCTTCGACTAGGTCAGTGGCTCTATGACCTGGGTTTGCTGCCGATAGGGGAAAATAGCGTATAGAGCAGGATGTACATGATGGGAAATTGGTATAATCGTCACTGTGGAACTCGTCCGCATCCGCCCCAATCTCATCATCTGAGCATGGCGAGCGTGTCTACACGTAGACTCGTCCTCACAGCGCAAAAATACCTGGCCACTCTCCGGATAGGGTGATTATCACGGAGGACAAGCGCATTGGGTATACAGCTTTGGCAACGAAACTGTTCGCTACTTCACCCCATCTCATCAGAGTGCTGCTGTTGCTGTTGCTGTTGTCGTTGTTTTTGTCGTTGTTGTTGTCGTTATCGTTGTTGTTGTTGTTATTTGGGCTCGAGGAAGGTTCGACCGGGCTTCGATTGGGCGCTGCATGACCAACGCAGTCGAAGCGCTCCTAAGCCCAAATAACCAACCAACCAACCGGGCTTCGATCATCAGCACCTGCCCATCGCAGTGTAGCAACACCAAAAGCGGTCCCGTTCTGGGGTGACGTCACACCCCGACCGGCTGACGTCAGTCTGACGTCACCCGACCCTGACGTCGCTGCAGGCGCGCGAGGCGGGCACCGAGGCGGCCCACGTCACCACGCAGGCCACCGTCATCCTGACGGACGTCAACGACGAGACGCCGACGTTCCGCAGCGCCCTCTACACGGCCGAGATCAGCGAGGCGGCGCAGAGACATCTGCCGGTGACCCTGCTAGGCTCCGCCCGGCCGCAGGTGTACGACTACGACCAGGTGCGCGAGGCGGCGCAGGTCGCACGGTGGGGGTTCGGGATAGTGTGGGTCGATGTCCACGCAGGGCAAAGGGCGGGCTGGGGGATCGTGTGCGAGGGGGGGGCGGTCAGGGGGTGGAATCGTGTGCGCGATGGGAGACAATAGGCTAGAGGTCAATGCGTTTGTGTTCAGTGGAGAGATGACGTAATTTCGGATACGGTACATTCATCGAACTGCATTGCTGATGAGATTAATGACCACCTCGTCAATTTGAGAGACTTAGCGTGAAACCTGGTATGGCCGGTCGTATGAACGTTCGTGCCTTTCATACGCTGGCATATGGCCGACCAGATAAACATTCGTACCATACACACGCTGGCAGGGAATGCAAGATGAACGCTGGTACCCTACATACGCTGGTAGGATCGGCCAGATACCACGCAGTTGGATTCACTACGTGTCCCCACCAATTGGCTCCACTGGTGAAATCCGGAAACGTATGATACCTCGCGTGAGGTCAAGGCTGGCCAGCATTGATTCCATGTGAATCCACAAGACCCTCAAGTGTCATTCTGGCACACACGTGGACACAGAAGCATGCTGTTGCTTCAGTTCATCCACGCGGAGCAGAAACATATAGTTTAAGAGTGTCGAAATGGAAGACATGACCTTGATGACGTCATAACTAGTGCCCCGAGGAGAACTCTCGGAAAAGCTTGGGCCAAGATGTATAATTGATACCCGGAGTGGTACTGAAGACCTGCGTGCGCTGCATCGCATAGTGATCGATTTAGCTGAGCAAAAAACAGCCGGTGGCGAGAGGTAAAACTCCCTCAACGCCGAGTCAACCTTGGCACAGGTGAGAATAAAAAAGGACACACAACGTGGTGACCGACTTGAGGCGCTAGCTGTAGGCTGATGCCACACTAAATCTTTATTATGAACATGAGTAACGCCCTCGTGTCTCGCAGATGTTCCTCGCGATATCAGACCCGGTCGCGTATCGCTTCAGGGCACAAACGGCACGTTCCGAATGTACTTGGAGGGTGACGGCGGCCTGTTTGAAGTCACGCCGCCGGAGGGCGTGAACGAGGCGACCTTTCTGATCCGGGTGCGCGACCCCAGCCTGCTCGACTTCGAGAAGGTCAAAGGTGAGGCGGCGCAGACGGCGCAGGGGCGGATCCAGGGATTTGCTTTTGGAGGCGGCGCAGGGACGGAACCAGGAATTGTCATGGGGAGGGGTCACAGGTGGGCGCTGTGGCTGATCCAGGAATTAGCATGTGGATGGGGGGGGGGGGGGGCACTTTCCAGGAGGCGCGCCACTGCGATAGTGTGGAGGGACGCCTTCGGCCGAAAATCCTTTGGGTAGACACGGACACATCTGAACATTGTGTCCAGATGCTGTCCAGATGCTGTCCAGATGCTGTCCAGATGCTGTCCAGATGCTGTCCAGATGCTGTCCAGATGCTGTCCAGATGCTGTCCAGATGCTGTCCAGATGCTGTCCAGATGCTGTCCAGATGCCTGTGTCCAGATGCTAGCCCATCCGCATGCGTTTACCGTGCGCCCCTCCGCATAACATTTGCAAAAAAACATTCGGCCGAGCGCAAGAAAGCATCCGTCTCTATGTTCAGTTGCAGCCTTCCCACGCTGTTTCACGGCACTGCCATGCCGCGAGGTGTGTTGACCGCGCTCTGTGACCTCGACAGAGGTCAACTTCAGCCTGGTGGCGGAGGAGACGACCTCGGCCGGCGCCAAGTCGTCCCGCGCTCAGGTCGTGCTCTACGTTCGCGACGCCAACGACAACGTCCCCCAGTTCGCCGAGTCCAGATATGTGGTACGGTGATGCGTCTCTGTAGCCACCTTATGGGCGCTATATGATCAACGTGGTCGATGCACCCTAAAGCCCAAATATCTAACTAACTCTTTAGCAACCTCTATGTGTTCGGGTCTATATGTCTACCGCTGACTACCTGGTCTCTTTAGCCCCCTCCATCTGTGTTTATCTCTAGATGTCTACCTTTGACTACGCCGTCTCTTTAGCCGCCTTCATCTGTGTCCATGTCTAGATGTCCACCTCTGACTACCCAGTCTCCTTAGCCACCTCCATCTATGTCCATGTCCAGATGTCTACCTCCGACTGCCCGTCTATCAGGTGCCTCCACCTGTGTCCATGTCTAGATGTCCACCTCTGACTACCCAGCCTCCTTAGCCACCTCCATCTATGTCCATGTCCAGATGTCTACCTCCGACTGCCCGTCTATCAGGTGCCTCCATCTGTGTCCATGTCTAGATGTCCACCTCTGACTACCCAGCCTCCTTAGCCACCTCCATCTATGTCCATGTCCAGATGTCTACCTCCGACTGCCCGTCTATCAGGTGCCTCCACCTGTGTCCATGTCTAGATGTCCACCTCTGACTACCCAGCCTCCTTAGCCACCTCCATCTATGTCCATGTCCAGATGTCTACCTCCGACTGCCCGTCTATCAGGTGCCTCCACCTGTGTCCATGTCTAGATGTCCACCTCTGACTACCCAGCCTCCTTAGCCACCTCCATCTATGTCCATGTCCAGATGTCTACCTCCGACTGCCCGTTTATCAGGTGCCTCCACCTGTGTCCATGTCTAGATGTCCACCTCTGACTACCCAGTCTCCTTAGACGCCTCCATCTGTGTCCATGTCCAGATGTCTACCTCTGACTACCCTGGCTTTTTAGTCACCTACATCTGTTTTCATCTCTAGACGTCTACCTCAGGCTAACCCGCCTCTTTTCCTTTCGCTGACCTGCATCCGTCTGTCTCTATTTACATTAATTTCGACCTCCATTGCTCTCCTTCTCTTTCTCTACTTTCCGGCCATTTTTATATGTTTCTCTCCTATTTTTCACCGTGTATCTCCACGCCGCTGTGCCTCTATTCCGTATGCATCTGGCCCTGTGTCCCGTCTGTCTCTGTTCCTTGTACTGTCTGTTCCTGCTTGTTTTTCCTGCCTTCCGTCTCTTCTCCACACCTGTGTCCACCTGTGTCCACCTGTGTCCACCTGTGTCCATCTCTAAGCACGCCTGTGATGGCAGGCCTGTGATGACTCCACAAATACTTGTTTAGTAAAAGTAGGGCAGTAGTAAAGTAAAGTAAGTAGAGTAAAGTAAAGTCAGCAAGAATAGGGAAGCTGCAGCCAACTCCATGTGGCTCAGTCCAAGTCGGACTTGGAGTAAAAATGGGGACCGGCCTGGTTTTGATTCGGTTAACATGTTGCAACACCATTGCGATGACATGCTAATGTTAAGTGTGTTGGAGTTGTTATCAGGAACAAAAGATCCCGATGTATATATATATATATATATATATATATATATATATATATATATATATATATATATATATATATATATATATATGTAATAGCTTATCATATATACAAGTTGACCAAGCTGCGTTGAACACTAATTCGCGACCTTCCACGTTCCTCAATGACCACAACACTCTTGTAACATACAAGCAAAACCACATCAGGCTATATGGACACAGCTGAATGAAGACGTTCGTGAAGAGCCGTCGCTTTTCAGCGTCAGCCCGATGACAGGTACAACTTGATCCGGTAGTCACGTCTACGTCACGTGGTGCGACTTACTACGTCACGCGTGATCTCTCGCTGCGACGACAGCCTGACTGACCGCCGCACGCGCTGCGCCAGGTATCCGTGCCGGAGAACGTACGCCGCGGCGCACTGGTGACGTCGGTCCAGGCGCTGGATTCCGACTGACTGACCGCACGCTCTGCGCCAGGTATCCGTGCCGGAGAACGTACGCCGCGGCGCACTAGTGACGTCGGTCCAGGCCCTGGATCCCGACTCCGGCGTCTTCGGCACCGACGGCGTGCGCTTCACCGACATCACCGGCGACTTGGCGCAAGTGTGAGTGACGTCGGGTGCTATAGTACACTCTCTGACATGGGTACGCGGAGCTCAGGACGTGTGTGTGTCGATGTACGGTCGTGCAATAAGCGTTGCGTTCAGCGTCCTCCAGTATCCAGTTATCCATATATTTAGATATTCATGGATCCATGGATCAAATGATTCACATATCCAGGGATCCAGTTGTGCATAGCTTCAGAGGTCTCGAGATGGACAGATCAAGGCATACGCATGTCAAAAACTAACGGTCCAGAGATCAACTGTTGCCGATAGCATTAGGTACGAAGCTATGGGATCCATACATAAAGGCTATGTAATTAGAAAACGAAATATTCCAAGAAATTTTGTAAGTGCCTGAGTGCGTTACGTCAAGCGCGGCCTAAGGGGCGGGGATGGCCGATTGGTTAAGGTTTTGAGCTCCGGATACCAAGGTCCCGGGTTCAACACTCGCACCATTCGAGAGATTTCCTAATCCCGCGGCCCGCCGACGAAACAGTGTGGGCGGCGCCATTAGCCGTGATCGTGCATAATGTGCGTCGTGAACTACCCAATAGACAAACAATAACGCGGCCTAACGACTTGATATTTATCTAACTGGCTCCGATATTGTGTTTTGCCGTCATATCAGCTATGATTAGAAGCACTATTTTCATGACTTTTTTAGAAGTGGGACGCGGCGTATGTGCTGCACGAGCATCAAGGTTTCTTCAAGCGTTTGTTTATTGGATGTTTTACGACGCACTTTATGCACGATCACGGCTAATGGCGCCGCCCACACTGTTTCGCCGGTGGTTCGCGGGATAGGGAAATGTCTTGAGTGGTGCGAGTGTTGAACTCGGGACCTTGGTAGCCAGAGCCGAACACCTTAACCACTCGGCCACCCCCGCCCCAAGGTTTCTTCAATCGAGACCTCCTAGGTTTTTTTTAACTGCCATGGTCTTTGCTTTGAACTTTGTCGTCTGACACAAAATTATAAGCCAGAGTTCAATGTTAGACATAAAGTTGTTGCGGGTACATCATGCGTTCACTATGTAGAAAAGGCTACAACAGCCTTCCATGACCGAGTGATACAATGACATGACCCGCCGTCGCGTGGATGCGACGTCCAGGCTGCTGGTTCGAATCTATGCAGGCTCAATGCTTTTTTTTTGTCAAGCACACGCATTGCCCGGCCTCTAAAAAACATTTCATTGAGATGTGTCTCGAAAGGAATTCTCTTCACCTTCACAACGTGTAGGATATGTCTCCGAATCTCTGAATCATGGGTAACTGGATCCCTGGATCTGTGAATCATTTGATCCATGGATCTCCGAATATCTGGAGTTTTGCGCCTCTGGACTTGAACCACAGCAGCCCGTTCTCGTCCTCCGTCAGCCTCCGACTGGATTCTGTCACGGGCAAGATCACCATGGCAACCGACGACCACGGGTTGGACCGCGAGTCAGCTGCGCGGCACCAGCTGACGGTGGAGGCTCGGGACAACGACGGCCGAGGTCTCAGGTGAGGCGGGCCTATAAAGGGAAATTACGTGGGAAACTCCCTTTTTAAAATCGTTTCTCTACGGAAGTTGGCCGCCACCAGCATTTATATCTGATTTAACGCTCGCAGTGCTGACGAATCCCCTATCTTTCGCAGTGCCGTGAGGGGAGGGGGGAGGGGGAGGCGATCGGTCAATCTGATTCCAAACTATATAATTTTGTTCTGCGGAGGATCTGAATGGGATGGAAAGACGCCGTAAAGGACATAATGACAATGTAGCTTCATCCTTGAACTTTCAGAGCTACTCGGAATAATTTCATCTTCCTCACATCTGCAGAATACACCACTATGGACAGGTACAGAGTACACAACTCTGGACAAATGCAAAATTAACGACTGTCACGTCATTGACACACACACACACACACACTCATACACACACCACACACACACACACACACACACACACACACACACATATATATATATATATATATATATATATATATATATATATATATATATATATATATATATATATACATACATATATATTACACGTTCAACGTTAAAGGAAAAACGTATTTAGCTTTCGCAAGCTTTCGGTCTAGATTTTCGATTGATCGCATAGCTTTTTCTTCATTTCTCATATTCACTTATATATATTTATTTATATGCCTAAATCAATGCACTTGATTGGTGTCGATTAAGTGCGGCAGACTTGGAAAAGCATAATGTAGTTCAAACGTTAAAGGCACATGCGGTCGGCATCCCGCCCCGTCACACTGGCGGATGTGCCTCACTGGCTCTCACACACGTTTTCACTGGCGGATGTGCCTCACTGGCTCTCACACACGTTTTCACTGGCGGATGTGCCTCACTGGCTCTCACACACGTTTTCACTGGCGGATGTGCCTCACTGGCTCTCACACACGTTTTCACTGGCGGATGTGCCTCACCAGGAGTCGGGTGCCTCTCGAGTTGATAGTGACGGACGTGAACGACAACGCGCCGCGCTGCCTCCGCCCCCTCTACCACGTCACCGTCGCCGAGAACGCCCCCCGGCTGCAGTCTGGCGGTCTGCTGCAAGCCACCGACGCCGACCAATCAGGTGGGGGCACTCGGCGTGGTCGGCCAATCGGTTGCGTGCAGTCGCTACCGCTGGCCAATCAGGTGTGCTCGGTCGGCGCCGTCGACCAATCAGGTGGGGGCACTCGGCGTCGTCGGCCAATCGGTTGCGTTCAGTCGCTACCGCTGACCAATCAGGTGTGCTCGGTCGGCGCCGTCGACCAATCAGGTGCACCCGAAGCCGGATACCGTGAATATATGTGACTTAGAGCCACTGACATATCGATTTGAATATTCCGCATTCAGCACCGCGTCTAAGCTGGTTCCCCGAGCTAAGACTATGGCGTCTTCCCGTTGAGCGAGATGTGGACCCGTTGACCTGTTCATGGCTACACTCAAGGCGGTACAAGACAAACGTTACACTCAAGCGCAGTTGTGCAGACATACATTTTCCAGAATTACAATATAAAAATGACCGCTAACTTTTCTTCAAAACTGGATCGAATATGGATAGCTTAGGACTTCAGCTTGAGCTTCGAACTATGTTTTCCAGATAAAATATGTCTAGTTTTCCCGCAAATCGTGAATGCACCTTTTTAAAAGAATGAGGCCACCTTTCATCGGACATGTTCCTCCTCCTCATCCATGGATCCGCCACTGATCTACCGAAAGGATAAATTACAAACTAACTGTGGGGTATGATGGAAACCTCACGCTCCACTTTAGTGTTCCCCTTGTGATTCGTTCACGCGACCCAGAGCCACGCGGAGACGTCTGACCGCATGACCTCTGACCTGCCCCAGGCACAGACAACGCCGAGATCTCGTTCCGCATCGCCGCCGGCGATCCGCTGCGAAACTTCAGCATAGGTGACAGCACGGGCGAGCTGCGACTGCAGCGCCCTCTCGACTTCGAGGCCATGTACGGCGCCGGCGACGTGCGCGTGCTCAACCTCACCGTCATGGTGACCGACCATTTTTTTTTTGTTTTTTTTAAACCCCTCTTTTATTGGGAGCCAACTTTGTATTTTTTTTTCATGTGCTCAACCTCATCGTCATGGTGACCGACCATGGTTTGTCCCATGTGCTAACCTCACCGTCATGGTGACCGACCATGGTACGTTTGTCCCACGTACTCAACCTCACCGTCATGGTGACCGACCATGGTACGTTTGTCCCACGTACTCAACCTCACCGTCATGGTGACCGACCATGGTACGTTTGTCCCACGTGCTGAACCTCACCGTCATGGTGACCGACCGCGGTACGTTTGTCCTCTGCTATAGTCGCCTGCACCTCTGGGGACCCAACAGAACGTGATCTGACCAAGGTATTTTGCAGTGCGCTGCAGACAGTGCTGCAGGACACTGCAGTAGTGTCTGCAGCAACCCGAACCTGACCTCACCCGACCTTACCTGCAGGGGAACCACAGCTGTCACCCAGCTGTCTGACCTCGGCCTGACATGCAGGAGATCTGTCAATGTCGTCCAGCTGACTGACTGACCCGACCTTGGCCTGACCTGCGCGCGTTCCGCCGACGCCATTCAGCTGTCTGACCCGACCTGACCTTGGCCTGACTTGCAGGCGATCCGCCGATGTCGTCCAGCTGTCTGGTTCAGGTCATGGTGGAGGACGTGAACGATATGGCTCCACGCTTCGACCGCACCCTGTACTCCAAATCTGTATCTGAAGACGCGCCGGCAGGTACCAGGATTATACAGGTCAGTGTGTTGTCATTCAGGTGGGCGTGGGTAAATCAAGATGATATATATATATATATATATATATATATAACAGGGAAGTAGCCGACAACCGCGGGGAAGTTTCCACTCCCCCTTGCGTGCGATCCCCTCAACAGTTCGTGAGTTATCCTGAAGAAACGTGAGGGCAAATATTTGCCCTGCCTTCTCCCCTAGCCAATTCTAGGGGTATATTGCTCTATGGGAAATCAGAACCTAACCTAAGCGACTTGTATTGTGGTGGCATCGCTCCACTGCCAGCCACACACCGCGTCTCTGCGGCTCAGCAGGAGCCGGTGTCGACTTCAGAACTATCGGACGACCCCTCGCCGTCTGGTGGTCGGTTCTCACCGCCACCGGCGTGTACGCTGCAGTGTACTGCAGTATACTTCAGTGAAGTGCACTGCAGTATACTGCAGTGTACTTCAGACAAACTTACCGTTCCGTCGGCCGAGCCGGACAGCATTCCCCGCGCTTCGGCTGGGGAATAATGGACGAGACCGACCGGCCTGTCTGTGACGTCAAGAGTTGGCTTTGAACCTTGTGACCTTGGACGTGAAGATGAAAATTATGAGGTAATCTAATACGGAAATGATATTTTATTCAAACATGTGACGTGAAAATCTCACGTTGCACTTTCCAGTGCATCTCGAGCGCCTCATTACAGAGCAGTTCATTCTAAAACAGCATTATTTGTGATGCTGATTCAAATGCGAAAAATTAGATGAAAATTTTCCGGCCAGGATAATGTTCTGGATGCCAAACATTGAGAAATAGTCTATTGTTCAGCCCCGGCCCGGGGCCCCCTTTCCGTTGTGGAAACATAAAATTACACATGGAACAAGACATGTAGAATTTGGGCCATGTCAATCCAGAACTTTTCGGCGCCCCGAGCGCGTCGCAAGCGGTCTCCTACTCGTACTATGTTTGCGGGTCGTCCCTCACCCGGCGGATCTAGCGGACCACGCAGGTAATATTTTGTAAAAAAAAATTTTGAGAAAATTAGAGAAAAAAATTGATTATTTTTTTCTCGAACTGTTCCACTAAAACAACATTTTCCCGAAATCTAACAACATTGAGAAAATTGAATCCCCCTCCCCCAAAAAGGTCGAAAACGAGCCTTCTGGATACGCCACTGACCACCCAGACTGCAAAGTGTGATACTTTTGACGATATGATACAGGTACCTGGTGCCTGTGGTCAATAATCCATTGACAATTCACATATGACTTCGAAAAGCACACAAATAAAATTACAACAATTTGAGAAATAGCAAAAATTAGGATAGTGTGCCACTTGTGTTTCAGTTGATAGCTGCCAACTTTGTTTATCGCATAACAAAATCCCTGCTGTCAAATTCAGTTCAGTTAACCATGGGGTTCAAAATAGTGGGTTGGGAAATGTGGGAGGTTTTATGTGCTTTAATCATTCTTATGTGCATTTTTGTATTGATTTGATGCGAAAGATGTGTTTACGTAGAAAAGGTGCTTGCTTTAAGCATCTTGATTTTCCTTCCTCCTGTTTTTGTTTTGTATTTGGTATGTGTATTTGATCTCCCTGGTGGAGATTTTTGGTGATATTGTGCTTTAAGGTGGTAACAAGACAAGTTTTTGTACACATTTGCCTCCATAAAGCAAACAAATCGGTTAGGTTTGGTTAAGCTGCGTCAGGTTAGTTTTTTTGGGAAAAGTTTCCAAATAAAACAATAAAAAAATCAGGGAAATTATTTGTTTCTTAAAAAGCAGCTGATATTAGGTTACATTAGGTTGGGCTATGTTGTTATTAATTTCAAAATGTTTAAGACCACAAATTGCTTAAACGTTTTCCAATTTAATTTTTGGGTTTGGTTTTTCCAAAAGGTGGTTAGATTAGGTTAGGTTAGGTTATGTTGCATTTTTATTTCATTTTTCAAACGTTTCTTTTTATGCCATGTTACCTAACTCAAAGCCCCTTTTCGGTGTTATTTTACTCACCTGAAAAGTAAACAATTTGCACAGAAAATGGTTGGTCCCAATGGGACCAACCATTCATGATGGGACCGTCCCATCATCTTAGTCACAAATTCATAAACATTGCATGGAAATTATAAATTCCAAGAATTCATTAAACACCTTCAAGCACAAATTTACCCGATTTTTTCCCTCCAGGTGCGTTTCGGTGCGGATTTTTTCCTCGGATGGTGCACATCGTTGAGCCGTTTGCCATACTTTGCAGCCCGGCTGCCCACCACCTCCCATAAGATCATGGGCTCCTCTGGGCCCTGGTTACCTCTGGACAAGACTTCAGATACGTGAAACTATGGTGGGCTACCATAGTTTCAGTAGGCTACCTTTTCATGGTCTCACATGAAACTTTCGGAAACCGGCACCTCCTCCCCGGATGTCATCTCAACAGTCGCCAAAACATATTTTACAACTCACACTGCACTCACCTTTCCTAAACCTACCAATGTATTGAACCCCGAATGCAGGAGTGGGGCTGTAGCTCAAGTGGTAGAGCGCTCGCTTAGCATGTGAGAGGTACGGGGATCGATACCCCGCAGCTCCAAACTTTTTCGATCTTCCGCGTTTTCGTTTCCTTTGCGCGGCGTGTTTATTGCTTCTCATGGCGTGATTTGCCGGGAGTTTTTGCTCATTTTTCTTCTTCACAAACTCCATTGTTCAACGCCCTTTAGGGAATTCGCGGTATCACCTACCCCGGACCTACCCCCTCAATTCCTTGAGACATTCCTTCACTCGAATTCTGACGCTGCTCCGGTGATATGCTTCGGGCGGACGACATCGTGCCATCATCAACATGTCAACTGTGCCCATGGGTGGATAATTATCTTCTTTTATGGATGCTTATACGCCCTTGAAACCTACCCAACACCCC
This sequence comes from Ashinkailepas kermadecensis, assembly GCA_034440615.1. Taxonomy (NCBI): domain Eukaryota; kingdom Metazoa; phylum Arthropoda; class Thecostraca; family Neolepadidae; genus Ashinkailepas; species Ashinkailepas kermadecensis. The sequence goes on along the minus strand of JAOTOM010005124.1, from coordinate 772,004 downwards.
TGCAGCTTAGCATAGAACCCTATGGGAAAATAAGTATCCAGGGCCAGTTTATCAATAATCAATAGAATATCAATAATCAATAGAAAGTACTCCTGAACATTTATACAATTAACCACCAATTACTACCTACAGCTGTAATATCAACAACTAACACCGCAAACCTGAACAAGCAAGCCACAAACAAACAAAAACCCCACGGAGAGAAGCCGCAGTTCCATAAACTTCTAGCGTCGGATGAGGGTTCCCGGGATCGTAGAGGCCTGGGGAAATTCTTTGTATTTCCAGAGGCGGTACCGGTTTGTGAAAATAAGGAAACAATCTAGATGAGTGATTCAGATTTAATGTATATATATATAAGTATATATATGCATGAAACTATCGATTAAAAAGTATGTACAACCTTCCGCTCCATCATGGGAAGAACTTCCAATCAGAACTAAACTATTTCAGCATCACAATCCCACGAAGGAGTCGAATCACCACACTGGTGGTCAGGCTACCCAGGATCAGCACCAGTCAACATCATTTGTGATGTACAATGCGATGCACATCAAGAAATGCACATCACGCTTGAAAAGAAGACTAATTAGACACTTGAATGGCAGTGGGCAGTAATCACTAGCTATGTATTGTCTGAGATATTCACGCTTCAGTTCTGCTTTTCCCAATTTTGAGTTGTTCATTGCTTTTACTTTTTTCCGTCTGGCAATTAGCTTCAATATCTTCGTGGTGTTTTCAAGAGTCCACGGCCGGTATGATAACTATCTTATGAAACGAAAATTATGGAGAATCGTAAGTATGCACCGAATGATTGATTCTCAGTCATTTAGCTTGTTACTTATCGGTGATTGTGTGTTCCTGTTGCCATGCCAACCGCTTGGGTCTGCCCACGCCGATGATGCTGACATGCCACATACGATCTGTGACTGTGTAGCGAGTGACATTTGACGGGTGACCTGTGATTACCTGTTTTGTGTTACCTGTAGCACATATGCGATGACCCGTGAATGTGACCTATTAGTTGTGATTTATGATCTGTTGCCTTTGACCTACAAACTATTACCTACGGCCTGCGCATGTGGCATATAACCTATGATGTGTGACCTCTGACGGTGACCTATGACCGTGACCTGGCCAGGTGTCGGCCCGCGATGGCGACGGCTCCTACCAGTTCAGTCGAATCGTGTACCGGATTCAGCACGGCGCGCAGGACAAGTTCATCATCAACTCCACCACGGGGCTGGTGACGGTGGCTCAGGTGAGTCCAGTGACAACCGTCACACCCGCCCCGGGACAAGTTCATCATCAACTCCACCACGGTGCTGGTGACGGTGGCGCACGTCCAGCGGCAACAGCGGCGCTCGCTCCAGCGTACAGCATCGAACGAGCAGAAAGCCAGCCGTGGAAACAAAGGCTTGCACAGAACGCAACTTTTCGTCAGACGCTGGATTTTCCTGGGTACTACATTTGCTCGATGAATGGCACAGCACTGGTTGGTTTCTGAAATTTGCTGCCGTACACACAGACTCGGTGAGTCGTGGGTATAATTTTAAACTACTTAAGGTTGAGAGCACTAGAACGTTTAACCTCTGTGATGTGCTCCACACACCTGTGTTGTGCTGTGCATGCTGTTGTATTGGTGTTGTTTTTCAAGGGAGGAAAAACATCTTAGCAGCTACGGCTTTTGCAAGCGTGTGTGTCTCATTCGAGTAAGCAGCATTTAGCAGAAGCTGTCTGTCTCTCACGTGTGTGTCCAGTGGTAAGTGTGAATCCCTCTCATCCACTGCAGAAGACAGTCGGAAGCGCACCCAGGATTGTCCGTGGCGGAGCTAGTGGAGCGGGGAAAACCTTTGAATTGATTCAGTTTATGACAAAGTCTCTCTTGCGAAGAGTCAGTCATGTACTCAGGAGAGAAAGGAAAAACTGTGCAAAGGTTTATTTAGACACTAGGAAACACCCAACATGACAGCACCCAATATGGCAGCACCTACCATGGCTACACCCAACATGGCAGCACCCGACATGGCAGCACCCAACATGGCAGCACCAAATATGGCAGCACCCAACATGACAACACCAAATATGGCAGCACCCAACACGACAGCACCCAATATGGCAGCACCCAACATGGCAGCACACAACATGACAGCACACAACATGACAGCACCCAATATGGCAGCACCCAACATGGCAGCACACAACATGACAGCACACAACATGACAGCACCCAATATGGCAGCACCCAACATGGCAGCACAAAATATGGCAGCACCCAACATGGCAGCACCCAACATGGCAAGGCGGCCAGGAGCAACAGATTAATATCTTCATTAAATCGCCCATCATTCCGCTGATGCAGTCTTCTTTTGGCTCAGGGCGCCAACCTTGACCCGGACCTGAGCCGGCCGCGTGCTGCCAACTACAAGCTTACCGTGGCGGCACTAGATGGCGGGGTCGGCGCCGACCAGCTGGTAGATGTCACCACCGTCAACATTTCGATACAGGACGTCAACAATAAACTGCCCAGGTTCGTCCTGTTTCGCGTATTGTGTATATTATGTGTAAAATATAGTGTATTGTATTATAGTGCATTTCGTGGTTATTTGTTGATGGACATGAATAAATGTGGTTATCCAATAGAGCAGTTGACTTTTGGAAGTTATGAAATTGTCGTAGTTGTTGTAGTTTGATGTAGCTATTGGGACATTAGGTTTGCAAGCGTCGCTCGTGACCACTGAGTATGGAGAGGACAAGTCCCCAATTACCTTTCACCTCCGGAACTGAAATGTGCTGCACTTACTTTTAGATGGTATTGAAGTAGGGTTACTGCCCATACGGAACAGGTCCTTGTAACGCCCTCAATCGTGAATGTTCTACAAAAAAATCGCTTGTAATTTACTGAATCGACATCTCCATTATCTCGCCGATACCGGTATGTTCCAATGTTAATATGTTCCAAAATATTCACCATAGTCTAATTCAACCCAATTGAAGAGACTTACATATTCGGTATGACTTAGCTATGCCACATTCACTTCAGGAAACGAATTCGGCTGTTGTACCGTGAACTTATTTCGTAGCCTGAAGGTCTCGAGTTCAAACGCTGCTAGCTGCCAGAGATTTTCGCTTTCCGCGACTATTGACCGAGTAGCGGCGCCAGATCGTCTGCGTAGGAGGCTGCACCGTCCACCAACCCGACGACCTCCTTAGCCTTCCCGGACGTGGACGTGCGTGCGGTGGACGTGTCAACGTCGCGTCCGCGAGTGTGCCCACGGTGCCTGCTCTCCGTACGGCGTGTCTGCTCGCCGTACGGCGTCCCTGCTTGTGTGAGGGTTCTCCCCTGTGAGAACCATCCGTGCGTGAGGGTTCTCCGCCGACTCCGCAGCTTCCTGGAGCCGGGGCTGGTGACGATCGTCGAGAACATCCGGGTGGGCTCCTTCGTGCACCGCGTGGAGGCCACCGACCTGGACGCCGTGCCGCTGCTCAGATACAGGTGAGTGACGTCACTGGCAACAGGAGGCAACTGGTGTCGCGCTATCCGGTATCCGGTATCCGGTATCCGGTGTGCTACAACGTCTCAGTGTTGTCCGACTGTCGGGTATCTGGAGCTCCGTCGCGTTTCGGTGTTGCGTTATTCGGTATCCGGTATACGGTATCCGGCATACGGTATCTGTATACGGTATCCGGTATACGGTATATGGTATGCGGTATATGGCATCCGGTATACTATATCCGGTATCCGGTATACGATATCCGGTATACGATATCCGGTATACGGTATCCGGTATACTATATACGATATCCGGTATACGGTATCCGGTATCTGTATACGGTTTCCGGTATACGATATCTGGTATATGGCATCCGGTATATTGTATCCGGTATCCGGTATATGGTATACGATATACGATATCCGGTGTACGGCATACGGTATACGGTATCCGGTATGCTACAACGTCTTAGTGCTGTCCGAGTGTCCGGTATTTCATAATGTTTTATTGTCGTAATTTCCCGGTACATCATGGTGGCAGTACCCTTGTCCAACGTGTTCCCTCACCATAACGTCAATGGGCCTGTGCTGACACCGGGACCGTCCAGTGACGAAAGCGGGGAGTGGCAGCTACAATTGACGGTGACAATTGACGGTGACAATTGACATTTGACACTACAATTGACACTGCAATTGACGGTCTTGTTTCCTGCCACCAGCATTGACCACAGTCTGGGTGAGGCGCGCAACGAGGAGGGGACCCTGGTGCGCGCGTCCGACTACAACTTCACGGCCGCCTTCCAGATACACCCAATAGAAGGCGTCATCCGCACTGCCAGGTAACCATGGCAACCACCGGCTCCGCTAGGTAACCATAGCAACCATCCGCACCGGTAGGTAACTATGGCAACTATCGAAACCGTGTGGAACCATGACGATTATCCCCATCACTAGGTAACGCTGACAACTATACACACTGTCAGGTAACCATGCAATCCCTTTTGGTTGACCTTTCAGCAGTGGTGGAAGGCTGTTCCAAATTGGGGGAGGGGGGAATGGCAGGATTAATATTCATGTCAATTCTTTCCATGGAACGCCTATAGGCCATTCGGTCTAATGTTAAGCTCGTCCAAGGCTGTTAATTTTAATTTCGTCCAAAGCTGGGGAGAGGTATGCATCCCCTAGCTACAGCGACCTTGCCTTCCAGGTCAGGTCGAGCGGGTCATTATCGGAGTACAGCCAGTGACCAAGTCTTCATCGTAGTCTTCGTACACCAGTCGTGACGCAAATTTGATTTCGTGCTTCAGTATTGACGCTATGCAAACTGACGTCTTCGACTAACGCACTGGCACATGCGACAATGGTCAGGGTCGCCGATCAGGTGAAGGTCAAGTACCTGGAGAATGTGGAAACTGACGACGTTCGAAACAAATTTTGCTCGGAGAAATGACAATGAGTGACAGCAGTGCAAAGCTAAATGATAAAATGTTCCATGTTAGCGTGCTTGGAGAACAAAGCGCATGAAGGAAAACAATTAGACAGCGAAGAAAAAATCCAACTTTTCAACTCAATTTTGGGGTCATGATCGTTTTGGGGAAAAATCAGGTCGTCGTCAAGCGTACCCTGGATTAGCCATTTTTAAGTCGGAATATTTCGCATTTTGGATTTCAGAGTGCCTACCGTACCGATACTCTCAGGACGTTCCAGGTCATATTACGATGACCTGACCTAATACTGACTTGAAACCTGAAGCACTCTGGACATAATATGCCCTCGCGAACATTCCGGTTGCTTGGAGATATCGATTAGTTACAAAGTTATGCACACAAGAAGTCTTTCCCGAATCATCTTCTGATCTTGTCATCTGAATAATCGTTTCATCCTGTGACCTGAACTGAGACCGCTTGTGTCTTCGTATGTTTTTCATGGATAATTCCTATCTGCATTCTATGTTTTTTTGCACCTTGTGTGCTATATACGTGAAAACATGCTTCAATGTACCATTGAAATACGCGTTGGTCGAAAGTCATGGCCTGGTCGAATGGTCGAAGTTGGTCGACATGGTCGAAGTCATGACCTTACCCAACTTCCGAGACATCTGCGGAGTCCGCTCAATCTCTATTTTTTGCACAATGTGTTGTCATCAAGTATCTAAAGGTATGCCAAATGTCAAAGGGGCTTGCGAGCTATCTAAAGGAAAACAGAGGATGGGGTCAAATCGTCCCTCCCCCTCTCCCCGGAACTTTCAGTGAGTGGTTGCCTGCTCTTTTCGTAGCATCCCAGAACCGAGGAATGTTTTGGAAACGGTAAAACTCTGGTTCCACACGGGCAAGTCGTCGCTCCGGAGTACCGTTTTACCCGTCCCTCTTATCCAGGGTCTGTACTAGGGATTGTGAGTGTGGGGGGAGGGGGGAGGGGGCGGTGCTTAGCAACTGTGGCCTTGTCGTCCTAGTCAAACAAGCCCTGCCCTCTGCCCTCACCTTGGCAATACTAAGGCAATGAGGGATGGTCACTGCCTGGGTGTGGGAGGAGGGGGCGGGGGGGGGGCGGAGGACGGTCACGATTGGGTCAGGATGTTTATTGTTTATTCGGTGGTTCACGACACACTTTATGTACATTCACGGCTAATGGCGCCGGCTCAGGACGTCCGGCAAACATGTTGGAAAAGGCCGTGTGGTCCCACCTCAGAAGAAAACCAAGGCTGTCCCTTCTCCGGCTGGTGTTGGGAAATTTGTGCGACAGTGAGAGTACAGCTATCGGCTTAGCGTAGGGGCCAACTACCGGCGTAGCGTATGGGCCAACTACCGTCGTAACGTAGGACTCCGCACCTGCTTCCTGCAAAAGCGACACAAATGAACTAGAAACACGAGCTTGTTTTGGAAAGCAATACTGTAAAACGCCTTACGGTTATTTTGGTACTCTAATGTGTCGTCATTCATTCCAATTCTCTCCAATGCACAAGCAGTGAGAATCTGTTCATGTTTCAGTAAATTATAGGAAGTGTTAAATTTCCATTTGCGTGCGAGGCTGGAGATATTCAGCTACTGGTAGGAAAGGCGCATCGACTATGGGCCGAATCTGTCGGTTGATATTCATCACTCTCACCATATTTGCTATGCCGGTGCTGTTTCAAATGTTGGATGTCGTCATGCGTTTTTTTTCTTCAGGCCGCTGGACAGGGAGAGAGTGGAAACCATTCGTCTGGTGGTCGGGGTGGAGGATTTGGCAGCAATGAACTCGCGTCAGACGGCCACGGGTAAGTGCGTCCAACGTTATGTTCAGCTACTGCACCGCTACCGGTGATCCAGTCAATCGGCAGCGTACGCTAGCAGTTCGCTAGTAGTCTGTAAAGTTTTTTTTCCTGTAAAGTTTTTTTTTCACGGTGTATCAAATACGTTGGTGGCGAAACATGAAGGGTTGAGATATTCTTGTTTGTTTTAAGGAGAAAGAGTTATTATTAACAACAGTCCGGCGTATGGGTGTACCGTGTACTAGTCAAAGGACTTTTCTATTTATGTATTTTATGGAAGGAAATTGTTTACTTTCCCTATGTCATGTGTTGATCTGCAGGGCACTTGAACTAACAGGCTACAATTACTTTTCGTAGACAAAATCGAAAAACGTCGGCTAGAATTGTCCCAAAAACAGTTCTTCAATGTCAACAAGAGAGCAGTAGACATGAAGAAGAAAATCAGGTATTTCAATCATCATTCCACGATAGGAACCGGAAAAGCAGCCATCATCTTCACAGCGAGAAATTCATATGCAGTTTGTATCATTTGGCCGGCTTTGCAGTGCTTTTATCGCGGAAAACATAAGGGAAAAAACGGAAGCTTTATCCCATATATGTGTGTCACTGCATCAGCTACTGGGAGCTACTGGCCCATTCCATCATTGCTTTAAGCCCCACAATCGATTCGAAGCTTAATCATTGGGCATATTGGCGCACACTAGATACAAATGGTTTCCGATGCAGCTTTGGCAATCAAAAAGTTCATTTGGCCCCCCAATCAACTTCACATGACGACAACCATCGTCTCGTACTGTTGAACCAATCGCTGGTACGTGCATATATATATATATATATATATATATATATATATATATATATATATATATATATATATATATAATATATATATATATATAAAAAAATATATATATATATATATATATATATATATATATATATATATATATATATATATATATATATATATATATATATATATATATATATATATATATATATATTCACATCACCGATATTTGCCGAGATCAAGCCGACGGATCCTTCATGAATAGTGCACGCTCCCACATACGTAGCGGACCTTTTTCCGGTGCGATGGCGGTGCGAACCGACCCTAGCCTCACGCAACCCTCCATAGATGTCGCCAGTGCACGCGTGACCCCGTTTCAGCCACGCTGACGGTCCGGCTGCTGGACGTCAACGACCACTCGCCGCAGTTCCGGCAGTCGTACTACCGCCGCTCCGTCATGGAGAACAGCAAGCCCGGCACTCCGATCGTCAGCGTGGTGGCAGAGGACGTTGACGTCAATAGAAGCATCGAGTACACGCTGCACGGGCCACAGCATATCATAGGTGAGCGTCGAGGATATTCTGTACGGGCCACAGCATATCATAGGTGAACGTCGAGGATGTTCTGCACGGGCCACAGCATATCATAGGTGAGTGTCGAGGATATTCTGTGCGGGCCACAGCATATCATTGGTGAGCGTCGAGGATATTCTGTACGGGCCCCAGCATGTCATAGGTGAGCGTCCATGATATTCTGCATGGGCCACAGCATATCATAGGTGAGCGTCGATGATATTCTGCACGAACCCCAGCGTATCATAGTTGAGCGGCAAGTACATTCTTGCACAGATCCTAGCATATCGAAGGTGAGCATCGTGTACGTCCTGCAAGGCCCTCAGCATGTTACACAGAAGTGTCGTATGATCATTAGTTCATCAGCGTCAGCAAATATCCTCCCACATCTCACCAATACACGGCATATCCAGTAAAGTAGTTGGAAAGTTGTAACTCTCCAGGACCTACAAAACGTTTTTGATGAGCAAGGTTTCTAGACAGCCTACAACCTATAATATACTACGATGACCTGTGATATGCTGTGTGATATGCTGTGTGATATGCTCTGGCAGTCCACGATGGTTCTGACCATCCATAGACACCATGAAAAAGGACGTGATGTAGCTCTACCCAGCGTCACTATCGCTACCACACTTTTACCACTGGTACCTGATGGTATCACCCTCTGCAATCGTCAGTAAGCCAGCAGGGATCATTGTTCTGCGTCCTACGACCTGACCTATCCTAATTAACAAGTGATATAATGCGTCCTCGGCCCACAAACGTCAGCGTATCCCAAGCATAGTCTGGATAAAGTCATGATAATGTAACGATCGGCTTCAGCATCAGTGGGATATTTGCAGCGTGAAGTATACAATATTGTCACAATCGCTATCAGCACATAATTGCCGTTTGGAAAACGCCCTGGATGATCAAACGGTGAACTTCTAATTATGCATCCGTACATACAGTATATATATATATATATATATATATATATATATATATATATATATATATATGCACTAGTTGGGACGGAATTACAAATTGTTAGAGCACAGTTTGCATCAATTGGACTGGACAAAAGCCCAGCGTCTGTTTCAGAGCTGGTGTTCCTGGACGCCGAGACGGGTGAGATAGTGGTGGGCAGCAAGATCGACCGCGAGCTGACCGGCTGGCTGAACTTCACCGTGCGCGCCACGGACAGCGGCGTACCGCCGCGTGCTGCTCACGCCGATGTCTACGTGCAGGTGGGTTGGTTAGTTAGTTATCACGATATTAGGTATTAGTTTATAGTTATATCAGTCGGTGGGTTAGTTAGTTAGTTATTACGTTATTTGTTATTCGTTTTAGTCATATTATTTTAGTTATATTATTATATATATATATATATATATATTTTAGTTATATTATTTTAGTTGTATTATTTTATATATATTATTTTAGTTCTTTATTTTAGTTATATTATTTTAGTTATATTATTTTAGATATATTATTTTAGTAATATTTCAGTTATATTGTACGTTATATTGTTCGTTATATTGTTAGTTATTAGCTATATTAGTTATTATACAGTTATTAGTTATTCTTATGTAGGGCTGCAGGGCGCATCGACTTCATTGGTCATGTAGCGCCCATACGTGCAGGTGGGACATCGGACCGGTGGGCGCCTCTCGAATCTGTCCCGAACTCGGGTGGACACGAATAGGTGCGGCGGTGGCCTTCTGCGGCTGAATTGGGTGCGGCTGTGGTTTTCAGTGGCCCTGCATTGGTGCGGCTGTGGCTTTGCGTGCGGCTGTCGCTGTCGGTGGCTGAATGGCAGCGGCTGTGGCTTTCTGTTGCTGAATAGATGCGGCTGTGGTTTTTGGTGGCTGAATTGGGTGCGGCTGTGGCTGTCTGTTTCCGATGCTCATCCAAGTAGGTTTTCCCTGTCCCTCGTCTAAAATGTTGAGTTGTACGAGCTCGGTTCTGATCGTTGCTCTCCTCGTGTTTTTTTTTGTGACGGGTCCGCGTGACTCTGACGGCGCTGAGCTCGGTTCTGATCGCTGCTCTCCTCGTGTGTTTGTGACGGGTCCGTGTGCCATCCATAGACACGTGACGTGTGACGTGTGACGTGTGACGTGTGACGGGTCCGTGTGACTCTGACGGCGCCGCCACCGCAGGTGCTGGACGAGAACGACAACAACCCCCAGTTTGTGGACACCCAGTCCGTGGTGACTCTGCGCGAGGACGCCCCTATCGGTGAGTGGAGGAACTAGAGAACGCGACCCTGGTGGTAGGCGGGAGAACTAGCGGACGCGACCCTGGCGGTAGGCAGGAGAACTACAGGAGGTGCCCCTGGTGGTAGGCAGGAGAAGTAGAGGAGGTGATCCTGGTGGTGTGCGGGAGAACTGGAGGTGACCCTGGCGGTAGGTGGGATAACTAGAGGAGGTGATCCTGGTGGTGTGCGGGAGAACTGGAGGTGACCCTGGCGGTAGGTGGGATAGCTAGAGGAGGTTCCCCTGGTGGCAGGCAGGAGAAGTAGAGGAGGTGATCCTGGTGGTGTGCGGGAGAACTGGAGGTGACCCTGGCGGTAGGTGGGATAACTAGAGGAGGTGATCCTGGTGGTGTGCGGGAGAACTGGAGGTGACCCTGGCGGTAGGTGGGATAACTAGAGGAGGTTCCCCTGGTGGCAGGCAGGAGAAGTAGAGGAGGATCCTGGTGGTGTGCGGGAGAACTGGAGGTGACCCTGGCGGTAGGTGGGATAACTAGAGGAGGTGATCCTGGTGGTGTGCGGGAGAACTGGAGGTGACCCTGGCGGTAGGTGGGATAACTAGAGGAGGTTCCCCTGGTGGTAGGCGGGAGAAGTAGAGGAGGTGATCCTGGTGGTGTGCGGGAGAACTGGAGGTGACCCTGGCGGTAGGTGGGATAACTAGAGGAGGTGATCCTGGTGGTGTGCGGGAGAACTGGAGGTGACCCTGGCGGTAGGTCGGATAGCTAGAGGAGGTTCCCCTGGTGGCGAGTGGGATGACTATTGAGTGCGCCCCTGATGGGTGAGGGAACCGAAGGAGGCACCTTTTGCGGTGGTGATGGGACTAGTACTAACCTTGCCGGTAACCAGGTAGTCGCGGCCTGTCTTGATAAATTGGAACCTTGGGAAATTCCGATTCAATTATGTTAATGATAGCAATTACAATCAGCAAGAAAATATTCGTGAATTTTCCAAATTTCTTCCATTAGAATTGACTTGGTAGCAAAGTCAGACAGGCCGACCAAATACGAACTGGATTGAGTGCAGACTTACGGTGCAAGTGGTATTTGGAGTGGTATCACCTCACTTTGGATACCAGATAGCTTCGAAGCAGCTGGCATTCATCGTGTTATACATGTACCTGTTGGAATACTTATTGTCAGATTGAGGCTCGGGATGTCTTGGCGTCAACGCACCGTCAGGTGTAAGGTGCCGTGCACGTTCGCCGATGGCACAGGTTGAGGCTCGGGATGTCGCGGCGCAGTGATAAATTATTAGCGAAGTAGGGTAGAATGTACCATTTTCTGAACACTTAATAGACATCCTTCCCCAGGAAGTATCGACATCGTGCTTCTTGATGTGTTTGTGAAGTCGCTATGTCTCGCTTTTAAAAACATCGTACATTAGTATTTTGCGTATGCTCCCAAATGCGGATTTTGATGCACAAGCATGTCGTAGCACAATTCCCGGCGCTAATACACAGCTGATATACACACCTGCAGACATAACAGACCTATGACGTGGTCTGTTATACAATAGGATTTGTTGATAGTATGGTACTTGCCGTCATTATCATTAATATATGTATTCGTTTAATGGGTATCTCTCAATTTAAAAAAACATACACGTATGAGTGCATAATGGGCTCAAAATTCGGCTTCAAGGACTTTGACGATATTTTAAACGACATGCTACAGTGACAAGTTTCGACATCCTACTTTACTCGCTCGATTCGACATCTCACATCTAACGAAAAACCAATATTTGAATGCTGTCGTGGCATGCTGACGGTGCGTGGTGCTGTGCCGGTTCGCTGGTGGTGCAGGTTGAGGCTCGAGATGTGGCATGCTGACGGTGCGTGGTGCCGTGCCGGTTCGCTGGTGGTGCAGGTTGAGGCTCGAGATGTGGCGTGCTAACGGTCTGAGGTACCGGGCAGGTTCGCTGGTGGTGCAGGTTGAGGCTCGGGATGTCGACAGCGGCGACTACGGCAGCCTCACATACAGACTCGACCGTCGGTCGTCCGGCGGAAAATTCCAGGTCAACGCCGACACAGGTTAGTCTCCAAGTCACTAAAGGTCAAGGTCGTAAATCTGAGGAACGGAGGGAGTCATTGACGCGGGAAGGCAAGAATGCTTGAGAAGACATATGACAACCTAATAACAGGCAGAAAAATACGGCGTAATAAATACGGATATGATATAATTAATACGGCATAATAAACAGCATACTACAAGGCATGATATACGGCATAACATACGGTATAGTATATCGGATAATATACGGTAAAATATACGGTACCTATAGTATCAATAAATATCAAAAGATGGAACGGCACAACACCGGCTCGCATTACTCACTCACACGCCTATGTATGTTGCCCGTGTAGCATGGCCGATTATTCGGTGCCGCCGGTGGTGACACGACCCGACCTGGCCTGACCCGGGGGTCGCGTGTGGTTCAGGCGAGATCACAGTGTGGGCGGCGCTGGACCGCGAGCAGCAGGCGGCCTACACGCTCATCGTCGAGGTGTGGGACAACTTCCAGTTCGGCTTCACGTCCGGCGAGAGCCGCAACGCCTTCAGGCAGATCACGTGAGGCGGGAGCCGATTGGTGCTGTGGTGGGGGTAGGGTGGTAATGACGTAGGATGGTGTGGTGTGATGGGGGTAATGACGTCGGGTGGTGTGGGTGTAGGGGGGTGGGTGGGTAATGACATAGGGTGGTGTGGTGGTGGTGGTGTTGGTGGTGGCGGGGTGTAATGACGTAGGGTGGTGTGGTGGGATAGGGTGGCAATGACGTAGGGTGCTGTGGTGGGGTAGGGTGGCAATGACGTAGGGCGGTGTGGTGTGATGGGGTAATGACGTCGGGTGGTGTGGGTGTAGGGGGTGGGTGGGTAATGACATAGGGTGGTGTGGTGGTGGTGGCGGGGGTAATGACGTAGGGTGGTGTAGTGTGGTGGGGGTAGGGTGGTGTGGTGGTGGTAGATGGGTAATAGCGTAGGGTGGTGTGGTGGGGTAGGGGGTAATGACGTCGGGTGGTGTGGTGGGGTAGGGGATTCTGACGTAAGGTGGTGTGTTGGGGGTGGGGTGGGGGTAATGACATAGGGTGGTGTGGTGGGGTTAGGGGGCAGTGACGTAGAGTGGTGTGGTGGGAGTAGGGGTAGTGACTAGTTGGCTTGGTGGGGATAGGGAGTAATGACGTATGGTGGTGTGGTGAGGGGTAGGAGTAATGACGTAGGGTGGCGTGGTGGGGGTAGGGGGTAATGACGTAGGGTGGTGTGGTGGGGGTGGGTGAGTAGGGGGTACTGCCGTAGGGTGGTGTGGTGGGTAGGGGGTGCATCGGTGGTGTAGTGACCACCACCTCGGTCTCGTGTCCGGCGGGTGGTTGGTTCGGTACCGCACTTTGGACCCTCGCGGGACCACGTGATTCAGGGGAGCGTTGTAGCCAGACAAGCCATAAGCCATAGGGGAACCCTTCTGGCTGCAATTTGTCGACTCAGTTTGTGTCACCATTTGCGCTCATTTGTGATGATGAGGGCGGATTAGTTCAATGTTTCCAGAGCACTTGCTGATTATTGTACCACGCTCTTGGAATTGAACGTAGAATCTATCCAAGTTTTTGGTTGTCCACAGGCATGGGTAAGAATAGCAATCCATGTTCATTTTGTGTAAAACAGAAAGCTCGTAATATTCACATTCTGTTACATGCAATGTAAGCAAAGTGGGCTAGGGGAACTTACTAAAATCGAAAAGACTATTTCGGAAAGCAAGGTATAGCTATTTCGCCAGTGATGCAAAATATTGGAGGTATGTATGTATAGGCAAGTTCCATTGTCTGGCAGTGATACTCTGGGGTTTCTACCTCGCATGTGCGACAACCGGTTCTCAATTTCAACTTCGTCCTACCAAGGTCTCAAATCCACCAGCCGTTAATGCCCTTGTATTGTCCGGGTTGATTAGTAATACGGCGACAACTTGTGTAACAGTTTCAACAGTTTCTCCAAAACGACAAAAGTCTTTGCCTCCAAATCACCAGGAACATGACGGAGGATGACGGCGGTTCGTCCACTTCTGTCTCTCAGCTGCATGTTACCGTGTTATGTTATGTTATGTACCATGTTATGTGTTCAGTCGCGTCTGGGGCAAGCCGCGCGCGCCAGAGAGCCACCAGTCCGCCATGGCACCCGAAGCGTCAATACCCTGGTCTGTCATTGGCCGGCATCACCTATTGTACCACAGCGCGCAGGGAGGGGCCCGGCTGTCGCACTCCAGACACGCCCCATGTGTACGGCATGGCACAGTGATGATGCGAGTGTCACGATGATGACACCCGACCGTGTCATGGTGCATTGACACAGCATCTGCCGGCTGGCCGTCGGCACGTCGGCACCGCATCTGACTTAATCATTACAAACCTCGCGACAGTCAGCCGCCCGACGAGTCAAAAGGGCGACGTCAGCGCGCCGGCCAGTGCACGGCCGAATATCTCAAAATGTCTTTGTTTGAAAACTCAACACTAAGCTGTAATAGCCACCAGTTCATTGTGGATGGTCGGAATATACGTCTTCGTCTTTGTCCTTGTCTGGAATCCGCTCGGAGCCCGGATCCCAGGTTACGTGAGGGCAGCCGTGATCAGGCTGATCAAAGCATTCGAAAGAGGGGTCCAAAGCGAACTTCGTTACACTTACAATACGGTTCTTTACTGTGATGCAGTTTATTTACAGTGGTGGGAAAACACTTTGCAAATATAAAAAATGTTACAGAGAATATTTCACGTGTTATCTGCGCACGTAGCTGAGTGCTGTGCAGGCAATACAACTAATTTGAAGTTGGTAGGACGAGAGCCATTGTTTGCAAGCATTTCGTTCTATTAGCCACAATGGCCCTCTCAAAACTCAAAGGTAATTTCCCTTAAAGCTGACAGAGCAGTTATACAGCCGGCTGATCATTATATATAAATATATATATATATATATATATATATATATATATTAGTATGTATGTAGTATCATAATATGTATGAGTATATGTATAATAATATGGATATATATATATATATATATATATATATATATATATATATATATATATATATATATATATATTATATATATATATATATATATATATATATATATATATATATATATATATATATATATATATCATCAGATAGTATATATCCCAACACCCACGTCAAGTCCCAGCAGCCCGCCTCAGCGGTAACGCTGCTCTTCCGCGCCTCGGTCGTCAGGATCGAGATCGCCGACGTGAACGACGCGGCGCCGGTGCTGCGCCTGCCGACCGGCTGCGTCACCGTCACCGAGTTCCACCGGCCGCGCGACGTCATCGGCCTGCTGACGGCCGACGACGCCGACGACCCGGCCACGCCCAACGGCCGCGTGCGCTTCAGCATCGTGGGCGGAAACCGGGACGGTGAGCGCCGGCGGCCGGAAAAGCGCGCCGGCGGTGGGATTCGAACCGCGCGTCGCAGTGTTTGTGTCGGTCGGTCGGTTGGTTGGTGGCTTTGCGACACGTCGACCGTTGAGTCGTGCAGCGTCGTCGATCTCTCACGCTGGTTGTCCGCGGGCGAACAGTAGCGACAGGTGAGACTCGAACCCACAATCGGGCACGGCTTCGGGCGGAATCGTGCCCGATGTCAGACGGGGTGCGTTCGCCCGGCGTGTGGTGATCTGACCCTGGTCGTCGGGGCGGTTATGCCACCGCAGGCGGTCTGTCTCGCGAACGCCGGAACTGCCGAAGATGGGTCGCCGCCGTTTGGTGTGACGGCAATATCATAGCATATAGCACATAGCATATAACATATAGCATATATCATATAGCATATGGGATATAGCATATAGCATATATAGCATATACCATATATAGCATATACCATATATAGCATATACCATATATAGCATATACCATATATAGCATATACCATATATAGCATATACCATATATAGCATATACCATATAGCATATAACATATAGCATATAACATATAGCATATAACATATAGCATATAACATATAGCATATAACATATAGCATATAACATATAGCATATAACATATAGCATATAACATATAGCATATAACATATAGCATATAACATATAGCATATAACATATAGCATATAACATATAGCATATAACATATAGCATATAACATATAGCATATAACATATAGCATATAACATATAGCATATAACATATAGCATATAACATATAGCATATAACATATAGCATATAACATATAGCATATAACATATAGCATATAACATATAGCATATAACATATAGCATATAACATATAGCATATAACATATAGCATATAACATATAGCATATAACATATAGCATATAACATATAGCATATAACATATAGCATATAACATATAGCATATAACATATAGCATATAACATATAGCATATAACATATAGCATATAACATATAGCATATAACATATAGCATATAACATATAGCATATAACATATAGCATATAACATATAGCATATAACATATAGCATATAACATATAGCATATAACATATAGCATATAACATATAGCATATAACATATAGCATATAACATATAGCATATAACATATAGCATATAACATATAGCATATAACATATAGCATATAACATATAGCATATAACATATAGCATATAACATATAGCATATAACATATAGCATATAACATATAGCATATAACATATAGCATATAACATATAGCATATAACATATAGCATATAACATATAGCATATAACATATAGCATATAACATATAGCATATAACATATAGCATATAACATATAGCATATAACATATAGCATATAACATATAGCATATAACATATAGCATATAACATATAGCATATAACATATAGCATATAACATATAGCATATAACATATAGCATATAACATATAGCATATGGGATATATAGATATGGCATGTAGCATATATAGCATAAAGCATACATAACATATAGCATATATAGCATATAGCATATATAGCATATAGCATATATAGCACATATATATAGCATATACCATATATAGCATATAGCATAGAATATATCGCGTAGCATATAGTATATAGCGCATAGTATGCTATGTGTTTTGGTGAAAGCTGGCCAGATCATGCCAGGTCACGGCGCTATTTCGTCATCTCTGGAAACGTGCGTGTTCCCGGCCCAATCGTGCCGACCCCGTTCGACAGTGTGCTCTAAGTATCCGTCCTGCTCAGAGGTCAAGAAAGTCGCCAACTTGCCTACGCTGGTAGGTAGCAAGATTGGCCCTCAATATCTCACTCAAGTAGCAATTTATCCGTGACGTATTGAAATAAAAAGAAGTGACTGGTCAGTGCTTTCCACAAAAACTAGTTTTTTTTTAACGAACAGAAGACATCCAGATTATGAAATATCACTGCCTAAAAGGCTGCTACAGTATTGAGCGATACTGCATCACCCCATGGGTTTGCCCATGACATCGGTGGTTGCTTAATTAATACAGTACTATTTTGGTACTGAGTATCCGTTTACGAACCATATTATTCCAAGACCCATCTCTATGTCATTGTATAGAGAAGGATGAATCGCCAACGCGTACTTCACCAGGTAACAAGTGCTGGTAACTTTGATTGTGCTATTGGGCACATATAAAACATGTATTGCACATGATAATACATTTCTAGGCCTTTAAATACTAAATTCAACTATAATTAGTTGTTTTATGGTCATATCAATGACAAACTAGCAGCAGACATCCCAAAAGAACCATAGTGCAGGAACAAATAACGCCAACGCGACCGCCAACGTCTGGGTAACGTTACTTGAGTTACAATTATGGAGTAGAGCAGGTGGCGTTGCGAACAAGTGAGGAGCTAAAAAGGTGGCAGCACCGTCGCTCACAACGACGCCTCCCACGCCGCAAAACGTGCGATTGTCTATCACAAAATCCATGCTGTCTTGTGACTGATATGCTATCAATATAGTGCATCATGGCCATATAGTATCTTTCGTTGCATTTTTTTAGACATGTGGATTGCGGTCTAGTATGTAATATAATATTGTAACATCTTTCCATTGTCTGGTCACATAACATGGCGGCTGTAGTGGAAGGATGGTGATAAAATAGTGTATGTTCATTTAAGCCGGACCCAGGTAGGAAAAAGTGCATGTTTTGTTCTCGTAGGTAGCAGTCTAGAAACATTCTTGACCTCTGGTCCTGCTATGCTATTTAGCTATCCAGTTCATTTCACAGTCTCGAAGTAATCAAAGTTGTCCCAAGATATGTTACTCGAACCACGCAAATTTAATCAAAGCATATTGGCAGCATTGTCGGCCAAATTCGCACTTGTTGCGTATTCTATTAGCCTTATTTTGCTGAGACTATTGCCATTCCATCGCCCATGCTATCAGGTCGTGCGATTATTTTGGTGATTCAAGTTCAGGTGAACCCATTGCCCTGGATTAATCTCTGAATTTACTGGTGGATCCAAGGAGGCCAACGTGCCATGCCACCCGCCTCCACTACCAAAGAGACCGACTTTGCCGAATTGTTCACTGTGCTGACATTTTTCCACATCTAAGAACATTTTATGACATAAATATTGTCTTAAACAGACCCGACGACGTTAGCAGTTGAAATCGGACGAGTTGTTTCAAATCTGATAGTGTTTTATTTGCCACCCCAGCCAAGCTTTTGGACCCGCCCCATCGTCTCAGATAAGAATCTCGTTTTTCTTAAAGATAGGTTGTAAAAAAGAAAAGATATGAGGTTATTTTGTTTGCCATCCAAAATGTACCCTAGGACATTTTACTGCTTTAAGTAGAATGAGAACCTTGTAATCGGCCGTGGTTGCCTTTGATAACTCCAAGTGTTCAATTGCAAGCTTGTAAACAAATATTGCGTACCACGCTTTGTGTGAACTGTGAGCATGTTCACGGTTATCCCGGCCCGGTCAGTTGACCTTGCATGTCACAAGGTCAAATGGGATGCCAATGCATTGTCTGTGCTACCCTCTGCTGCTCAGTCTGCAGCTACATAGGTGCGTGGTGTTTTCTGATTGCTTCATGCTTTTCCACCAGAATACTTGAGGTGACAAAAATGGCCTTAAAAGCCTGCAACACTAAAAGTAGCACTTCCCAGTAGTCGTCACAGGATTTGTGTACGTAAATAAGACTTGTGATCTGCTCACCCCACCACTATGATCAACTTACCCCATGACTGTGTAGCGTTCCTCGAACCCATGCAAATTCTGGTTCTGAACGCAAATTTTGAACGGAAGCAAAATATAATAACATAACTGTGTAAAAGGTGGATCAAAATCACAAACATAAAAGAGATGTGCTAAAAGAACCTCGGACGTCATAAAACGAGTCTGTCTCACTGACCTCGCTTTCTTTCAACTGCACTGCGAGGTAAGCGATTAAACAAAACGGTTAAAAACAGCTAAGAAAGATATCATCTAGCATCATGCAGCACCATGATTGTCTGTCAAACTTGGCTACGTATCATGTAGGAGAGCGAAGACAATGATTCCATCCGCCTTTCGGAGCAAAGAGATGGCAAGATACGCTAGGTGGACCGTGGTTAGAAACTGTGATCACCCTTCACAGGTCTGTTCACATTGAGAGCGGTCGACCAGAACTCTGCCAACCTGCTGGCTACGCGTCGGCTGGTCGGTTACTATGGAAACTACAGCATCACAGTTCAGGCCGAGGACGAAGGTGAGTGACGTCAGTGAGAATTGGTAGTCGATGTCACCGGTAGGTGGACATTTCCAGGCAATTCTGGTGCTGCCAAGAATGAAGTTGGTGATTCGCCCGGTAGGGGGCGGGTTCTGCACCCCTTCCCACATGTGGTTTTTCGATCCCTAATCCATTGTGATGGGAGCGTGACATTTGGTGAATCTGCCTTTCTTTTCCTACATGGTGCCAACATTTCAATTTCGTAACGACATCACAGGCGGTTCCAGGAGCAAAACATTGGGAGCCACCTTCGACAGATGTTTGCGAAAGCTTATGAACGGCACACGCATCCGAATATTTTCATTGTTTTATTGTTCAGGGGAATATAATTCGGAACTCAAGTGCTCATGATGCCTTGCTTATATACGGGAATCGTTATTTTGAAAACGATTTCAGGGGCGGATCCAGAGGAGAAAAAATTGTCAACAAGTGGCAGGTTTTCTCAGTGCCGGTTTTCTTATTCACGTTGTCGTCGCGACGTTGTGTGGGTGTTGTGAATTCAGAGCAAACGGTAATAATGCATCGCCACAGGCAGTCGTGGAGCGGGACGGTTTCCCCAATGGCGAATCCAGCAGGTAACGCGAGGTGTTCAGGACGTACCAAAGTCAAATCTATACAAGCAACGGTGAGAAGAAGTTACACTTTACCAATGGCAGATTATGGAGGGGGAGGGTGAATTGAGGACAAATTATTAAAATAAATTACACGCAGTGGCGGATCCAAGTGATTTTTCGCGTAGGCCTTTCAGGATTGTCCTTAGTATACTTCCCTTACGACGCCTCGGGTCCAGTCGCACCGACAGACAGACAGAGCTGCGTCGTCAGCTGATGTTGCACAGCTGAATATCTGCAATACTGCGTTCTCAACCCGGGATTGCACTTGTGACCAGGGCAAACTATGATTTTTCATTGTAGAATTGTGGTCCGAAATCTTGCTGGGGTGACCTATGAACCAGGGTTCTATTGCTAAGCAAAGCTTGTTGCGTGAACCCTGGCCCCACCACCCGATCCACCAATTCCAGTTCAACGGCAGAACTTTGACCGGGATCTTAACGTGCCGTCAATATACCGACACGTCCGCCCGGTAGCTCACCCCCAGCCTTACCGGGCCAGCTGCCAACCGACCCTCCCAGCCGGGGGCTAAATGCGAGCGCGTGAAGCGACTGGAACCCTGTGTTACCAGGACAGGGGAGACCAGTGCAGGCCAGCGCTCCAACCAACTGAGCTACCGGGGCGGCATAATGGAAAATGGCGGGAAATGTTGAGTATGCTCTACCCCGCATGGGTATGAGTGCTTCGATGCGGTGATCTTTTATCCACGGATACGTTGTCAATGTGCTAAGTGGCGGTTGTGTAACGCTTACGGCATTCACGCGCCTGTGTATCGGTATACGACGTTTGCCTTGACGTTGTGTAGCGGTATGCGACGTATTATTGACGTTGTGTAGCGGTATGCGACGTATTATTGACGTTGTGTAGCGGTATGCGACGTATTATTGCCGCTGTGTAGCGGTATGCGACGTATTATTGTCGTTGTGTAGCGGTATGCGACGTATTATTGACGTTGTGTAGCGGTATGCGACGTATTATTGTCGCTGTGTAGCGGTATGCGACGTATTATTGTCGCTGTATAGCGGTATGCGACGTATTATTGACGCTGTGTAGCGGTATGCGACGTATTATTGTCGTTGTGTAGCGGTATGCGACGTATTATTGACGCTGTGTAGCGGTATGCGACGTATTATTGACGTTGTGTAGCGGTATGCGACGTATTACTGTCGCTGTGCAGCGGTATGCGACGTATTATTGTCGCTGTGTAGCGGTATGCGACGTATTATTGTCGTTGTGTAGCGGTATGCGACGTATTATTGTCGCTGTGCAGCGGTATGCGACGTATTATTGTCGTTGTGTAGCGGTATGCGACGTATTATTGTCGCTGTGTAGCGGTATGCGACGTATTATTGACGTTGTGTAGCGGTATGCGACGTATTATTGTCGCTGTGTAGCGGTATGCGACGTATTATTGTCGTTGTGTAGCGGTATGCGACGTATTATTGTCGCTGTGTAGCGGTATGCGATGTTTGCTGTGACGTTGTGTAGCGGTATGCGACGTATTATTGTCGCTGTGTAGCGGTATGCGATGTTTGCCGTGACGTTGTGTAGCGGTATGCGACGTATTATTGTCGCTGTGCAGCGGTATGCGACGTTTTTCTTCTCTTCTTACGTTATCTAACGGTATACGACGTATTTCTTCACGTTGTGTATCGGTACGCGACGCTTTTCATGATGTTGTATAGCGGTATGCAGGAACGCACCCATACGTTTTCACACCTATAAGGTGCATGCATGGGATAAATGCAAACTTGTCACTGCGTACCAACGCCTTCTCCCCCAGGATGATCTTCTGATGGAATGTGGCGGTATGTTGCAGTGTGTGTCAGTGTGTGTCAGTGTGTGACAGTGTGTGACAGTGTGTGGCAGTGTGTGGCAGTGTGTGACGGTGTGTGGTAGTGTGTGACGGTGTGTGGCAGTGTGTGACAGTGTGTGACAGTGTGTGGCAGTGTGTGTCAATGTGTGACGGTGTGTGACAGTGTGTGACAGCGTGTGACAGTGTGTGCCAGTGTGTGGTAGTGTGTGACGGTGTGTGACAGTGTGTGACAGTGTGTGACAGTGTGTGACAGTGTGTGACAGTGTGTGACAGTGTGTGACAGTGTGTGACAGTGTATGACAGTGTGTGACAGTGTGTGACAGTGTGTTACAGTGTGTGACAGTGTATGACAGTGTGTGACAGTGCGTGACAGTGTGTGACAGCGTGTGACAGTGTGTGGCGCCGTGGTCGGCAGGGTACCCGGCCAACACGGCGCGTGGTCAGATGTTTGTGTGCGTCACCGACTTCAACGACCACGCGCCCGTCTTCACACAGCCGCCGGCCAACTTCAGCATCCGCGTCCCCGAGGTCAGTGACGCCCGACCCACGATCCCACCTCTGCCACCATTGCATTTGCAGCAATACATACAGCAAGGGATACATACAGCAAGCGATACATACAGCAAGGGATACATGCAGCAAGGGAATCTAAGGGGAACATTGCAGACGTGCTCCCTCTTTCGTAACGGAATGGGGCATGTGTCCTCTCCCCCATGGAAAGATGGCGCCCCTCTGGCCGGGAAAGATACATCTTCACGAGGGGCGGAGTGCACACACACCAGCTTCCCCGCTCCACGGATTTGTCAGCCGAAGACGTCGTGTTCAGAGGATAAAGCGCCCGCTGGAGACGAAAAGGCGCGAGTGCATACCCCGGCGCAGCGAATTTGCCCACCGCAGGAACCGCTCCGAGGAGCAGTGCCTCTCGGAGTGTGACAATTCCCGAATTCTCTCCCGCTTCAGCACTGGCTCTGATCGGTGTTCTGATCGTCCGGCGCGTGCGCTCGTGTCGGCTTGTGTGCCAGTGTGCGCGCTGGAGCCGGCGACGGGCGCGACTGCAGCTCCACCCGCACCGCGCGACTTTGGCACCGCCATCACAAGCCGGAGTTCTGCGCCGAGTGGAGAGTTCTCGGCTTCCCACCGATACCGAGAGTTGGTCCGTGGACTGCTCGACGTTTCAGCCTCACAAGCAGATCGGTAGCTGCGATCGTGACGGCCTGTCGAAAGCGAGAATGTGACGCGTGACGCGTCACATTCTCCGCGTGACGGCCGCGCGGCTGGCAGGACGTGGGCAAGTGCTGGTGACGTCACGAGCTCGCTGATGGCGTCACAACGGCGACAATGTGACGTCATGTGAGTGACATTGGCCCCTCCGCCAGGACGCGTCGTTGGGTTCGCCGGTGATCACGGTCCACGCAGAGGACGCCGACATCGGCATCAACGGAGCAGTCCGCTACCGGCTGCGGCCCGACCTGCTGGGCAACCATCACACCTTCCAGGTCAGGCCACAGGTCATAGGTCGGGTCAGATCAGGTCACAACGTGAGTAGTCTGGTACTGGCTATGGCCCGACCTGCTGGTCAACCAGCATACCTTCCAGGTCAGGCCACATGTCATAGGTCATGTCAGGTCATGTCAGCTCATTGTCAGCTCATGTCAGGTCATCGGTAGCTGTGTGACTCGCGTTGTCCTTTTTCTGCCATGGTGGCAACGTTGATTTTTGACTGCAAGTTGGACTTGTCATGATATTAGTCTGACATGTATGTGTCACATAAGTATGCACGTCTATTACATATCTTTTGACTGCGCTCCTTGTATTTTACCCAGACATATTTGTGTGATGCAATGCTTACAATCAGATGCCAATTTCACTACCATCACAAGCTGTGCATCACACCGAATTTGGTGTGAATATACCTTTAGGTATTCTTATTTAATAATACTGAATAAGATTTATGTAGGTAATTATAATTAATCTTATTTAATATTTAAATCACGAACAGCTGACTGGCAATCAGCTGACGGTGCCTGACATAACTTGTTCATATCAAGAAAGTGTGACGGGTAATACTTGAAGATTACCTAAATATGTAATCACACCAAATTCGGTGTGAATACAGCTTGTGATGTGTCATGTGAACAAAGCTTTTGCTGTTAGTGAAATTGGCCTCAGTGTGTTCATGTTCATTGCATTACCTGGCTACGGTGTTTGTTACGTCGTACGGTGTTTGTTACGGTGTTTGTTACGTCGTACGGTGTTTGTTACGTCGTACGGTGTTTGTTGCGGTGTTTGTTACGTCGTACGGTGTTTGTTGCGGTGTTTGTTACGTCGTACGGTGTTTGTTGCGGTGTTTGTTACGTCGTGCATCACAGTGCAGTGCTGCCCATCGAGGTCGGTGTAAGACTATGCGCACGGTTCGTGGCATCGGGTGCGTCGGGAAGTTTCCCATGGAGATCGGTGCACAGTTTCGAAGCTGTTTTTTGTTGTCGGCAACATTCAAGCGGCGTCACCACTTTTGCCTGACACGCGTGTGAGGAAAATCACGCATTAGCTGTTTCTTCGATACGCGAAAATCAGAATCTTCACTAGTTATTTAACACCAAGTTTCACCGACTTAGCGTCTTTACTGTTGCACACCAGATCGCAAGACAAATTTGCATGCGGCAGGCAAGCGGCCACAATTCCCACTCCGCTTTTTGCAGACATGGGACGTGTCAATAGGAACATGCTACGGAATTTAATGGACTTCTGACAACACGCTGCCTCTCGCACGCATTTCCAGCAATCCTTAGTCTCAGCAGACTGGGAAGTGTTTTACTGGCATGCTACTAAAATCATGGATTTTGGGGTGGTGCAAAGCGTAATATTGTGCTAAATAATGATGAGCATTTTGGGGAGCATGAAGCCTGCAGCACGTAGCTGTTTAACTCGTGAAACTAGCCGTGTCAATGCCGTCTCTGTTTCAGGTTTGACGTCAGTTATTCGAAATTATGTCGTTCCTGCTTCAGGTCAATGGCGTCACCGTTTCAAATTAATGACGTCACTGCTCCATGTTAATGACGTCACTATTTCGAGGTCAATGACGTCACTGTTTAAGGTTAATGACGTCACTGCTCCATGTCAATGACGTCACTATTTCGAGGTCAATGACGTGACTGTTTCAGGTTAATGACGTCACTGTTTCAGGTTAATGACGTCACTGTTTAAGGTAAATGACGTCACTGTTTCAGGTTAATGACGTCACTGTTTCAGGTTAATGACGTCACTGGCGAGATTTTGTTGCGGCGTCCTCTGGACAGGGAGCGTCAGAAAGTCTACGAGGTGAGGCACCGGCTGATGATGACTGCCGTGGAACGGTGACGTCACACAAGCCAGGGTGACGTCACACGTCACGTCACTTCCGTCGTCGTGCCGCTCATCGGATGTGCCCATTGGACGGCTGATGTTGGCTCCCCTTGCTGATGAACCAATCGCGTCTGTCCCAACGGCCCAGGGTGGCCTGGGTTCGATACCAAGAGCGGGCGAATTTTTTGGTGTTGATCACCTTGCAGACGGTCGCGGTGGGACGGCGCTGCCCACATGGGTGGCATTGTCAGCAGTAGTCACGAAACCGTGATGCGTGAAGACAAAAATGCTTTTGAAACTTGTCACACCTCTGCAGTGACAACCTGTCTTTTGAGCAGGTTGCATTTTCATCAAGGGTGTCTTTTCTTCCCCGTTGTCCAGCTTGGCACTCACAATTCTGAACTTAACCATCAGGCTTCTCCATGTAGCGAAGTAATTAAGTCTGGATTAACGAAGTAAAAGGCCGCTCAGAACCTCACGATGCTTTATTTCAATTAACGAAAACCACGTCGGCATTGTGGCGCGCCACGATATTTGTGTGGCGTAAAGTTAGTTTTGTTCTCTGCTCATCGGAGGCGGCCTCAGCAAGTAAATGTATTTTTTCACGAAAAAGCAGCGTAGTAATGTGATCGTGACACCTCCAGCGTAGTGATTTGATCGTGACACTGACAGCATTTGTGCGTGGCACTGGACAGACTGTTCTGTTCGTACTTGCTGACTTCTGATCATATTTGCTGACTTCTGTTCATACTTGCTGACTTCTGATCATACTTGCTGACTTCTGATCATACTTGCTGACTCTCAGTGCCCCTGGTATAGGGTTGGTATGGTTGGTGGTTAATATGGTTGGTTGGTTAATATAGTCGGAAACAATTTGTATAGGTATTCATGTGCGCCTGTGAGTGCATTATTTACTGTTGACCTTTGCTTTAATATTCGACAATAGGCTGTAATAACCACGAGACTATTACGGATGGCCTCAATATACGCCTTTGTCTTTGCCTTTGTCCGACAGCTTAGTGACACGATTGTTGTATTGACAGGGCACCAATTAGACTATGACCTGGGCGTGTTCCTTTGTTTCTTGTTTGTTTATTGTTTGTTTATTGGGTGATTCACTAAGCACTTATGCACAATCACGGCTGATGGCGCCGCCCACACTGTTTCGCCGGTGGGCCGCGGGATTGGGAAATGTCCCGAGTGGTGCGAGTGTTGAACCCGGGACCTTTGTATCCAGAGCTCAACGTTTGAACCACACGGCTATCCCCGCCCCGTGTGTGCTCCTTTGTTGTAATTGAAGGGGCATATTTGATTCCTTTACTTCTTCTGCTACCATATGCGCATTGAAACGGGATTTTTCCTCCAGGTATCCGAGAACACATGCATGCTTGCAAAGCATTGCCGGACACATGTGGCCCACACCACCACCAGGAAGTACCCACATGCAGTACCGCGTCTTCTGTAACTAAACCATTACCGCCCGATGTCAGCCCGCTGACGTTGGCGCTGCCTCCGCTGCAGATTCGGGTCGAGGCGTACGACCTGGGAGTGCCGACGGCGCTCACCTCTGACCTCGACCTGACCGTGTTCGTGCGCGACGTGAACGACTTCGAGCCGCAGTTTCTGATCGACTCCTACTCGGTCAACTTTACGGGTTAGCGGCGGCGTCTGGGGCACGGGCCGTGCACAACTCGTTTCCAATGTGGACGTCACTAACACACGTGTGAAGGAGGTCGTGACGTTGATGAGTGGTCTCATCATCTGACTGGCCGCTCCATCGTGAATGGGCGGCCAATCAGGCACCATAATTCATCATGAAGTTGCTTGGGTTCAGAGAGCATAGCATACCGATCATACTGTGCTGTTAATGGATTGTATACCTGTATGCTTGGCATGTTCATCGACGGCAAGTACTCAAAGATAGCGCTCTCTGCATTTACCTTGTCTTGCCTAGACTAGTTATTCTGCATGACTGTGTCTGAACGAGATGGGCAAGTGTTACCGTGGTGATGATATAATTCCGAGTAATCTCCATCCAAGGAGGCGTCCGTGTTACTCCATCCTACCGGATGGCGGCAATCTGACACTTGGCATCTCCATCTCCACTGAATCTGCCCTTTTCATGCATCCGCAACCAGCCAAATTGGAGCTCCCTTTACCCGGCCTCCTGGTCCACGACTCTGCTGGACACTATATCGACATTTGGGTCAAAAGGTCAGTCGCCGGCCAACCGCCCCGAGCCTCATGACGTCACGCAGGGTGACGTCATGAGCTAGAG
The DNA here is from genome assembly GCA_034440615.1 of Ashinkailepas kermadecensis. NCBI lineage: Eukaryota > Metazoa > Arthropoda > Thecostraca > Neolepadidae > Ashinkailepas > Ashinkailepas kermadecensis. The sequence continues at coordinate 743,887 of JAOTOM010005124.1, read as the reverse complement.
GCCAATTAGGGCCGGCCAACTACTGGTCGGCCAATCAGGACCGACCCATCACTCCGGCGAGCCAATCAGAACCGGCTCTGGCCCGAGCAATGGAGCATGTCGGCAGTTCAACCGTTCTGTGGATCCGAGGATGGTTTGTCGACGGGATATGATGCTATCGGAACTCAAACTTGGCGGAATTCAGACTAATCGGTGGAATGGGTTGACGGCTACAAAGGTAGCGGCTTTTCATAGTTAACGATGTTGCAAAATCATGACTGATGCTCATTCCTTCCACGCAAGGTTATAGACTCTGCTAATTTGTCAGAATTATTGGTGTTGCATTGGCCGGACTGATACAGTTTCGGTAAAGCCACCACCATTTACGTGCATTCTGAACTAATGTATTTAACGGGTTATCTCAGCATGCAGTTAGTCACTTCAAGGTTTTCGGAAATGTTGCTCGGTGTTGGGCTCACGCTAGCGGTGGCCAACCATCGGTCGACTCGGATTTGTGATAGCCAATCATCGGTCGACTCGGACTTGCGGTGGCCAATCATCGGTCGACTCGGACTTGCGGTGACCAATCATCGGTCGACTCTGACTCGGCAGGTACCCGCACGATGCAGGTGCTAGTACACTGACAGTTTGCCCGCAGCGAACCGACCATCGCGGGTTCGAGGCCCTGTTGTCTCTCCGGTATCGTTTGTCTTACGAGCCAATCGCTCAGTTTAACACTGGCTGCTTGTTAAGTTCGCTCCGTTTAACACTGGCTGCTTGTTATGTTCGCTCCGTTTAACACTGGCTGCTTGTTAAGTGCACGATGGATGTGATGTAATTTCCCAGCGCCCCGGATCGCTTCCCAATTTCCCCGTTTGGCTACTTGGTCGCCAGACCTCCAGTCATTGGCTGAAGCGTGGTTGCCATTGCCGCCATTGGTTGACGCGTGGTTGCCATGACGACCCCGCTGCTGCAGAGCACCGTCCGCCCGGCGACGAGAAGCGGCGAATCGTCGAGACCGTCGACCTCGACGAACCGGACGAGGATGACGTCCACCGAGCCCCGCCCGTCTGCTACTTCATCGTCGGCGGCAACGACGGCGGGTTCTTCACGCTGGACTCGCTCAGACATGAAGTCATGGTGGGTGCGGTTCGGTTAGGATGGTTGGGATGGAAGATGGTGGGTAGGACTTAGGGTCATGGGCCGGACTGCTGTTGGCGAGGTTCGGTTCGATTAGTCTAGGTTTGGTGAGGATTACCTGAGGCTTACACGCGTTTACAAATTATGGCATGTTTAATGTCAACCATGCTACGTGGCAGACTCATAGAACATGCATTATAAATTATTGTTGCAAAAATGATTGCCGATTTGTTACACTTTGTGGCTGTATACGGCGGGAAAACCACTGGACACCTAACACCAGAAAATCTTTTTCGATAAGCGTTCCAAGGTATCATGCAAAAATATGTGAAGTGCTTTTCACTGACATCGTGTAAATATGCAATGGGGAGCAAGCGCATCACACAAACCCGCGTGTGGTTGGCGTAAGGTGGTGTGAACTTAGCAACTAGGTCCAAAACACTGTGGCCTGCAGTATATGCACACAGAAACACAAATAAACAGTCAACCAACCAAACATTCAATCCACCAATCAAGCCATAACTCAAGCAACCAAGCCACCAACCAACCAACCAACCGACTAACCAGCAAGCCATCCAACCAACAACCAACCAACCAACGAGCCAGCCAACAAACCAACAAACCATCAAAATCAAGGATGAAAAATGAACCCATCAGAAATGCAAATATTAAAACATCCAGCTATCTTAACACGCGCACTGGAGGGGGGGGGGCGAAATCCGCCCACCCCTCCGGTTTTTCGCAAATAACTGCAGATTTTACCGGTCGATATACGCAATTTTCGGTGTACCTGCCTAGAAATGAACGGCACGTCGTTTAAAGCAAGAAAATTGAAATCGGCCGAAAATTTTTCAAGTTAGGGGCCGCTAAAGTCAAAAAATGTTTTAGCGCCAGACCACCAAAATCGGCGCTGATGCGCTTCCAGTATACTGACAAAAGGGAAGTGTTCTAGGCAACACTAGCGACTTGTTTGATGCATATTGATATGCTGTATAGTTTCAAGGTCATGTTAGGTCACCAAGGTGAAGTCAGGTCAAGTTCATGACAGGTTAATGGAACCAAACTTGATCAACTGGAATGTTGCCATAAATGCACTACTGGTTGTCATTTGTACTGTTTGTCATTGCGTTCCCATACTTTATTCATGTACTTCACTCCCTTCTTCACGAAGCCGATTGCTCCGAGCTGCCCGACGGAGCAGTCGGGCGGGCGGCCGGTTCCGGTAACTGGAACAGGTAACTGACCTGATAAAGTGGTGCTATATAGGTGACCTGAGGTCAAATGTTGGGTCTAGCATCTGCATTGCATCATTAGTAATGTCCAAGACATCATTCATGCCCATTTTTGAGCATTTAAACACAATCACAGCGATCCATAACGATGACAAGCCAAGCCACGCAAAACCGGAAAATTTTGCCAATCTGACCTCATTTGACCTTGAAGATATTGACCTAAGGTCACGAAAATTGCACACAATAGAGTTCACTACCGTGCCCATCCACCCTGCGAATTTCGTTCCTCCAGCTTTACTAGGAGCCGAGATCTTAGGGGGGGCGGAATCCGCCCCCCCCCCCTCCAGTGCGCGTAATTCTCAGAGGCCCTCCAGGGCGCGTGTTAAACTGCATATTAAAATGTTCAGCATACTATTAATTTAGCAAGATATTAGATATAATATTTGAATATCTGCATATTAAAATATACAGATCATGAAGCTGCGCGACATTATCTTTCCGCCTTGCTGACGCACATCATTGCAAAACATTAAGACTCTAGAAATTGTCATAGCCAGGCTGCGCCCGGATTGCCCGGCGACCGTTTTCCTTGTGTCTAGCTAAAGGAACGTCCCGGCTCTCGGCTTCTTTCGGCTTCTCGCGTAACAAGGCTGGCTTGTCGCCTGGCCACCTGTCGACGTGCTGTTGTGTGTTTTCGCCGCAGGCCATCAAGGAGCTGGACAGGGAGGCGACGTCACGGTACGTCATACTGGTGAAGGCTACCGAGGACTGCCAGCAGAGGCCTCCCGACGAGCCCTTCTTCAAGCCCGATGACGACACGCTCATCAAGGTATGACGTCACATGGCTCAATGTACCGCTTCGTGTACTTAGGGTATATCATCATATGCTAAAGTAATGGCATTATACACTCAAGCTGTGACGTCATATATTACAGATTTGCCGTCATATCCGCACGGTATGAGACCATATACTCAAGATATGACGCCGCATACCCAATATATGACGTCATATTATCAAGGTATTCCGTCATATACTCATAGTATGGCGTTATATACTCAGGGCATGGCGTCATGTACTCAAAGTATGGTGTCATATACTCAGGGTATGGTGTCTTATACTCAAAGTATGGCGTCATATGCTCAGGGTATGGTGTCTTATACTCAAAGTATGGCGTCATATGCTCAGCGTGTGGCGTCATATACTCAAGTTATGGTGCTATATAAACAAGGTTTGGTTCTATCAACGGGTGGTGATCATCTCCGGTTAGCAGCATAACCAATCCTAGCATAATCTAAGTTGGTGTAACCTGGAAACCTAACCAAGCATTGCCTTAATTAACACAGTTCGTGTGTGGGAGAGGCGCAGCTAAGGGGGTGGGGGCGAGGGCCCGGCCCCTTTGACAAAAATACACCAGAGCGAACATAGGAAATTGGGCATTTGTACCGCGTCAAACCAGAAATGTACGTCGCCGTTTGCTCGCCGAACGCAGTCCCTATGAGATGATTTTTGTCAGTGCCCCTCCGCGCTCAGAAAATCGTGGCCGAGGCCTCTGGTGTAGCAGCAAATAGCAGCAATAGCAGCATAATATCATAGAATAGCAGCAAACTTATCCTTGCGTAGCTCGTGCTAATCCTCGGGAAGCAACCCAGCCTGTCAAAATCCACCCCAGCCTGCAGATATACTGACCTGGCATGTGCTGACTGGGGGTAGTCTCTCGTAATGCATGATACACCTGAGGTGATTATCATGATCGACGATGATCGCACCGTGGGTGGATAAATTATCATAGCGTATGCGTTTCCGCGGTGGTATCTGGCCGTCGGCCCGGCTCAGCAGCAAGTGGGCAATAGCAGGCTGGTGGTGTGCTGGGCTCATTGTAGATCACCATCCTCGTGAGCATGTTGGCAATATCAGGCTGATGGTTGACCCATTATATATCACCATCCACGTCACCAGGTTGGCAATAACAGGCTGATGTCAACCTTCTTGCAGGTTACCATCTACATCAACGACATCAACGACAACGCACCCAAGTTTGTGCGCCCGCTCTTCACCGGTGGAGTCACGACGGAGTCCGACTACGGTGCTGAGGTCATCTCGGTCAAGGTGGGGCGTCGGTAGCGCAGTGATTAAGCTGAGCGTCTGGCAAGCCAGAGGTACGGGGTTCGATTCCCCGCGGCGCCCTCCCTTCCTGCCAGGGCGAGAGGCGGGCGATGCCGTATTACCTCAGCTGCTGAGTGCGTCGTAAAGTCATAGCCAACATCTCGGTCAAGGTAAGTCTCGTCAGTGTTTCTACAGAGTCCGTCTACGGTGCTGAGGTTATCTCGGTCCCGGTGAGTCCTGTCAGGGTTACTATAGAGTCCGACTACGGTGCTGAAGTTATGTCCAGGTGAGTCCTGTCGGGGTTAAGCTAGACTGAAAGCTGTCAGTCAGAGGTGATGCCTGGTGCGACGCCTACCGCACGGTGCAGCATTTGGTGCCTCAAGGCGTCCGGCCAGATGTCGGAAGTCGGTTATACCCCTGTAGCCCCCTGTAAGTATTTGGCGGCGGTGGCTGTACGGCATCTGCTGGTAGAATGGAACATAACAACTGGCACGTACATTTATTTCGCAGGAGATTTTGCGTTCGTGTCACAAAACACAAAAAAGAACTGACAGTGGTCTGAAACGAAACTTGCCAGGCAGTGCCAAGGAAGCAATATTGTGTAAAGTCATGTCCTCATATGACTATCAACTCATTGTAGTCGCTGTTCTGGTAGTTTTGCATTCGCTGGATTTTCATATACACGTGGCTAAATATGCTACATGTGATGTGTTCCTTCAATTTTCCTATGCATATATATATGTATATATATATATATATATATATATATATATATATATATATATATATATATATATATATATATATATATATGTGTGTGTGTATATATATCAAAATATAGGATTTTGCCTATGCCAATCCGGGTTGGTGAGTATCTCTGGGCTGGCTGGTGTCGTACCACATTCGGTTCATGGGTACCTCTCTGTACCGCTGTGTGATTCATGGGCGTCCTATGATCTTCAAGATTATTGAGAAAAATTGGATGCTGGCGGGGAAAGATCATGCTTTGCCCTGACTTCTTATAATTTTCCCGCGAAGCTGAAATAATCACCACTTTAAGCCTGAATATTTTTGTCGGTTATAGGCGGAATCTTTCCCCGCTGCCTGGCCAGCCCATCCCCTCCAGTCAGAACGTTTTTAGCATGTCAGCTGAGTGGGAATTGTCCATCCAGCCCTTTTGATTTCCCACCCAGCCTTTGTGCCCCCCCCCCCAAAACTGGATGAGCACTGGGTGGGCAAGTGCACTTTTCCCAAAGAAAACGTAAATATCATGTTGTGACGCGGCCAAAATATGCGCCGATTGTTCACCCATATTCGGCCTGCAGCAACAACATCTAAGCGAATTACCCCGTATGTACACCGGTGAACTGTGGACAGGTGCGGCTGGACTTTTCAAACATCCAATTGGTGTGTTTGAGACGCCAATTGGCTCTGCCGACGAAGAAGACATCTGATTGGTGTAGTTGAGACGCCAGTTGGCTCAGCTGATCAACAAGACTTCTGATTGGTGTGTTTGAAACGCCAGTCGGCTCAGCCGACGAAGAAGACATCTGATTGGTGCGTTTGAGACGCCATTTGGCTCAGCTGACAACGATGGCGATGATCATGACTCAGCGGACTAATATGCCAACGCAGCTAAAGTCCTGGCCGTGGCTCATGGCCCTTCCAACAGAAACACAGTGCGGCGGAGGACTATCTTTCAGTGTTAGCCTGGGGGACGAGTGGTCTAGGGGCTAGATGCTCGTCTCACAATCGAAAGATTGTGGGTTCGAATCTCACCTGTGGCTACTCTTCGCCCGCGACCAATCGGCGTGAGAGATTGGCGACGCTATATGACTCAACGGTCGACGTGTCGTAAAACCAATAACCAACCAGTGTTGGCCTGCACTCTCCAGCTTAACGTGTACGTCAATATTTACCCGTTCGTCTCAGTACTAATGTGAACCTCTCTTTTCCCAGGCAATTGACCTGGACTATGGTGTGAACGCCGATTTGCGATACTACATTGAGGACCCCATCCAGAAAACTCTCAGTGAAGGTATGTGTGCCTGTGTAATTCGGCCGATGTTTACTTGCCATGCAGATAACGTTTAGTGAAGATATGTTTACGTGCATTAATCTGCATGACGTTAAACCCTTTCGGGAGTCCGTTAGGCCTTCTACACGTAGTAGGTGCAGCTAGGGTGGTTGTCAGGGTGGGGGACTGGCCACCGGGTCTACCTACTACAATGTTAGCGGTGTCAGCCTTTGTTAGAAACCGGGTATACGTTCTACAATGTTAGCGGTGTCAGCCTTTATTAGAAACCGGGTATACGTTCTACAATGTTAGCGGTGTCAGCATTTGATAGGAACCAGGTATACGTTCCACAATGTTAGCGGTGTCAGCCTTTGATAGAAACCAGGACTACGTTCTACAATGTTAGCGGTGTCAGCCTTTGACGGAAACCAAGTCTACGTCCTGCAATGTTAGTGGTGTCAGCCTTTGATATAAACCAGCTCTGGGTTAGGCGGGCTACCCCCGCTTGGTACCTTGTCATACACACCATCCCGCGCTGCCACAAGGCTATAAGCGGGCTCGGCGCGTTACCCACGTTTTGTTGCGCGTGTGCGATCGTGCGAAGGCATACGCCAAGATTAGCCGCCAAGATCCGCCAAGAGCCGCCAAGATCCGCCAAGATCCGCCCAGTTCTTTGTGCGCCATGGATGCTCTAGCTCATGATATCTGATGTGACCTGCATTATCCCCCGCTTCAGCATCACAGCCGACTGACGTGACTACTTTGCGCGTGATGGTCGTCGACTTTCCCCGGATCCCGAATTGACCTGACACTGACCTGACGCGGCAGGTCTGGAGACCATCGGGGACGCGCCGTTCGTGGTGGACGAAAAGACAGGCGTGTTGGTTTTGAACTTCGATCCGCAGAAGGGAATGAAGGGATACTTCGACTTTGTGGTGGGTATTGATGTGGACATCTATACACCACACATCGCATGACATCTAGCATGGCAACGCATTGGCGTGGACATCTATATACCACACAACGCATTGGCATCTAGCATGACAACGTACTTGTGTGGACATCTATATACCACACAACACATTGGCATCTAGCATGGCAACGTACTTGTGTGGACATCTATATACCACACAGCGCATCGAATCTAGCATGGCAACGTATTGGTGTTGACATCTATATACCACACAGCGTATCGAATCTAGTATGGCAACGTATTGGTGTGGACATCTATATACCACACAGCGTATCGAATCTAACATGATAACACGTGGATACGAAGTGGAACACTTACACCTACACGCACATTTATTTGCTCTTATAGGCACACATTTGCCTGCGTGCACACCTATATGCAGTACGCACCTTCATATCTTGTGGCAGGCACCATGTAGTATCGTGCAGCCTATTGTTAAGAATGACTGACATGATATAACATGATACCTACGAATAGTTGCTGATGTTTTCGGGGGTACCGAGTTGAAAAGCAGCGGTAGTATGCTGCGATGAGAAAAATAGATGTCATTCATAATGTCATAGATGTCAGCCATTATGTCATATATGTCCGTCATGATGTCATAGATGTCAGTCATGGTGTCATAGATGATATTCCGCCCGGTGTCCTGGAAGCTCCAGGGATGCCGCACAGCTTCACGTCGAAATCACATCTGGGTTTCCGGGAGACACCAATCATTATTTGTGTTCTGTGTGTGTGCTTTTGTTTTAAAGAGAAGCAAGCGGAACGGTAGGGCGGCTTCGAAATCCGTCCCGACTCCAATAAACGCGAACGCCTCGTTCGAATTAAATCCAGTCCGATGCGTATGCACTCGGACGTCCGTAGGGACTAGCCGGTCGATGTTGTCACCTGTGGCCGCGCCGACGCATGGTGGCGAGCCGTCGGTGTCACACACACGCGACCTGACCGCGTCCTGCACGGACAGCCGACCTGACCTGTCTGCCCTGACCTGCCGTCTGTCAGGTGGCCGTGACAGACGGCTCCGGAGAGGGGGACCGGGCGCGCGTGTTCATCTACCTGCTCAGGGAGGACCAGCGGATCAAGTTTGTGCTGCGCATGCAGCCGCAGGAGGCTCGCGCCAGAGTCGAGTACCTCAGGGAGTGAGTCGGCGAGCAGCGTCTGCGGGGGGTGATGTGTGTGGGGGGGGGGGGACGCAGGCGCTACGGATTATAAGTCAGCTCTGTGGACAGAGCCGGAATTAGTCACCTTTTGGGGAGGCTCTTGTGTGGCATTGCTGAGCCAACTGAGAAGTTCGAAGAGCAGCAGACCATCTTTGCTCCATTGAGGGCCGCCAATCCGGGGGGAAGTTGTTCCGGGCCTGTGACGCAGCCAAGGCGATACTCGGGAGCACTTTGCGTGCATCTCAAGCCAAAATGGCCAATATTTGCCACGGCTTTACGCAGGAAATTTTAATTGTACATGAGAAAATTTGATGCCATGCGTCCTAATAATTCTACACACGAATCCGGATCGCTTTTACTTGTATCACACCGAAAACGTATGTTTCCTTGCCGGTAAACGAGGACACTACAAAACCCCTCAAGCCGGAATTTTCCATGACGACCGGCTGGCCTCAAGGCCAGTCGTACGTCGATTGAAAAAGGAAGCTGCTGTTAAATGAAATTGAACGTTCTTTCTCATTCTTTTTTTCATGTCATACAGGTATACATGTCATACAGTAATATACATGTTTATACAGACATAGACAAGTATACATTCATGCCATACAGGAGAAAGTAAAGCATGTCATAGTAGCAAAGCAAAAGTACGACCTGAAGTTTTTGCCCTGCAGCACTTTAGCGCCAATTGCCCGGAATCTGCTAGATTTGGAATATTCTACTATGGGATTCTATAATCTGCCTAGTGCAAATTTATTTTTTTTTTTTTTTTTTTTTTTTTTTTATTAAACAAACAAATTTTTTTTTTTTTTTTTAAAAATTTTTTATTTTTGGTGTTCCCTTTTTTTTATAATTCTCTCCCCCAATCCATATATGGGTGTTGCCTACAACACACAATCGGCACGGCGAGCAATATAATGTTGCGGATCTTATGTAACAATCGCGTTATTCATTATTTATTTACCGGTATATATATATATATATATATATATATATATATATATATATATATATATATATATATATATATATATATATATATATATATATATCAGTATATATTCACCATAGACAGTCTAGTATATCAGGTCGGGTCTGGACCGTCCGGTATATCAGGCGGTTAAGTCATAACTTGGTATGCGATTCAGGTCAGGTCGTGCCCACCTATGACGGTCGTACCAGGTTGTGTCAGATTTGGTGTATCTCTCAGGCTCGGTGAGCACCTGCTGTGCCTCTTCAGGTCAGATCAGAGACAACACCAGCTGCTTCTATCAAGCCAGGGCATGACATGATGTACTAGTTAGGCGATGCAATTACTATGCATGCCATTCAAATCAGGCTGGGACCTGATATATCGATCGTTGATTGATTACTTGCGTCTAAGGGCGCGCCGACTACAGGGGTCATTTGGCACCCATCTGATATATCCATAAAATCAGATCGTGACCTGACGTGCAAGGAGTCCAAACATCTGCCAGCCTCCGTGACAGTCGCCGTCTTCTCCAGCTACCTGGGAAACGTGTCCAACGCCATCGTCAACGTGGACGAGTTTCGAGTGCACGAGACGGCCAGCGGCCACGTGGACCGGACCAAAACCGACCTGTACCTGCACTTTGTGGACCGCGCCGACAACAGCATACTGGAGGTGGACCGGGCGCTGGCGCTGCTCGACCAGAACATCGAGACACTCGACCCGCTGTTCAAGGTGGGTGCCGCGCTCTGGGATTCGCTTTGGGAAGCTGGGCGCTTGGGTAATCACGCATTCATGCTGGCGGACCACTGGGCGGGAGATTTTCGAACCGCCTTCCGAACCAACCAGCTTGAATACCGAAGGATGGATTTGCTGTCGAGTATGCACATGTGATGAGAGAGGAGGGAAAAGAGAGATTTGGTAGGGAAGGAAAGTTTGTTCTAATTCGCTTGAACCACCTCAGTCGTTACGAAATCAGTGGGGTATTTATATTCGCAGGCTGATAAAAAAACAAGATTCATCTTCCTGAAACTACTTCAACCACTCAAACGCGCTCCTCCCCTTCAGTTTGTCAGGCCAAATTGTTATACCCATTAGGCATGTTATCGGTCAAGCGGTGCTTGTCGACGTTCGCTCTGTGGTGCGTACATGCGTCTACGGAGAACATGTCATTCAGATCAGGTCCGGAGACGCGTGTATCCCAACTACGGAGAACAGGTCCGGAGACGCGTGTATCCCAACTACGGAGAACAGGTCCGGAGACGCGTGGATCATAACTACGGATGACACGTCCGGAGACGCGTGGATCCGCAACTCGCGACTCCAGCATCCCTGCCTGACCTGACCTGACCTGCTCTGAGGGCAGATCAGGTCATTTCACCACTCGGCCACACGCACCGTGTGCCCTTTTCAATGCCGTACGCGCACCACAATACGCACACCCTGGAGTCCGTCCGTTCCCTGCCGACAACGCCCTCAATCGTTCCTCCGCTGCACTCCCGTATCCACCGGTCGGAGGAGGACGAGGAGAAGAAGAAGAAGAGCTGTTGTGTGGTACGCCCGGTTGACGGGCTGTCAGCGTCCCGTGCCGACTGGGCTGGGGTGGACTCGACGATCTGTCCCACCACCCCATCAACAACAGCCTGTCTGTGGGTGTATGGGTCGATCCCGCCTAGTCCCTCCTTACTGAAAAAATACCCTGATTCGTTGCACCCGTGGACCGAGCTTTTGCACTCTGATATCGGCCCCGGCCGTAATGGCTCAGGGCAGTGGGTTCGTCACCGTTAGGTTTCCTCCTGACGTTAAAAGGTTAGCTGTGGACATAAAAGTTGGAGATTCGGTGTGGGAGGTTTTCCTGCTAGAGTCGCCGCAGTGTTCGTCTGGGGTGCCTCAAGCTCTTGGGTCTTGCCGTCTTCGAGTTTTCGCTGCTTCTGCCGCTACATGCTTGTCTTCCCTGTCAAGCCTCGCACCTTCCCGGATCTCTTCGTACTTGCTGACTGTGCTGTGCTATCTACTTCCTGTCTTCCTGTCTATCTTCCCTGTCTAACTGTCTACTTCCTGTTTCTCTACTGTGTTGCTGACTGTGCTGTGCTGTGCTACTTCCTGTCTCTTTCCTGTCTTCCTGTCTCTCTTTCCTGTCTACTTGTTGTCTACTTCATGTCTCTCTACTGTGCTGTGCTGACTGTGCTGAGTGTGCTGACTGTGCTGACAACGTCCAGTCTGTGCCGCTCATGAGTTCAACGCGCTGGTTTCTCTGCTGCACTCACGTATCCACCAGTCCGAGAAGGACTGGTGAGGGGACGAGTGGTCTAGGGGTAAGATGCTCGTCTCGCAATCGAAAGATTGTGGGTTCGAATCTCACCTGTCGCTACTCTTCGCCCGCGACCAATCGGCGTGAGAGATTGGCGACGCTATATGACTCAACGGTCGACGTGTCGTAAAAACCAATAACCAACCAGTCCGAGAAGGAGAGCCCTGGGCTGTCTGTATGGCACACCTGATCGCCTGGACCGTTGGCGTCGTCCGCTTCCCGTGCCGACTGGGCTCGGGTGGACTCGGCGATCACCCCGGCTGTCCCAACACTCCGTCGACAACACCCCGGCTGTGCCGCGCAGGAGTTCAACGTGCTGTCGACGCGCGCGGCGAGCGCGGCGCCCGTGCGCGCCGACGCGCGCCGCGCCGCCATCAGCTGGCTGGTGGGCGTGTGCGCCTTCCTGCTGGTGCTACTGGCCACCGTGCTGGGCGCGTGCCTGAGCCAGCGCGCGCGCTACCGGCGCATGCTGCGCGCCGCCACTGCCACCGCCTTCGGTGAGGGCCGAGCGTGGCGCTGCCGCCGGCGGGTCGTGAGACGAGCGGACGGTGTAGGGGGGATGGAGGGGAAGGGGACCATGTGAGGACCTGACGCGATTTCCATGAGACGAGCGGACGGCGTAGGTGGGGGGGGGGTCTGTGGCCATGAGACGAGTGGATGGCGTATGGGGGAGGGGTATCTGTGACCATGAGACGAGCGGACGGCGTAGGGCGGTGGGGTGGGAGGAATCTGTGACCATACAATGAGTGGACGACGTGGGGGTCGGGGAGGGGGCAGATCTATGACTATTAAGCGAGCGGACAGCGTAAGGGGGATCTGTGGAAATTGGACGAGCGGACGACGACGTATGGGCGGGGGTGGGGGAGATCCGTGGCACTGCGAATAATTTCGGCCAATAACTGTGTCAGCCTAAGCTAATAATAATTCAAAATTCCGCATGGTCTGCCCAAGTGTCAGCCTAAGCAGAAAAACGAGGACATCATTGACGTGTGACGATGTGGAACAGGCTTTCCCTCGATGACTGTGAGCCTTACCTCTGCCGTCCCAACCCACCTCTGTGGCACAGTTCACCCTCCGTAACTGTAAGCCGTACCTCCCCCGTCCCCAACACCAACGAGGGTGACCTCTGTGGGACAGGTTCACCGTCCGTAACTGTGAGCCGTACCTCCGCCGTCCCCAACACCAACGAGTGTGACCTCTGTGGGACAGGTTCACCGTCCGTAACTGTGAGCCGTACCTCCGCCGTCCCCAACACCAACGAGGGTGACCTCTGTGGGACAGGTTCACCGTCCGTAACTGTGAGCCGTACCTCCGCCGTCCCCAACACCAACGAGGGTGACCTCTGTGGGACAGGTTCACCCTCGGTGACTGTGAGCCGTACCTCCGCCGTCCCCAACACCAACGTTCATGCCGTCGAGGGCAGCAACCCAGTGTGGACTGGCGCCTTCGACAACCAGTACTTCAAACAGGATACCGGGGTTGCCCCGCACAGCAGGTCAGTGTGTTGAAACGACAGGTCAGTGGGGTGAAACGACAGGTCATTGTGGTGAAACGTCAGGTCAGTGTGGTGAAACGTCAGGTCAGTGTGATGACACGTCAGATCAGTGTAGTGAAACATCAGGTCTGTGCGGTGAAACGACAGGTCAGTGTGTTGAAACGACAGGTGAGTGTAGCTAAATGACATGTGAGCGTCGCTAAATGACAGGTGAGGGTAGTCAACTGGTTGTTGCGTGTAGTCCAAGGACAGGTTAGTGTAGTCAAGCGAGAGGTCAGAGTAGGTAAGCGGGAGATCAGTGTAGCTGAGCGACAGTTTAGCCAGGGTAGATAAATGTTAGGTTAGTGAGGCTAAGCAATGGCTGTGTCGTATTGTGTTCTGTGCCCAGTTACCCACTGACCTGGTGACGGTGGAGTGCTGTGTTTTTCTCGTGACCCAATGCCTTGATGACCGTGGTGTGCTGCGTTTGTCCGATAGCCTGATGACCGTGGTGTGCTGTGTTTGTCCAGTGGCCTGGTGACCGTGGTGTGCTGTGTTTGCCCGATAACCCAATGACCTGGTGACTGTGATGAGCTGTGTTTTCCTCGTGACCCAGTGATCCGGTGACCCGTGACCCGCCAACCGAGGTGCCCTTTCCACAGTCGCCTGTACGTGGAAGCGGACAGTCTGGACGAGAACGGCTGCGGCGGCGATAGCCTCACCCTGACGGCGCAACAGCAGCAGGAGCTGTTCGAACAGCAGGGAAGGTCTGTGGCCGGGTGCTGCCCTCGTTCCCCGCGAGCCGCTACGAACGGTGGGGACGTGCCGTTTTCCTCCACGCGCTGTAGTTCTATGTGGTTTCAACTTGAGGCCCCATTGAGGTGGGGACGTGCCGTTTTCCTCCACGTGCTGTAGTTCTATGTGGTTTCAACTTGAGGCCCCATTGAGGTGGGGACGTGCCGTTTTCCTCCACGCGCTGTAGTTCTATGTGGTCTGAACTTGAGGCCCCATTGAGGTGGGGACGTGCCGTTTTCCTCCACGCGCTGTAGTTCTATGTGGTCTGAACTTGAGGCCCCATTGAGGTGGGGACGTGCCGTTTTCCTCCACGTGCTGTAGTTCTATGTGGTTTCAACTTGAGGCCCCATTGGTGGTGGCGTGCAGTACTGCTGTCGGTGGGTCGGCCCTGTTCGGTGGCATTATATCTTTTTATTTTCCGGAATACAAATATAAATATAATATCCGTGTGAACTTCACGACTCATTAGAAAACGAATAGTCCAACGGCGGTGGACGTAAACGCACACTGGCCTTAGACTTGCTTGGAAAACCCACTCGCTTTAAAGGTGGCGCAAATAACCTTTGTGGTCCGGAACGCCCCCTCACAAACACGCCCCCTCCCTCACCACCACCCTAACGGCGACTTTTTCGACGATTTCAGGTCGCCGACTCGCTCGTCGGTCAACTTCAACACGCCCGACACCGACCCCAAGGCCACCAACGACCTGGGCCGCTACCAGCAGAACATCCTCAGCCAGAGCGGCCAGCACGCGCCGCGCGCCAAGCACGTGGAGACCACCGAGTTGTGACGCGCGCCACGTGGCGCCACGTGCCACGAGCCGGACGCCACGGACTGCTGAGGCGGGCCCGCGCCGGGCGCTGATCGAGCGCTCGCTCCTGCAGCTACTGCTGCTCCTGCAGGTACTGCTGCTCCTGCAGCTACTGCTGCTCCTGCAGGTACTGCTACTCCTGCAGGCACTGCTGCCCCACTCCCCTCCTACTGCTGCCCTGCAGCTACTGCTGCTCCTGCAGGCACTGCTGCTCCTGCAGCTACTGCTGCTCCTGCAGCTACTGCTGCTCCTGCAGCTACTGCTGCTCCTGCAGCTACTGCTGCTCCTGCAGCCACTGCTGCTCCTGCAGCTACTGCTGCTCCTGCAGCTACTGCTGCTCCTGCAGCCACTGCTGCTCCTGCAGCTACTGCTGCTCCTGCAGCAGCTCCCTGTGTGGCGTGGTGCCGACGTAGCGGTGGGACGAGTTCCACGCAGCGAGCGTGACGCCGACAGCAGTGTTTCATTGCATACGCTTGTCGAGTCGACACGTGCCCAGTGCCACGGTTCGAGCCGGAGCAGATCAGATCAGATCAGATCAGATCGCGAGTCGGATCGCAAGTCTGGACGGGCCGCGGCGGCCACGTCGGGTCAACGAAGGTGACGCAGCAGCACGAAGGTGGCGCCGACTTCACACCGGCACGGCGAGTTCGGCTGTTGCTTGTTGATTGTCGAGACACGTGTTGCTCGGGGACGACCGAGGGCGTATGGATAATCTTGCGAACACGAGGCTACTTGAGATCTAGTTGCGATCTTGAGTGCATGAGAAGATGCCAGCTTGTACGGGCGCCGTGTGGGCTTCATGCATGCCGGACCTCGCCATTACCACCGTCAGCTGATATCGACGTCGGCTGATGTGAATGCTGTTGTCTTCATGGCTTGCGCGAATACGTCATTTCGTCTTCTTCTTGTGTCAATTTTGATCAGCAGTGTGTTTTGATGCGCATGTTTAGCTGCGCAGTTTTCTACCGACGCCGGAGTGTTCCGTGTTCTGGTGACTGTGCTGTCACAAGCTGTGAACTCGGCGTTCGATTCAACTTCGATTGAAGATCTATGTTGATCGTGCCTCTCGACCAGAGGCCCGATGTCCGACACGAAAACCCAAGTGTTGTGTGACGCGGTGTATTGCGCCTCTCTTCAGTCGCGCTCCGAACGTGATGATTATATTTCGCCCCGCGTGCTACCAATACAGGTCACATGTTAGAATTGTAGGTCCTGTAAGCCTAACTTGCAGTCGTGACGATGCTATTTCGCCCCATGTGCTGCGATACAGGTCACACGTTGAAACTACAGGTCGTGTAAACCTAACCTGCAGTCGTGATGGTGACATTTCGCCCCATGTGCTGCCGAAAAAAGGTGATACGTTGGAACTGCAGGTCGTGTATGTGTGTGTCGCATACGTCGTGTATGTCGTGTCGTGTCGTGTCGCGTCGTGTCGTGCGTGTCGTGTCGTGTCGTGTCGCGTCGCGTACGACTGTGACACGCACGGCCTGCCACCATGTGCACCATCAGCCATGTCCTTTGGCACTGTCCATTGCGCGGCCAACATGGCTGCGCCAATATGACGTCATCCCGGCTTGCATCTACCATTCCACGTCCTACTAATCCGCCTGCGCCGCTTTGCCTGTGTGTTGTGCGACCGCTTGCGACCGGTAGCTGTGCGTTTCCGTTGTGAAACGGTGTGTGCGTGCATTGGTTCATGTACTCCCTGTAGCAGCTGGTGGTTGTCGTGTGTCATACCGGGTGGCCGCCATACCGGGTGGCCGCCATACCGCCACACGTCGTACGATGACGTGTTGCATGCAGCGCTTAGCCAAAGACTGAGTGTGTTGTGGAGCGGTATGCCCGGTGAGGGAGTCGCCTGGTCACTGGGATCGATCCGGTGAAAGAGCGGCCTTCTCACTGGGATCGATGTGGTACGAAAGTGGTCTGGGCACTGGGATCGATCTGCCATTGCGGAGAGAAAGGGAGAGAGAGAGAGTGAGTGAGTGAGTGAGTGAGTGAGTGAGTGAGTGAGTGAGTGAGTGAGTGAGTGAGTGAGTGAGTGAGTGAGTGAGTGAGTGAGTGAGTGAGTGAGTGAGTGAGTGAGTGAGTGAGTGAGTGAGTGAGTGAGTGAGTGAGTGAGTGAAAGAGAGAGAGAGAGGGGGAAGAGAGAGAAAAAGGAGGGGGGGAGAGAGAGAGAGAGAGAGAACTGGTCACTGGGATCGATCCGCTGGGGTCAATGGCCTGGCCGAGTGGCTATGATTGTACCGTGTAACGTTTTGTTTGTTTTGTGGGCGACAGTGTTCGGTTTTTGAAGGCGACGACGTGTCGCCCACATCGCACTACATCGAACTGGCAGTACATACATTTTGTACAATCGTACCTTGATGGCTTTCAATGGGGCGCGAGCGATTCCAGCTTTCGGCGAAAACCGCCATTCGAATCGGCAAGGGTTGCCGCGCAACGATCGGTGGAGACACCCTTCGACGTCGTGCTCCCAAACAAAACATGGTCGGGCTGTTCGCTGCGCCGAGTCGTAGTAATGAAGGTGCACGCCGGGTCTCGTTAACATACGCGCGTAGACGCGTGTCTCTCTTACGTGTTCCAGTTCGGCAATATACAACAATGCCATTTAATGTGACCTTGAAGTTAGAAGGAAAACAATCGCAAAAATATTGCTCAGATATTGCCACATCGCTCCAATGGAGGTGACACTAAATGTCACTGTTGTAGGTGTCTCCTTGAATTGAGCGCATAGGCTGCGGCACTACTGAATATTACATGATTCCGTCAAATTACAAAGACAGACTAATGGCACGTATCGCTACACAGGCAGGGGTTTACGATTCCAATTTTAAATGACCGTTGACCAGGAGCGGATCCGGAAACTTTGACCAGCAGTCACTTGATCAATGGAGGCGCAATTTCTCCCGAGAGGAGAAATTCTTAGTCCCTTCTCTTAGTCCCTTATCTTAGTCCCTTATCGACTAAGAGGGACGCCATTGGCTGGAAAACCCGTTGAGAGAGATATGGTGGTGCACCCGAGCATATAACGCTTATAATCGTAGAAGTCCACTAGAGCGTAGATGTCCACTGGAGTGTAGATGTCCAATTGGGGTGGCTTTCCAGTTCCAAGGTCACCACTTCTCTATCAGGGAGCCACGTTGGCCCCATGCCCTTGGGTCCACCACTGCCTTGACCTCCTTGACCTGACGATGACCACCGCTTCTCAGCGGGGGACAGTAACCTTCGAACTGACCTTGACGTCCTAAGGTGGATCACGATATGGGACGGCAATGGTGGCAGACCGCCCCATTTCCTCTTCCGATGTATCCTGGTGTCGGAATGGGAAGGGCAGGTGGGGCCGGACTGGACTAGCATAGTGGCATGAGCAATAAGTAATCAAACAAACAATTGCCACCGTGATGCGTTTGTCACTTCCGTTGAGCTCAGTCGAAGGTCAACATCGCTATCGCCCCGCCATTACACCTGACATGCATTACACGTGACATACATTATTACACCTGACGTTTATTACACCTGGCGTTCATTACACCTGACGTTCATTACACCTGACGTTCATTACACCTGACGTTCATTACACCTGACGTTCATTACACCTGACGTTCATTACACCTGACGTTCATTACACCTGACGTTTATTACACCTGACGTTCATTACACCTGACGTTCATTACACCTGACGTTCATTACACCTGACGTTCATTACACCTGACGTTCATTACACCTGACATGCATTACACCTGGCGTTCATTACACCTGACGTTCATTACACCTGACGTTCATTACACCTGACGTTCATTACACCTGACGTTCATTACACCTGACGTTCATTACACCTGACGTTCATTACACCTGACGTTCATTGCACCCGACATTCTTTACAAATCGGCTTCGATGACTGTTCCTTGCTTGGATGCGATCATGATTGGTGCGTCAGTTTAGTATCAACACAATTGGTGTGTCAGTCTGACATCAACACAATTGGTGTGTCAGTCTGACATCAACACAATTGGTGTGTCAGTCTGACATCAACACAATCGGTGTGTCAGCTTGACACTTCTTCACGTGCAATCTGTGCAATCATGTGCTTGTGTGTTATCAGTACTTATGTGAACTTTGGGTGTCCGACTGGCAATGTGAAGTAACATTGGCAGGTTTGGACACCGATTGCCAGACCTGTTGACAAATCATTGGTGAGGCCCAAGCCGCTTTTCTGCCATTCTCTCCCGTCCAGCACCCATGTGTGCAGTTACGATTTTTGGTCGTCAGCTGTCCAATCAACCCCCAAAGGCAGTGGCTCAACTAAGAGGGGAGGGTGGGTGCCCGCTCTGTTAAGAGGGCAGGGCGGGTACCCGCCCTCGCCTCTTAACCCCCCCAATAACACCAGAACGAACAAAACTGTTTGAACTTCTATCGCGCTGAATCGTACATCATTTTCTGCGCGCGAAGCTTACCGGGTATTCGCTGCGGAATGTGAGACCGCGCTGTGCATGTCGAATGCATTCAGGCTGTTCCGCTTTACATTGTTCAGCTGCGAGTTCGCTGTGCTCCGGTGCTCCTCGTTGCGTTGTTCAGGTGCCAGTCAGCCGAGTGTTGGCCGTCAGAACGATGCGCATGGGGCCGCGCCGGTGATTGGAACATTACGCAGTGAGTCTCGCGCTAACTGGCGCACCGAGGACAGGCTGGGCCGGCCAGGCCGCGACGACGCGCCGGAAACGCGCCACTTCCGGCGCCGAGCGCTGCGGCCGTTAGGCGGCGAAACCGTCCTGTACCTGGTGGTGTTGGGGGTATCGTGTTGTGTCGTGATGCAGTGTGTCGTGTTGGGGTGTGTCGTGTTGGGGTGTGTCATATTGGGGTGTGTCGTGCTGGGGTGTGTCGCGTTGTGGTGTGTCGTGTTGGAGTGTGTCGTGTTGGAGTGTGTCGTGTTGGGGTGTGTCGTGTTGGAGTGTGTCGTGTTGGGGTGTGTCGTGTTGGGGTGTGTGTGTCGTGTTGGAGTGTGTCGTGTTGGAGTGTGTCGTGTTGGGGTGTGTCGTGTTGGGGTGTGTCGTGTTGGGGTGTGTCGTGTTGGGGTGTGTCGTGTTGGGGTGTGTCGTGTTGGGGTGTGTCGTGTTTGGGTGTGTCGTGTTGGAGTGTGTCGTGTTGGGGTGTGTCGTGTTGGGGTGTGTCGTGTTGGGGTGTGTCGTGTTGGAGTGTGTCGTGTTGGGGTGTGTCGTGTTGGGGTGTGTCGTGCTTGGGTGTGTCGTGTTGGGGTGTGGTCGTGTTGGGGTGTGTCGTGTTGGGGTGTATCGTGTTTGGGTGTGTCGTGTTGGAGTGTGTCGTGTTGGGGTGTGTCGTGTTGGGGTGTGTCGTGTTGGGGTGTGTCGTGTTGGATTGTGTCGTGTTGCGTCATGTTGGGTTTAGCTGGGTTGAGTTTGGTTGGGATGGGTGAGTCTTCATTGGTTCGGCTTCAGTGATGCTAGGGTGGGTAGGGCTGGATCAAGCTGGACTTAGGCTGGTCTTAGGCTAGAATGGGCTGGGTTGGGTTGAGTCAGGCTGGAATTACGGCTGAAATATATGGATATGCGGATAGGCAATCATCGATATTTGAAAATATATGAATAGACAACCATCAATGAAGAAGTCCCGATGTATCCAGATGTATGGAGCAGTATTTGAATATATGGATATATGAAACAAATTTGTCACTTTCTTTAAAAGGAATTTGGCACCATTTCGAAATTCAGTGAATGAATACCAGTATCTGGTGACGATTAGGAGAGAAATCAAAACATTGGTGATGCACCGGCAGTACCAGAAGTACATGAGTATCCATACCTGCAGCGTAGTCTTATCTATGCACCGACCTTCGTTGCCATAATCGTATTTCCTGTTCATTGAATATTTTCTTACTGTAATGAAGCTCTTACACCAGGGCAAGTTTAATATTTCCGAAGAAACTGTTTTCTGGAAAGCTCCACGATAATTTGTGCTTTTAATGACGATAACGCCATTAATTTGCAAAAAATAAGTTCTCGAAAGGCCTAAAACAATTAAGAACTCGCAGACCAGCTCATCACTTTGAAATTGACACACAAATATATGACGTCACAGATGACGAGTTCGGCGGCGATCGGCTGCCAACCATTGCATCTTGTGCACATAATTGTCTACCGAGGCGCCAAGTGTGGTTCCCATATCTGATCATCAAAGAAGTGTTACATTCTGAAGTGTTATATTCCTGTGCATTATTATTCTGTTATGGAGGCTGAGAGCTTCCATAGTACATCACTGAACGGCGTCATGCGGTTGCCATAGCAACGTGCGTCTCGCACAATTATTCGTTGCAGGTGAACTACGAAGCGGCTGATGGTGATGAAACCAGCTGCTACCGTGCTGGCTGACAAACCTAGGCGCCAGAGTGCTGTCTAGGCGCTACAGTGCTGGCTAACAAAGCTAGGCGCTACAGTGCTGTCTAGGCACTACAGTGTTGGCTGACAAAGACAGGCGCTACAATGCTGGCTGACAAAGCTTGGCGCTACAGTGCTGTCTAGGCGCTGCAGTGTTGGCTGACAAAGACAGGCGCTACAGTGCTGGCTGACAAAGGCGGGCGCTGCAGTGCTGTCTAGGCGCTGCAGTGCTATCTAGGCGCTGCAGTGCTATCTAGGTGCTGCAGTGCTATATAGGCGCTCCAGTGCTGTATGGGCGCTGCAGTGCAATCTAGGCGCTGCAGTGCAATCTAGGCGCTGCAGTGCAATCTAGGCGCTGCAGTGCTGTCTGGGCGCTGCAGTGCTGTCTGGGCGCTGCAGTACTGTCTGGGCGCTGCAGTGCTGTCTGGGCGCTGCAGTGCTGTCTGGGCGCTGCAGTGCTGTCTGGGCGCTGCAGTGCTATCTAGGCGCTGCAGTGCTATCTAGGTGCTGCAGTGCTATATAGGCGCTCCAGTGCTGTCTGGGCACTACAGTGCTGTCTGAGCGCTACAGTGCTGCCCCGGCGGCAGAGGAGAGCCAGATCGCCGGGGTCTCGCCGCCACATCAGCCCGACAGGAGCCAGCCCGCACCCGCACCGCCGGGAGGCCATCCACGCTCGCCGCCTGGTAACTGAGTGGGTCCAGGGCGCCGGAAGGGGTTGCTGGTAGCGCGCTGTGGCCGGCCGGCTGTGAACAGGATGTGGCGGCACAGCGCCTCCACAGCACATCTGCACAGCATATTGCACATCTGCACCCGCCATCACAGGCCCGTGTTTGTCCGCGTTTGCCATGGCAGGTCTGTGTCTGCGTTTGTTTGTGCTTGTTTTGACAGGTATGTGCTTGTCATGACAGGTCTGTGTTTGCCATGACATGTGTGTGTTTGTCATGACATACCTGTGTTTGTCTGTGTTTGTCATGACAGGCATGTGTCTGTGTTTGTCTGTGTTTGTCATGACAGGTCTGTGTTTGTGTTTGTTATGACATGTTTGTGTTTGTGTTTGTCATGACAGGTATGTGTTTGTCATGACAGGTCGTGTTTGTGTTTGTTATGACAGGTCTGTGTTTGTGTTTGTCATGACAGGTATGTGTTTGTCTGTGTTTGTCCTGGCAGGTCTGTGTCTGAGTTTGTCTGTGTTTGTCATGGCAGGTCTGTGTCTGTGTTTGTATGTGCTTGCCGTGACGGGCCTGTATTTGTCTTGGTTTGTCATGGCATGTCTGTTTCTGTGTTTGCCTGTGCTTGTCATGGCAGGTCATTATCTGTGTTTGCCTGTGTTTGTGATGACAAGTCTGTGTCTGTGTTTGTCCTGACAAGTCTCAGTCTGTGTTTCCCTGTGTTTGCCATGGCAGGTCTGTGCCTGTGTTTGCCTGTGTTTGCCATGGCAAGTCTGTGTCTGTGTTTGCCTGTGTTTGTCATGACAGGTCTGTGTCTGTGTTTACTGTCTACCTAGGGAAGCCATCGGATGTTGAAGAGCTGATATGCCTCGCAATTCATAGCGTAAAACGGTTAGTGAGAGGTACAGCGGACGCAGATGATTCGTACTGCCAAACACCGTACTAACCTCACTGACAACCCTGCAAGACATGCTTGTAACCCTCCACTAGCAACTAAAATGCGGCGGCCGGCGTGATAGGCAGTGTGGGCAATTACCTCCTTGTCCGCACAGCAAAGGCCCCTCGGTACTCTTTGACAAGAATAGGCCAATAACGGCACCCTGGCGAAGTCAACTTCTCGTCACCCTCAACATCACCATCCTCACCTCTGCCACAGACTATCTTACGGAGGGGTAAGGTAAAACTGACATCATTTAGACATCCGGGGGATGTCCACCACCCAGCCCTCGTCTTCAGCACCTAAAAAACAGCACGCGCAATATCTCGAAAAACTCCCTTTACGTAAATGTACACTTGTCCCTTAACTTTGCTTACACAACACACTCGCTTTAAAGGCGGCGCAAATTATCTGTATGATTCGGCACGCCTCTAAAAGTCACCCCCCCTACTGGGAACCAAACAAAATAATTACAGATGGCCGACGCCGCGCGTCGCCATGGATACTGTGACAATGTCGTCATGGAGACGCCCGTCGCCATAGAGACTGTGACAATGTCGTCATGGAGACGCGCGTCACCATGGAAACAACGCCAGGAGCGGTCGACAGAGGTTTGTGTTGACTCCAGTTATCTCGGGTTTGTGCATCGTCGAGGCACCCACAGGTGCGGTTCTCAGATCGGGCTAAATAAATCAGAATCGGGCTAAATCGGGCATATAGTCTTTTAAAGGCATGCGCCACCTTTTCAACAGTTGTGCTTAGCATTTCCAAAAAGAAAGTTGTTCTTTTTCTCTCCGCCTTAATATACGTGCTGTTGTTCCATCGAGGTGGTAGTATTAGACCGTGTTGATTCAGCAAATGTTCCCAATTAACGACCTTGCATATTTTATGGTGTTTTACAAGTGTGCAATCTTGGCGCGGAGAGTCAGTCATTATCTACAGCCAGCTGAGGTCAATGACCCGGAATCAACTGGCTTCGTCACAGACATGCTCACTCATCACATTTTACACGATGTCAATCACAGTGGCCTAATCCTCACTACTAATTTATTGACAGAGTCCCTGATTTCAACGTATTCATGTTTCGCTACGTTTTGTGAAAGCATTCCTAGTTATTTTAAATCCATGCAGCCCTGCGCTGGACATTGCTGGCATTATTAAGAGAAGAACTATTGACCCTTTACTTATTATAACTGTACCTTAAATTAGGCCAAAATTCACCTGATTTCGCTGCCTTTGACCTAATTTATCTGCTCTTGTCATAATGAGCATGAGGTGTATTGTTATGTTAACTGATGCTCATTATGACAGCCAAGTAGCGTTATGCTACCAATATTCTTGTTGGATCTTCGTGTCGGTTTGACTTTTGTTCGGTTGGATTTAATGCTCGTTCTCTCACCCTCGCCTGGCTGGCGGAGGTCTTCTTGAGCCCCCCCCCCCGCTCCCAAAACTTTTTGCGATTGTGAAAAAGTGAATGTGCACAGCGAGTCTCAATTTTGTGTACCTCTCGCCATATCTGTTGTACATAGGTTGGTAAGGGTTTGACCTTGGATCACCTCAGGTCACTGACCTAGACAAGGTCAAATAAGTACACCAAAAAAGGTTTGACGGCCCTTGGAAAATTAAAGGCCAACCAATTTATTTGAAACTTTCAGATGTCGCATTATGCGTCAAACCCAACCGATTGCATCTTCTTGATTTTGCTTGGAAGATTGACCAGACCTGCCTGAAATCAGGTGAACGTTTACCAATTACCGACGATGTCCGTTCTTTTGAGTATATTTCAGTCGGGCTTTCAACTCCATATACTTGGGGCTGGGGACATCTTGTGGGGCAAGCCACTAATCGTATGATACCATCAGCTGATCAAAGAACTTGACCCGTTGTGGTCAAGTCACGGCCCATCATGCCGCCTACACCTGGTCAAGTCACGGCCCATCATGCCGCCTACACCTGGTCAAGTCACGGCCCATCATGCCGCCTACACCTGGTCAAGTCAAGGCCCACCTACGGTCAAGTCAAGGCCCATCATGCCGCCTACCCCTGGTCAAGTAAAAGGCCCACCATGCCGCCTACCTACGGTCAAGTCAAGGCCCATCATGCCGCCTACCCCTGGTCAAGTAAAAGGCCCACCATGCCGCCTACCCCGGTCAAGTCAAGGCCTACCATGCCGCCTACCCCTGGTCAAGTCAAAGGCCCACCATGTCGCCTACCCCTGGTCAAGTGAAGGCCCACCATGTCGCCTACCCCTGGTCAAGTAAAAGGCCCACCATGCCGCCTACCTACGGTCAAGTCAAGGCCCATCATGCCACCCCTGGTCAAGTAAAGGCCCACCATGCCGCCTACCCCGGTCAAGTCAAGGCCTACCATGCCGCCTACCTCTGGTCAAGTCAAAGGCCCACCATGTCGCCTACCCCTGGTCAAGTGAAGGCCCACCATGTCGCCTACCCCTGGTCAAGTCACGGCTCACCATGCCGCCTACCCCCGGTCAAGTCACGGCCCACCATGCCGCCTACCCACGGTCAAGTCACGGCCCACCATGCCGCCTACCCACGGTCAAGTCAAGGCCCACCATGTCGCCTACCCCTGGTCAAGTCAAGGCCCACCATGCCGCCTTCCCACGTTCAAGTAACGGCCCACCATGCTGCCTACCCCATGTCAAGTAAAAGGCCCACCGTGCCGCCTACCCCCGGTCAAATCAAGGCCCATCATACCGCCTACTTGTGACTTTGAGTGTTCCAAGGACACACATTACAAATTTATTCTCCTCTGGGATAGAAACCGTCACTAAATTCGAATTCCGTCAAAAAATATCCTATAGAGTGGCACCAAGATGAGAAAGATCGCCCCAGGTGATCATAGGCAAATGACCTTAAGTAACCTCGCGACCCCGGTCCGGACCACAAAATCGCATGGAAGTTGCGCACTATGCTCATCTGAAGCAGGAAGCTGAATGCCCGTAGTCACCATCAGGCCGCACGATGGACAAACCCGCAGCCGTCACGTATCTCTGGCATGGCCCTAGACTATTATTATTATTATTATTATTATTATTATTATTATTATTCTTCTTCTTCTTCTTCTTCTTCTTCTTCTTCTTCTTCTTCTTCTTCTTCTTCTTCTTCTTCTTCTTCTTCTTCTTCTTCTTCTTCTTCTTCTTCTTCTTCTTCTTCTTCTTCTTCTTCTTCTTCTTCTTCTTCTTCTTCTTCTTCTTCTTCTTCTTCTTCTTCTTCTTCTTCTTCTTCTTCTTTCTTCTTCTTCTTCTTCTTCTTCTTCTTCTTCTTCTTCTTCTTCTTCTTCTTCTTCTTCTTCTTCTTCTTCTTCTTCTTCTTCTTCTTCTTCTTCTTCTTCTTCTTCTTCTTCTTCTTCTTCTTCTTCTTCTTCTTCTTCTTCTTCTTCTTCTTCTTCTTCTTCTTCTTCTTCTTCTTCTTCTTCTTCTTCTTCTCCTTCTTCTTCTTCTTCTTCTTCTTCTTCTTCTTCTTCTTCGTATTCTTATTATTATTATTATTATTATTATCATCATTATTATTATTCTTATTATACTTATTTTATTATCAAGCCCCGCCCTTTGACCTTTCGAATTGACTTGAGCTCCAAAATCATGTGTGCTTTGCAATCTACTCGTCGAGCTACAGCCGAAACTGCTCTTCGTTTGTCGCTTTCACCTTCCGTTTTAGAAAGAGGAGTTTTTAAAAAAAAGTGAAAGACCACTCCTCTCCAGTCGAAGCTAGCGTCGCCGGCCGACCAGTCGAGCCAGGGCTAAGCTAAAGCCAGCGCTGAGGCTGCTCGCCGGCAGCTGCAGCATCCCGCCCTGCTGGCTGGAGCTTCATGCAGCGAGAACATCACATTCACAATTTTCATCACCGAAAAAAATTGTTGCATCACGCATGCCGATTCCGTGCATATGCACGTCGGATTCGGTATCCCACCCGGGCCCCGCCCGGCTCTTCCGGCGCGACCCGTGTGACTTTCCGGCGAGCTGCTGCCGGTGCACCATGACGGTGCTGGTTGGCGAATGACATTGCGCGCATAAAACTGGGCCGTGTTCGCTCCGTCGCGCAGTGGAGGTCGCAGTTGCGGTCGCGCTTGCAGTTGCGGTCGCAGTCGCAGTCGCAGTCGCAGTCGCAGTCGCAGCTGGTCAGCATGGCGTCCATGCTGCGCCCGGTGGTGCTGCCGCTCCTGCTGGCGCTCCTGCTGGCGACGATGGGTGTCGACGCTGAGCGTGAGTGCGGCTGTCCGCGTTGTCGCGAGCGCCTGTCGCCGGCGGCGGTGGCTTGCGCCGTGCTTTGACAGCCGGTCTCCGGGAACTTCCTCTCCGGGAACTTCCGGCAGCTAAGTTGTTCTAGCGGGGCAACATCGTCTTTCGAACAACGTGCGGAAGGACGAGTCGTTTGTCAACCCACCTTAACACGCGCATCTGCGGGACGGAATCCGCCCACCCCTCGTGTTTTTCTTCGGAGCTATCTCATAAACTGAGCATGATGACGTCTCTGAGCATGATGACGTCTTGTGTTTACACGCTGATGTCCCTGGGCAGGATGGTGGGGCGTGTCTACATTGACGTTGATATTGAACTCTCAGCATGTCGTTGACAGTACTAAGTAAGCAACTGAAGGCAGTGTGATAATATGTTCGCATGGCATGATGTTCGTGGGGTACAATGTTCGTATGGCTTAATGTTTGTATGGTATAATGTTAAGCGATTGCTATTTACCTTTGTGATGCTGATGATATTTCATATGCATGTTAATGTAGTTAATTGTTACACCTGCAGGTGAAGTGATGAACAGGGTTGGAGGTTCCTGTGCTTTACGTGGGGCCTGGCCATCTTTGCCTTGCCCCAACCAACTCCTGGTTCTCTTATCATGAGATCCTATGGGGCGGGCCCCATGCACCAAATTGACAGCAACCACTGTGTTCATGCATTGGGCCTCATCAATCATTTTTTACTTCTCCAGCCATTGCAGTGGTCATGCACATTATTGTTGCCTATTGTGTGGAAATATGCTGATAGGATGCATTGTAAGCATTTGCTATTTTTGGACACTTCACACATGAAAGAAGATCCAGCTAATTGGTCTTAGCTGTTGCAAAATGTTGTCAGAAGATCAGAAAATTTTAATTCTACATTATGACATCACATGATTTTAGTTTCAAATATGACATTGCTTGCCTTTGACACCTTCAAAGGAAATGCAAAGCTGGGTGAGGGTACATTCTATAGAATATTTGTTCCAAAAGAGCAGGTGATGCCAACCCTATTGCAAACAAGGAAGTCTCCACATCAATAGTGTATCACATTGGATGGGATTATGTGAATGCAAACATTAGAAAGACTTGCTGTGTTAAAATACGTACTTCTGTATTGAATATTTGCGAAGAAGTAAAATTGAGTAGATAGCTGGTTTCAGAGCGATAATGCAATTTCTGTAACTCACCTATAAACCATTCATCTTTGCCTTGACGGTAATAATGATATCCTACAATAAATAAATACAATAAATCCACAGTTCAATTAACTGTGGTAAATAGACAGGATGTTTCCCTATCTATTGGGGTAGGCTATTTTCCTATCATCAAATGTTGCTGAGCTTTAGCATGGGCCTATGGGCGTTGACTGGGAATAATTGCACAAAAATACATTTGTCTCTCCTTAATCATTTCGGAAATATTCCGTCCCTGGCAAATAGATATGCAAGCACCAAGATGTCATTCAGATGTTGCAGAGCTAACTATCGAACAAGGAACATTTCACAAAAACCGTGAAATCATAGTGCACCTGCCCCTCCTTCATCGGTATGATGTGCGTAACTCCTGGTCCACAAAGCATTTCAGTGCTACACTTAGACTGGGTAAAGTACCTACTGATGCATTCGGACATTTAATTCGGATGTGGACACCGATCTTTTGGGTACCATCTCAACGTGTAGGAGCCACTTATTTTAAGTGGGTGCACTTAGACCTGCCCTCAAGGGGCGCACTTCTCTCGGAGGGGTGATACCTGATGGAGCTTTCGGTGGCGAGACGGATTTGCGGATCCAGACGGCCAGTTGGTGGAGGGGGTAGGAAGGTCGGAATGAGAAAGCAAAAGCAAGTTTGTTTTGTCCTCGGATTTTTGGCAATATATGTTTGGGGATCACTATGAAAACGGTACTTTAGTGATAAAATGTGTCTAGAAGTTGGGTAAACGCCGACAAAGTCTGACTTCCTAAAATCAGGCGTGCGTGGATGGGGGTGGGGGAGCATGATCCGAATGCCCCCTGGATTCGCTGGTGGCAAGGTGAATTCGAACAATCCAGGGGGACTAAGCAATTTCTGGTGGTAGTAGTACGTCCGTGAAGTTGGCAGGAGTTCGATATTCACATTCAGCAGAAATAGACGACCACTTCGATTTCGCCCAAACTCGGTGCGACGGTAGTACCAAGGTCCCTGACCCACCATGCAGACGCATTTTACGGGGCATCGAATGGTTTGACCTCCAGGGGTCAACATAGGTCAAACATCCAATAATGCCAGTATATCTACGTTATATAGCTCATTCGATCCGCACCGACACGCTGAATCCGCAACTGCTCTCATTTACCGCGTAGCACAAATAGTTAATGAGTTATAACCAATTAGGTAATTTTGTTTTCCACAGTATTGCTTCCTGCACCTTCCCATGCATTATTAACATTCCCACTCAGGGAATGTGTATGCAATACACATAGTCTTAACGCCAACAACAGGGGCAGTCCAACGGTGGCATTAGAATCATTGACGTCCGATTAATTCCGGAGATATATCAAAATAACTTCCAATCAAATCAGTTTTGGACCTCATGGTTAATTTCCCTAGGGTTTAGCATGGGACCCAGCGGGACTGGAAATCGCGACCCCTTTAATTTCTTTTAAAATCGCCACAAAGGTATGTAATACAAAAACACGTCGACAACTCACGTCGTTTCCCGGGGCATCGAAAGATGTGACCTCCAGAGGTCAACGAGTTCCATTTCGATATTCGATTTTGACCTATATGTGAGGATGGAGCATGTGACTGTCATTACCTGGCACGCTCAAGTCGTGATGGAAGAAAGCAAATTAATAACGCTTCAAATCTAATTCGAAATTTCAACGGTTCAAAACCTTGTGACCTTGCCAGGTCGCAGGTCATGTCATGTCAAGCCGTTCACATGATGGAAGGTGTACAAAAGGCATACAGTTTTAACACCAATAACGTGGACAGTCCAACGGTGGCACTAGAATAATTGACGTCGGATTAATTCCGGAGATATATCAAAATATGTTCCGATAAAATCAGTTTTGGACCTAATGGTTAATTTCCCATAGGGTTTAGCATGGGACCCGGCGGGACTGGAAATCGCGACCCCTTCGATTTTTGTTTAAATCACCACAAACGTATGCAAGAACAAAACACGTCGACAACTCACGTCGTTTCCCGGGGCATCGAAAGATGTGACCTCCAGAGGTCAGCGAGTTCCAGTTCGATATTCGACTTTGACCTATATGTGATGATGGAGCATGTGACTGTCATTACCTGGCACGCTCAAGTCGTAATGGAAGAAAGCAAATTAATAACGCTTCAAATCTAAATAGAAATTTAAACGGTTCAAAGCCTTGTGACCTTGTCAGGTCGCAGGTCATGTCAGGTCAAGCCGTTCACATGATGGAAGGTGTACAAAAGGCATAAAGCTTTAACACCAATAACGTGGACAGTCCAACGGTGGCACTAGAATAATTGACGTCGGATTAATTCCCGAGATATATCAAAATATGTCCGATAAAATCAGTTTTGGACCAAATGGTTAATTTCCCATTGGGTTTAGCACGGGACCGGGCGGGACTGGAAATCGCGACCCCTTTAATTTATTTTAAAATCGCCACAACGGTATGTAATGCAAAAACACGTCGACACCTCACGCCGTTTCCCGGGGCATCGAAATGTGTGACCTCCAGAGGTCAATGAGTTCCAGTTCGATATTCGACTTTGACCTATATGTGATGATGCAGCATGTGAATGTCATTACCTGGCACGCTCAAGTCGTAATGCAAGAAAGCAAATTAATTACGCTTCAAATCTAAATAGAAAGTTCAACGGTCAAGGAGCCATGTGACCTTGCCAGGTCAGAGGTCATGTCAGGTCAAGCCATTCACAGGATGGAAAGTGTACGAAAGACACAATGTTTTAACACAAATGACGTGGGCAGTCCAACGGTGGCACTAGAACAATTGACGTCCGTTTAATTCCGGAGATATATCAAAATATGTTCCGATAAAATCAGTTTTTGACCTAATTGTTAATTTCCCATAGGGTTTAGCATGGGACCGGGCGGGACTGGAAATCGCGACCCCTTTAATTTCTTTTAAAATCGCCACAAAGGTATGTAATGCAAAAACACGTCGACAACTCACGCCGTTTCCTGGGGCATCGAAAGATGTGACCTCCAGAGGTCAACGAGTTCCAGTTCGATATTCGACTTTGACCTATATGTGAGGATGGAGCATGTGACTGTCATTAGTTGGCATGCCCAAGTCGTAATGGAAGAAATAATATTAATAACGCTTCAAATCTAAATCTAAATGTCAACGGTTCAAAGCCTTGTGACCTTGCCAGGTCGCAGGTCATGTCAGGTCAAGCCGTTCACATGATGGAAGGTGTACAAAAGGCACAAAGTTTTAACACCAATAACGTAGCCAGGCCAACGGTGGCACTAGAATCATTGATGTCGAATTAATTCCGGAGATATCTCAAAATATGTTCCGATAAAATCAGTTTTTGACCTAATTGTTAATTTCCCATAGGGTTTAGCATGGGACCGGGCGGGACTGGAAATCGCGACCCCTTTAATTTCTTTTAAAATCGCCACAAAGGTATGTAATGCAAAAACACGTCCACAACTCACGCTGTTTCCCGGGGCATCGAAAGATGTGACCTCCAGAGGTCAACGAGTTCCAGTTCGATATTCGACTTTAACCTATATGTGAGGATGGAGCATGTGACTGTCATCAGTTGGCATGCCCAAGTCGTAATGGAAGAAAGCAGGTTAATTACGCTTCAAATCTAAATCTAAATTTCAACGTTCAATGAGCCATGTGACCTTGCCAGGTCAGAGGACATGTCAGGTCAAACCGTTCACATGATGGAATATGTACAAAAGACACAACGTTTTAACACCAGTAACGTGGACAGTCCAAGTTTTCGATAGACTGTTATCAATGAGGTTGAGAAATCTACAACTTTTGATGCTTATTCTATAAATACGCATATGCCATTATTTACCTTCATTCATTTCATAACCCGATAGATGGCGCTCGGAGCCAAACCTTGAAACGTCCGGGATATTGTTTGTTTATTCCTTTTGTGGTGTATTTAAGGACGTGTGTTTTTTTTTCTGTGCTCTCTATGATAATTTGGTTGTCGAAAGTAACAATAAAATTCAGCGTCTATTAATTGGCGTATTTTTTATGAATGGCATGCGTTGTTTATCTGGCGCACTTGTTACGATTTTGAAGACATTGAAATGTGTTGCCGTGAAGGTCATCTGATGGTCGTCTTCGATTTCGAGCGCGAGGATATGCGTCGTGGTAAGTAGCAAGATATCGTTGTAATTGGAGTGCTAATTACAGGTAGGTATTGAAGAATAATAATTGTAATGAATTTGTGTGGAATAAAAACCATTATGCAGAAGATACATGCATCAACTTACCTCACAACCGCACATTTAGATTTGTCGTATCCTGGCTATGCCCTACCTTGTACGCCTCTCGTAAAGAAAGCTGTCTGGCGTTTCGCACATTCCGAACTTGCTTCGCTCTGAGCATATTCACCGTGAAATTAAACGTTTGTTGGAAATGCTGTAAATGACCGACCGTACGACAAAATCGGCGTGCATAAACACATTATTGCATGTTCTAAATGCACCGCAAGGTATGACAGCGCAGCGTCCTCGCTACTTGTCTGATTCCTTGGCAACCAAACGCACAGCTCGACTTCACGACCATTTTATACACGCGAATTCCTCGTCAGAGTTGTTACTTTATGAAATCGATTGGGGAACTCAGCCAATGGGCGATTGGCCTACCCTATCACCCAAACCAGATTTTCCCAAGATTTGCTTGATTTGCATGCTCAATTTAGCATTACTAGTGCTCCGGCACTACAAGAAGCATACAAAACCACACTTATGCTTATTGACAACCACGTGAACATGTCGGACTGGCACGATCGCGTTTCCGTGACGTCCATTTGCCGGCATCGTCACATGAGTCCGCGAGGAGGCGCCACCTGTGCCTCGCAATGTGTCGCCACTGGCGATCGGCCGGCGGCGCCACACCACCTGCCCCCCCCCCCCCCCCGTTGTTGCAACGCATGTGTATAAGTCATCACATGGAGTATGAATGCGTTGCCACAGAAAGCGCATTTTTGTATTATTATTTGTTTGAAGAAGATAATCACCATGCAATGATGGCCAATAAAAACGTTGATAACGTTTAACGGCACCGGAATCTCGGTGCAGTCGCTGTGGGTTCGTGGCAGGGTAACCGACTCATGGAGTAACCATCAGTCGCTGTGGGTTCGTGGCAGGGTAACCGACTCATGGAGTAACCATCAGTCGCTGTGGGTTCGTGGCAGGGTAACCGACTCATGGAGTAACCAGTTTCAAATCGAGATCGCATTTTGTATGGCTGTCTTCTATGTCTTCGGTTGATGAAGCGCATGTTCAATGGGCAGTTGCAGATTAACTGTAATTAGTACTAACCCTCGCCCGCACCTCCGATCTTCCCGTCCTAGAACGCGCCTGTCGAGGCTACCCTCTCGGCATTTCTCTCCTAATTGAGATAGACACACGAGACAAGAACCTACTGCATTGTTCGCAACGTGTCTTGTGTCAATCGAACGATTATCAAATTGTACCTCATTGACTACACACCGACTTTCTGAGTCATACGGGAGGCGGCAGCCACCTCTGGAGACAGGCTTGGTGCCTACCGCACACGCCAAGATGCTGTGCTCGCGGCTCCCAGTGGGGAGCTACGGACTGGCAATACGTCAGCAGTGCCTTCCTCCGATGTCCTCCGCCAGGCTACTGCCGAGAAACGAGCCAGGGAGTGCTACGCGGATGATTGGTGTACAGACGTATGTATCACCCGGGACGTGGCTGATGCCATGGACATGTCTAGCAGTACCTTGAAGGGTGACGTCCACCTGGTGTGCAAAATTCCACTGATGATTCATGTCTACAGGGAACATTTTTTGCGGCACTACAAGGCCGATCCAGGAGTTCTCCACATTGACGCAACTGGGCAAGTTTCAAAGAAGATGGGCGAAAAACAGCCATACTACTACGCGGTAGTAGCTGAGGGGGGAACAAGAAGCAAAAAATCCTATCCAATCGCACATATGCTTTCGGAATCACATTCAGTTCCAACAATCAGCATGTTCCTTGCCAATCTCATGCGAGATTACAAACGAGTGACAGGTCATGACTTGACACCTCCACGAATAGTCGTGGACTACTCCTGGGCCGAACTCTACGCCTGCAACGAAACTTTTAATAAAGTCTCTTTGAAAAGGTACTTGCTTGAGTGCTGGCAGGCCGTGGAGGAAAATGAAAAGGCGCCCCATGTACTTCTGAGCTTGTGCTCTGCTCATGTGAGCAAGGACCTCCGCAACGCCCTCAAAAGGCATAAGATCAGCGACCCAGAAACTGTCCATGGGTACATGTGGCTCTTCTCACGGATGCAGAATGCCACAACTTTGAAGGAGGCCGAGGAGTCGTTCGCCATAGTGTGCCGTCTGGCACTATCAAAACGGCAGCCACAGACCGTACGACCACCTTCTAACTTCCAGCCCGAGGAGAAGCAAGAAGAAGATCCCGGCCCAGTCCCAGCCAGACCATCGTACCGGAACGCCTTTCGGTGTGAGGTTCGACGGGATCGCGGACACGATCAAAAGGACCGCAGAAGAAAAGCCAGACAATGATAGAGAGACCAGCAATCCCTTTTACTGTCCGCAACTGACAGAATACCTTCTCGTCACGTACATGCCGCTGCTACCTCTGTGGGCGCAGTTACTCACCCCCGGCACTGCCTCCAATGCTTGCGTAGAATCGTGGATGAGAGTGTTAAAGCGGCAAATCCTGGTCGGCGGTCAGAAGATCCGTCCAGGAAATCTCGTCCGACACCTAATTCGAGATGCATCGGCTCGCCAAAAGGAATCGCTGATTCCGAGCGCACCCGCTAGGCGGAAAAGGACAGGGTCAAGGCGCTGTGACACCAAGCGTCGAAATCAAGGAACAGAAGTGGATCAAACCGAAGCAGAAGAGGTATGGTACCGAAAGGGCGATAGAGTGCCGTCATCATACCTTCAACAGGATCAGCCACCATCTGCTCTTCGCAACATCATTCGGAAGAGCCCCTGCGAGACACCACCACCACAAACAAAGACGCCACCAGTACAAGAAAAAAACATTGTGCGTGTGGGTAACACACTCGTGAACGCCCAAAGTATGACTACCCTAGAGCCCGGTTGCATGCTGGATGATGCCGTGATGGACGCCTACCTCCTTGCTGTGGCAAGTAAAGCGACTTTAAAAACTATCGTGTTTAGTGTGCACGCCCTGATCGTGATGAGGAAGTTGGCGTTATCGCGAGCGCTGACCGACAAGCTGCAAACTCAGTATGCCATTCACAAGACCGATCTGTGGCTGGTGCCCTTCAACCTCCAAGCGTATGGAGGACTCCGCCACTGGAGCATGTTCATCGTCGCCCACAGAGGAAAGCGAATCGTGCTAGTGGACTCACTGACTCCGAGGAGTCCACCGGACAGGGCCCTGGCCGACGTGATAGCGCTGATCAACGCGGGCCGTCGACCTGACTCATGGCAGGGATGGCGGCTGGTAGTCCCCGATAACATCCCGCGGCAGGATGACAGCGTGTCCTGCGGCCTGCACGTCTGTCTGCACGCTGCCGCTCTCTGCGCGGGAGACGTTCGCTATCCAGGCGACAACGTCGAAGAACGACTGGCCTTCTTCCAGGCTTACCGGACGGAAGTCCGAACGACAATGGAGAACGTAAGACATTTTTCAGATAGCCAAAAATGGAATGACATAATCGGCGTTTCACGAAGGATTATTGCTCGAAGTGGTTTAAATTATTTGAGAACATTTCAGAACATACCAAAAGTTAAACACGATTGCTTCAGGCAATTTTAACGGCAATCAATAGTTAAAAACGCATTGACTGTACTCAGGAAATGTAAATAGGTGTACATCATAAATGGGATAATTGCAAACAATGAGTATGTAACCATCAAGATATTTCTGGACTATTCTGGACTAAGCTGAACTATTTGGGAAATCCTGCAACATATTGCTTGCTCAAATATTATATATTGCACATTTCTTGCTAAAAGCATTTTCTGAGTACTAAAAAGTCCGTGCTATGTATTATTATGATTTGTTTTCCCAAAAGCAATCAAATACTTTTCGGAATACTTTAATATTCATCGAAATATTTAATATGTTTGAAATATTTGTCACAATAATCATTCGTGAAAACGCCTAATGCTGTGCATTATCCCATTCACAATGCTTTAGCCAAGGATTGTGAGACACAATTTTGTTGTTGAAGCAGATTGTTATAGTCTGAGTACATATAACTACGGCAAGCTGTTCTTTTCCGATGTCACATATACACATCCGATGGTATTTACATAATATTAGAGGCTTAGTGGATCAGATGAGACAAGATGGTCTTTAACAAGAAATGCTTAATGGAAAATGTGCTGCCAATGTATGCGCATTAATATATATATATATATATATATATATATATATATATATATATATATATATATATATATATATATATTTATATATACATCAAGCTGGCGTTCGAATTGATTATATCCCTATGAAGTGTAATCAAGGTCAGTTAACTTACAATCTATTGCATGCATCATGTTAGCAAGCCTATGATTATTTGAGAACCATTTTAAGTAGTGAAATAACATGCTATGCGACAATTTTGGTTATTGTGTGCGTGACATAATTTTTATGTCCATAGACGCATACGGCCGACTGGGCCGTGTTCCTGCCGCTCACCGCTATGCAGAACTTCATCCCGAAGCGAGTAGTCCCACCGATCAAGCGGGTCAGGAAGCTGAACGTAACGGTGCAGAGCTACCTGGCTATGCTGTAAGTCTGCTACAAGTGTCATTAATTATGTCCCCGTTGTAGAGTTATGTAGCTTTCCCCAATGAAATGTATTGCTTAATCTACATTTGTTCATCCACAATAATGAAAAAAGGTATGTTGGAGCTCATCGAAATGATAACAAAATATTCACAATTCGTCTGGCTCTTCTCTGTTGTTTTTGCGGCCTTAACCTTTTCAATCCCCTTGCATTTGCGCCCGAGAGCATTAGCCGGAAGCGCAAATCTTGCCTGGTCAAATTGGCCAGAAGTAGCTCACCCCGTCTGGGCTGCTTGGCTTTCGGCCGACCGGGAGCCAAAAAAAAACTATTGATTACATTCCTTAGTAACTATTACCGGCAAGATTGTTTGAAACCGTGATGAATAGCTCTTAGATGCTCCTAGGTTTTAGACATTTTGTGTAATGAATGAAATACAATCTTCAATACACCAGGAGATACATGAGGTTCAATATACTATTAACATATCATATTACAGGACTCAACGTTTCGGCCAGGAGCCATCGTCAGGAGTGACGGTGGCCCGGTCCGAAATGTCTAGTCCTGTAATATAACCATTTCTAATAATTATTTTGTTATTTAACGACGCTTTCAACTGCTATGGTTATTTGGCGTCGGCAACTGTAACGCCGTGACCGCGAGGGGAGAAGCTCCTTGGCCGGCAGAGCGGCTCGAACCCATGACCCTTGTCACGTGAGACATACGCTCTAACCAACTGAGCTATACCAACCCCCTAATATAACCATTTCATCGTTGATCTTAAATATAAACTAATTACCTCACGGTGCATTGAAAGTCGTGTTTTATTCTTTACACACAATTGCCTGTAAGACACCCTGGTGGTTTATTGCGATGACAGGACATTATTGATTAAACAGGGTGCATATAATTTGTTTAGGCTTGCAAGTTCTCATACATATTTTTTTTACACTCAAAATGATGTGGGTAATATAACAGATAATTCGCAGAATGTAGAATGCATTTGTAATTGATAATTATATACGCAATCATTACGGTCATGCGTGTTCAGACGTGAAGTGCTGCTCAGTGCACTTATCGGTGATAGCTCACATTTTTGTTGATGAAGCTCAATGGAAACATGATTTTTTATTTCATGTCCGGTAACTGTCCAATTTTTGGTTCCTGATGTGTTCCATGGTCCCAAAAACGCACTAGGTATCCATAATTATGCAGTTGGCAATTACGTCGCCCTGCATAGTTAAAAACCAATAGTCATGACATCGATAATAACTAGACATTGAAAGAAGTAGGAGTTTTTTTTTAAGCATCATAAATGCTTTTTTTAAATTTGACAAACCATCCGATTTCATGGTGCTGATTCGTGACCCATGCCTTTAAATGTGCAGTGTTATTGAAGACGATATCGCACAATTCCATTCATTCTTATCTGCAGTCAGTCGGAGTTGACTGGCCAACTTGTGAGATGTCATTCTTGTTGCATCGTTATCCATCTGCAACTGTTTGGAAAGCTATTTTTATATATAACAAGATGCAATATAGCTATTAGGCGTTTCACGAAGGAGTATCGCGCGAAATGTTTCAAAACATTTTAAAAAATCATGTTAGTGTATACTACAATATTCTGACAAATAATTGGTTGCCTTAGGGGAATGTAGTCATGATAATAACCAAAAAGGAATTCTTAGTGCTCATAAAATATTACCATTCAGAAATGGTAAATAAACCATCTTCAAAACAACCAATATTTTGCAGGATTTGCTGAACATCTGTCCAGCATATGCCAGACATATCCTGCAGGTTAGGCATTCATTGTTTGAATTGATCTCATT
The DNA here is from genome assembly GCA_034440615.1 of Ashinkailepas kermadecensis. Lineage (NCBI taxonomy): Eukaryota > Metazoa > Arthropoda > Thecostraca > Neolepadidae > Ashinkailepas > Ashinkailepas kermadecensis. Next base: position 704,906 of record JAOTOM010005124.1, on the reverse strand, counting down.
GAAGATTTCCACCTGCAAATATTTCCTGAATGCATCGAATGCGTTTTCATTTATTGATTGTTGGTGAGGTTGTCTGAAGCAATCATTTTTAGCTTTTAGTACATGCTGAGAATATTTTAAAATGTTGTGAAGTATTTCGCGCAATAATCCTTTATGAAAGCGCCTCATATTATTTGCCCGAACAAAATGTGATCGATTAGCATATTATTTCTGCATCTCTAGTTGTGCTGAATTGTCATCTATACACCACAGATCTGCCTAATTAGTTTCCGAAGCCACTTCCTACAGATTAAAAGACATTACAGGGGAGAATGGCAGGGTGGCTTCACTTGCATATTTATTGCACTATGGTTCAAATAAAACTCCCTTGGCTTAAGTCCTTGCCCGCAATAGGTTGCAACAAATTGAATTGGAGCCAAACGGGACTGAATAAGCCATTAAAGGATTGTTTTGCTCTTATGCCACAAGTCTATGTGACGTAAAATAAGACAAAAATATCGAGATAATTTGTCGTGTTTTCGCAGAAGTTCGGTGTCGTCCGAGGAGCTGGGTGCATCTGAGGGTGAGCACTGGACTCCTCGTCCTGCTGACCGAGACGAAGCAAAGCCCGCCTCACTAGGCGCAGGTACAGCGTCGGCGGCCACCGCATTGACTACATACTCTTATATTTCAATGGCGACAATGTCACTTTCTTAGACCATGTTTATTGTGCATGACTCAAAGTGTTATGACTTATCTTATGCTGCATTGTATTGTAATATTGCGATCTCATTCTTGGACATAATGTGAACACTGAGTGCAGTGCCGCAGACCATTGCATGTCTGTAGATATCAGTGGACGCTTACGGTGTGTGTGATTAGGGTTTTAGGGCGCATCGACCATGGTAGATCAATTAGCGCCAATAGACGCTTACGGGATGGTAATGCATGACGAAAGTGGTATGGATATGGCCGCTGGATATAACCAGACCGGCGGGTCTCAGGTTAATACGACAGCCTAATGATACAAAGTTCAGAGCTTAACGTGTGTGATATGCCGAGTTCTTTGCGATGGAGGGCGGGATGAAAATCGTCCGGCTTAACCTGGTAAGATGTGGCCAAGACGCATTGCTCTCCAAATATCACATGGTGCATGATAAATCGGAGATTGTACTTATTTACTTGTTGCTTGTTGTATACGGGTTGGTGTAGGCCCATTGGTTGGGTATCACTGGTCCCGATCAGGTCACACAGTATGAGCATTACACTTGCATACGTTGGGATGGTTGCATCTGAATGCATGTTGCAGAACACGAACCATGTGAGCTTGGCTGTGCTGCGCTCAACTGGAGCGGACGCACATGCGTGCACTCTCCACCGAATCATCAGTCACCCGTGACGGGTGCATGGTAGTCTGTTTCTGGCGATCTGCTAGTCGTTGCGCCGAACGATGTGGCAAACCAGGCTCGCCTGTCGCCTTCGTCTGGGACGCGGCGCCGTGGAGGAATCAGCCGCGGCATGCGTCTGCGTGCGGCTCCAGCGCAAACTGCCGAAGTCCAGGCGGCAGACCTGCCCGCCGACCTGAGCTCGATGCTGTCCTGCTGAACACGCCGCATCCGCTTGCGCGCTCTCAGCGAAAGTGTGCCCAGCTGGCGAGCTGCGAACGAGCGCAAAGTTCGTGATATCACGGACAAGCTGATACCGGTCACAGAGCTGGCCCCGTTCGAGTTCGCCAGACATATAGCACGCTAAAAAAGTCAAACCTCCGGGTCGATACGGCTGGCTGCTTCCAGCTCATGTTCGGGACGGGCAAGTGGACGGTGCTGAGCAGGGCTCTGCAGTATTGGGTAGGGACGAGGTGCGAGGGCTCTGCGACATACCGAGGACTCTCACCGAACACAACAGGCTCATCACCAGCTCATGTCAGTGCCGCCAAACGCCGGACTCATAGCAGTTGCAGTGCCGTTCGCTCGCGTTTCACGGCACTGGCTGATGGGTCGTTGCTGCTGCAGTCCCGCTCGCGTTGCCCGGTCTTGTGAGGACATTGCGAGCACCTTCCCGTATTGGGCCTGTGTACAGCCAGCCACCGCCTGCAGTTGATAGACCAAGGCTGTGTCTGACCCTCTTACTTCGTGCCAGCCGCCTGTGTCATTTGCGCGGCTTGAGACCCGACAGGTGTCTATGTAAAAGTTCAAAAATCGTATTTTGGTAGCATTGGGCATCATATTATTTTTTTTCGCGATCTATAGATTTGTATGCATACTTTCTATGCAGGATCTGGTGCAATATTTTGTGTCTTATCTCGAGGGAATTTCAACAATCACGTCGCTGATAAATTCGGGGACGTTTGTTCTACCCGGCGTTCTTACTGGTGGTGCGCAGCGTGTGCACAGCACGTCAACATTATGTGCCGCGCCGAGACCGAGTGAAGTCGGTGTCTATGTCGCCTCGTGGCCACTGGACACACACGGCGCGTGTTCATTGCCGGTTCGATAACGCGGCGCTGCTGACCGTATCCCTGTGTGCCCGGCAGAGCGATGAGACCTTCGCGAAGCTAGCGACGCTGGAGCGTAAGTTGGCTACCGGCGACGGTAACAACTTCCAGATGCGCAAGACGGTGGCCGACCGGCATGCACTGGCCGAGTACGAGCCCATCCGCGACCAGTCGCTCAAGATCTGCGCAGACATCAACAAGAAGCTGATCGAGCTCATCAAGGCCAACAAGATTTCCACGTGAAGCAAGCTGTGCGCCCGCGGACTCCAGGGCTGTGCGATTGTGGTGGCCGCGTGGAAGACGTCCGGTCGGTGCGTCATTGAGTGGCGTAGCCGGCAACCGCGCCAGTGGTGAATGACTTGTTCGTGTGTCCACAAGTGATATTCATCTAACTGCACTGACATCTGCTGCAGCTGCGCTGTGCGGGCGTGAGCGATGTCAACCAGTGCCCGTGTCAATGCGCATATGAATAACAAACCCAGTCAGAATGAATACACCGTTATGAATATCATTATATGTCTGTCGTAAGTTGTAACTGACGTGCGATCGCTGCAATCGAAGCATCTATCACGCGAACTTTTGCCATGTAAATATTCCTTTATTGACCCAGCAAATGGAGCATTAGGCGAAACCTAGACAGACAGTCGGGTGGTCGGTGCAGTAATGTAAGCCTATGCCGATAGACGCCAGTGTTGCCTCTGGTCTGCCCGTGTTTGCTGCAGTGTTGGAAAGTAGGGGGCATTGATCAGCTTCGCAGTGCATATTTCCATATCTCATCCTCTCCCCTATGTATATATATATATATATATATATATATATATATATATATATATATATACATATATATATATACATATATATATATATATATATATATATATATATATATATATATATATACATACATACATACATACATGCATACATACATACATACATACATACATACATACATACACACATATATATATATATATTCACATATCTCCGGAATTAATGGGAGGTCAATGATTATAATGGCACCGTTGGACTGCCCACGTTATTGGCGTTACACCCATTTGTCTTTTATACACATTTCATCATGTGAACGGCTTGACCTGACACGACCTCTGACCTGACAAGGGTACATGGCTCCTTGACCGTTGAAATTTCGCTTCAGATTTGAAGCGTTATTAATTTTCTTTCTTCCATTATGACTTGAGCATGCCAACTGATGACAGTCATATGCTCCATCCTCACATATAGGTCAAAGTCGAATATCGAACTGGAACTCGTTAACCTCTGGAGGTCACATCTTTCGATGCCCCGGGAAACGGCGTGAGTTGTCGACGTGTTTTTGCACTACATATGTTTGTGGCGATCCTAAAAGAAATTGAAGGGGTCTCGATTTCCAGTCCCGCCGTGTCCCATGCTAAACCCTATGGGAAATTAACCATTAGGTCCAAAACTGATTTGGTCGGAACATATTTTGATATATCTCCGGAATTAAACGGACGTCAATGGTTCTAGTGCCACCGTTGGACTGCACAGATTACTTGTGTTAAAACGTTGTGTCTTTTGTACACATTCCATCCTGTCAACGGCATGACCTGACATGACCTCTGACCTGGCAAGGTCACATGGCTCATTGAACGTTTAAATTTCGCTTTAGATTTGAAGCGTTATTAATTTGCTTTCTTCCATTACGACTTGGGCATGCCAACTAATGACAGTCACATGCTCCATCCTCACATATAGGTCAAAGTCGAATATCGAACTGGAACCCGTTGATCTCTGTAGGTCACATCTTTCGATGCCCCGGGAAACCGCGTGAGTTGTCGACGTGTTTTGGTATTGCATACGTTTGTGGCGATCATCATCATCATCATCTCTACTCGTATCATATACTGCCTCTCAACTAGGAAAGCCCAGGACCAGCAACTCAACTCGTCTCTATGTACTCATCTCTACTTGCATACTATCTCCAAGACAATATTCAACTTCGCTTTCCATTGACTCTCTTCAAGTCATCCCCACTATTTGGCATGTATATATAGCCCCTTTCTCGTTTACTATCCTCAGCTCACCACTCCCTGATCTACCTTTTACCTTTACCTTTCCTTGATCTACCTTTTACCTTTACCTTTTACCTTTACCTTTCATTGCTCTACCGTTAACTTTTACCTACCTCGCACAGCCACACACTTACCGCGGACAACAACACAGCATACAAGATCACTCATCACAGCACACAGCAACAGCCGACATCACCCACACGCTGGCAGGCCGTTCAAACACAACATTAACACAACATTAACACAACATTAACACAACATTAACACAACATTAACACAACATTAACACAACATTAACACAACATTAACACAACATTAACACAACATTAACACAACATTAACACAACATTAACACAACATTAACACAACATTAACAACTAATCACAACATTAACAACTAATCCACCAGATGCCATACGATGTAGGGACGATCCCGTGTGGTGGAGGCGGAGGGGACGGCTGGGAGCACGCGCTCACAGCAATGTTAAAATGATGATGTTGATGATGTTGATGATGTTGTTGATGTTGATGTTGATGTTGATTGTTGATCAATGTTAAAATGATGTTCAATTTCTCGTCAGGTGTGAGATGTCGAAACGAGTACAGCAGGATGTCGAAATCACCATGGAAGTGTTGCTACATAAAATCTCGCTAAGTCCTGCACACACAGTTTTGAGACATTTGCGTACATGTGACTCTTCCCGTTTTACGTGTTTTGAAAAGTACCTAATTTTGGGGTACAGATATCAACGAAAACTACAATATGCTATAAACTGCTATTGTATAACATAACGCATCATAGGTAATCCTTTTACCTGGAATTGCGCTATGAGATGTTCGTTATCACGATCCCAGATCCTTTATGATGAGCAAAAGTATGACATTTGTAAACGGAATGCAGATAGAAACGAGGCATGAAGACTTCACACACACGCACCAAGAAGCACGATGTCGATACCTCTTTGGGAAGGATGTCGATTCAGTGTTCAGTAAGTGGTATATTCCACCCTATTTCACGAATAAGTTATCACTGGCTCACGGGCACTCCCCCATCTGTCCTGGGAGACGAGGTAGAGGACGTAATCGTTGGGTGGGGACGGGGGGGGACGGCAGGAAGAATGAACTCACCGGCACTCCCCCACCTGTGCTGACAGATGGCGGACGACACGGAGGTCGAGGAGGTGGAGGCCGAGGAGGAGGTGGAGGCCGAGCAGGAGGTGGAGGCCGAGGAGGAGGTGGAGGCCGAGGCATGTTTGACATACTCAACATGTTTGACATTCCCGACATGTCCGACATGTCCGACATGCCCGACATGTCCGATATGCCCGACATGCCCGACATGCCCGACATGCCTGATATGTTTGACATGCCCGACATGCCCGACATGTCTGACATGCCTGGTATGCCCGACACCTTTGACATGCCCGGCATGCGCGACATGCCCGGCATGCGCGACATGCACGCCAAGCCCGGCATGGCCGGCTTGCGCGGCATGCGCGGCATGCGTGGCAGACCCGGCATGCCCGGCAGGCCCGGCATGCCCGGCATGCACCAGGACCCCGCCACGGCGCTGTCGTTCGACCGGCTGGAGAACGCCGGCTGCCTGCCGGACGACTTCCGGGCGCCGAACATGACCTACTGCACCGCGGGCGCGCAGAGCCTGTACGACGCGCTCGCTTGCCTCGCCGCCAGGTGAGCAGCGCCGGCGCCGACTGCGGCAACGGCACCGGCATGTCCGGCCACTGCGGCTGCCGCTGTGCCCCAATCAGCCAGCAATACATGACAGCTGGACAAATACGGAGGAGGGGGTGGGGGTGGGGTGGGGTAGGGGGTGGGGAACTGTCCCACTTTTGCTGAAGGGCAGGAGAGGGGATCTACTCCGCCGTGTACCTTACCCCTCTACTACTACTACTACTCCTTACATATCTATCACTACCATGTACATATCTACTACTACTCCGTACATATATATCACTACCACGTACATATCTACTACTACTACTCCGTATATATCTACTACTACTGCGTACATATCTACTACTACTACTACGTACATATCTAATACTACTACTCCATGCTTTACTACTACTACTCCGTACATATCTACTACTACTACTCCGTACATATCTACTACTGCTACGTACATATTTACTATCGGGAGCCGTTCAGATTCGGCAGGTTGGTGAAGCAGCACAACGGACAGCCAACGCGTTGACGCGTCGTCAAACACCGTCCACAAAAACAACAAAACAAACAACAAAAGCATCGTCTCGGATCCGAGACTGTGTTTTTTCTCTCTAGGCATCCACCTCCTCATCGCATGCCTGATGGCGTACGATAATACACAGGTGGTAATCCAGGTGGTAATGATGGCGTACGATAACACACAGGTGGTAATCCAGGTGGTAATGATGGCGTACGATAATACACAGGTGGTAATCCAGGTGGTAATGATGGCGTACGATAATACACAGGTGGTAATCCCGGTGGTAATGATGGCGTACGATAATACGCAGGTGGTAATCCAGGGGCAGGGACCAGTCTGCGGGAATGGGATGGGGATTGATCCAGGGACAGGGACTAATTCATAGGCAAAAGACAAGGACTAATCGACAAGCACGAGACAGGGACTAATCCAGGACAGGGATTGATCCAGGGATAGGAACTAATCCATAAGTAAGGGACATAGTCAAATCGAGCGACAGGGACTAATCAACAGGTAAGGGATAGGGACTAATTAAGGGACAGATACTAAATCATAGGTAAGGAACAATGACTAATCCACAGGCACGGGCGATGGACTAATCCAGGAACCGGGGGTAATCCATAGGTAAGGTGCAGTGAGCACACGTATGTCGCAGTGACCATGCCTGCCGCAGTGACCACATGTATGCCGCAGTGACCACATGTCTTCCGCAGTGCCCACATGTATGCCGCAGTGATCACACGCACTGTCGCAGTGACCACACGGCTGTCGCAGTGACCACATGCCTTCCGAAGTGACCACACGTATGTCGCAGTGACCACATGTCTGCCGCAGTGACCATATGTCTGCCGCAGTGACCACATGTCTGCCGCAGTGACCACATGTCTGCCGCAGTGACCACATGTATGCCGCAGTGACCACACGGCTGTCGCAGTGACCACGTGCCTTCCGCAGCGACCACATATTTTCCGCAATGACCACACGTCTGTCGCAGTGACCACACGTCGGTCGCAGTGACCACACGGCTGTCGCAGTGACAGTGTCTGCCGCAATGACCACACGTCTGCCGCAGTGACCACATGTCTGCCGCAGTGATCATATGTTAGCTGTTTGAGCTTTAGGACGCTTCGACCAGAATTGATCATTCGCGCCCACCAGTGACCACACGTGTCTGCCGCAGCGTCAACCTGACCAGCAGCGAGGGTCTGAACGAGGACGCGGTGGCCACCATCGTGGACGGCATGTCGACGGACGCGGACTGGCGAACAGCGCAGACCGACGCGTTCGCCGAGTGCTTCGACATGATGAACGCCACCGTGCTCAGCAGCGCCGAGCAGCAGGGCGTCTACCTGCTGACGTGCTTCCGCGAGACGCTCGAGCTGCAGTGCCGGCTAAAGCTGATGCGCGAGCTGGGCGAGAGCGTCGACGGCGACGCTGGCGGCGACACCGGCGAGGCGCTGGTGAACCTGCTGGCCGGCCGCTGCATGCACGGCCTCAAGAACACCGACATGGAGCGGGCGTTCGGAAAGTGCAGCGCCGAAGCCGGCTTCAGCTTCATGCTGCTGATGGGCGCCGTGAAGTACGCGCAGGTGTTCACCATGCGGTTGCAGCACGACGTCGACGAGCTGCCGTCGCCGCCGTCGGCTGACCAGGTGGCCAACACGACGGCGCAGCTCGAGGTGTTCGCCGAGGTGATCAACTGCAGCATGCAGGCGATCGGCCAGGCGGACGGCGAGCGCGTGGACGTGGAGCGCGTGCGCGCCGACATCGACGCGTCGCGCGGCCCCGTCTACCTGAAGATGGTGCAGCGCGCCATCGTCGACGACTGCGAGGCGGACGATGACGATGACGGCGACACCGAGGTGGCGCCGTTCGTGCGCTGCTGGTTCGAGTCGGCGGCGACCGCCTGCACGGCCGTCAAGTCGCACATGCTGGCGCTGCGTCTCGGCTTCGAACCCGGCCCCCAGCCCGGCCCTGAGCCCGGCTGCCAACCCGGCGGCAGGGGCGGCGGCAAGCGTGGCGGCAAGCGCGGCGGCAAGCGCGGCGGCAAGCGCGGCGGCAAGCGCGGCGGCAAGCGCGGCGGCAGGCGTGGCGGCAAGCGCGGCGGCAAGCGCGGCGGCAGGCGCGGAGGCAGGCGCGGCGGCAAGGCGCGGCGGCAGAGGCGGTCGCGGGGGCGGCAGGCGCGGCGGCAGAGGCGGTCGCGGCGGCGGCGGCGCGGCTGGCTGAGGAGGACAGGGCACGGGAGGCGGCAGGAGGCGACGGCCGCGGCCGGCGCCAGGTTAGCCAGGTTAGGTAAGAGCTGCGCGCCGACCAGGCGATGGCCGCGCCGCTGACCGGGTGACGTCACCGCCGACCAGCTGATGACGTCGGTGACGTCATCGATGACGTCATCGCAACCGGCGACACGCGCGGTGATTGGATGCAGCGGTTTGCGTCCATGACCAGGCGTTGGTAGAGCGTCTGATGAGGCACTAGCTGGCAAATCTGTTGCCATACAGACCGCCGGTGCCCCACCGAAATATTCACTTATTCACACACCATTCGCCGGCACCCGTCCTGGAATCACATTGTTTTGCACCGCCCAGACCATTGAAAGCTTGAATATACAAATGATCCGTCTCAGATCGTTACTCATTCAGATGGGGGCACCATCATTACTGCCTCAAGTTTCCAGCTGGAAGGAAATATCCTTGTAATACAACAGTGGTTCTGATGATAAATGACTTGGATACTCACAGTCATGCAAGCTCACTGTTTTGTCGATCGATATATCAGAATCGTTTCGAAGAAGCGCTACATTATCATGGAGTATTCAGTACTACCCGCTCACACATAGACAGAGCCAATGTACTACTCCGCCGTACCATTTTTGGTGCTATTGACTGCTTGTTACTGCAGCTCTTCATTTTTTATTTTCGTGGGGCGACACCCGTCGCTCTCTTCCTTCATTTCTAGTGGGGTGACAACCGCCACCCCACCCGTGTTTTTCGTCGTCGTGGTATTTCCGTTCCCTGAGTTTCTGTGTGTCCGTTATCTTTGTTTATATTACATTAGGTGGGGATTTTTCCCCGTGATGGGGAAAAAGCGTAAAAAAGACACGGGACCCATGCTCGCCAACGGACTCAGACTCGGATTTTCCTCCTTTGACCCGCACCCGACGACCATCGCACAAACCAGACCTGGCCCCTGATGCCCTACGATTGATGAAAATGTTGATGACCCGCGCCGAACTATTCCCCTCGATGACGCCATGGAAGCCCTTTGCGCCTCGCCGAACCCTGCTCGTCCCAAGACCACGACCTCGCCTCGCAATCCAGACCAGACCATTACTCTCCACGCCGCTGACCCACGCTCGAACCAGACCACTTCCTCCCAACCTGAACCTACCGAACCCTACCTCGACAGTGCTGGATCATACATCGTGGTAAAGCCTGTCGTGGAATCCGTCTCCTTTCGTCGTGTCAACGTTTTCTGGCCAACCAAGCAACTCCTCGCCATTTGCTCCTTAGCCAATCCTGACATTGAAGCCCCAGCCAACGGAACCCTCGCCATCAAACCCAAACCCTAGCCCAGACCAAAGCCCTGCTCCCTACCACCACATTTTGTGGTAAATCCGTGACCATTTCACTCCACTCCAACTCCAACTCCACCAAGGGCACCGTCTTCGCGCCGGAGCTCCGCTTCATGTCTGAGGAAGATATTCAGGCGGAGCTCAGGCCGGAGGGAGTGACCCACGTCCGCCGCATCACATCCTTCAAAGATGGCCAGAAACATGACACGAGTCTCCTAGTCCTTACCTTCAACTCTATAACTTTTCCCAAAACCCTCCTCGCCGGCTACATCCGATTCCAAGTCCGTGTCTTTATTCTCAATCCTCTCCGCTGTTTCAATTGCCAGCGCTTTGGGCATGGCAGGAAGACTTGTCGCCAAACAGCCCGCTGCCCAAAGTGTGGTGAATCACCCCATCCTGATTCCACCTGCTCTAAACCTGTCCACTGTCTCAACTGCAACACATCCGACCACCTGACCACATCACCCCTCTGTCCAGTATGGCACAAGGAGAAGGAGGTCTGCGCTGTCAAGGCCACGACCGGGGTGTCATACCCCCAGGCCCGACGGTCTGTCGAGGCCGCATCTCCATCAACTAAAACTTACGCCCAGGCGGCCACCGTTGCTTCCCCCACACGTCGCGTCAACACTACTTCTACCTCGATGCAAACAGACATGATTCCAGGTTTAGATCCACTAAAAAAACTTACTCCACTGACCACACCGACACAAACCACCCTGGCTCCCAACACTCAGACCACTCCGACACAAACCACTCTGGCTCCCAACACTCAGACCACTCCGGCTCCAAACAAACGGACCACTCCAGGGAGGAGTGATAGGCCCCGCAGTCACTCCGCTCCGCAGAAAATGTTGTACGCAGGAGGTAAAAACAAGTCCCTGATGGCGTCAATTTCCACTCAAGTTCCGACATGTCACGACAATGACCTACCTACTCACTGGTCGTTAACTGCCGTGCTTCTGGGCGTGTCCACACAATGACGGATTCCCACACACACACGAACGCACACACACACACACACACGAACACACACACGAACACACACACACATACACACACACACACACACACACACACACACACACACACGCACACACACACACACACCTAAATACACCTACACACACATACCTACACACTTGCACACACACACACACATGAACACATACACACACATACACACACACACACACACGAACACACACACACATACACACACACACAAACACACACACGCACACACACACACCTAAATACATCTACACACACATGCCTACACACTTGCACACACACACACACACGCACACACACCTAAATACACATACACACACACATACCTACACACTTGCACACACACACACAAACACACACACTCACACCTACTTTTGAAATCTTGACCTTGGAAAAGGTCACGGGATGAAGAGCTTAAGCACTGATTGAAGGAAATATAATGTAGCCTTGTCTTTTTCTTATTTTGGCGATATCCAATTTTTGTTTTTCGTTTCATGTAAATGAGATTTAGCTTCTGTCCCTCGCAAGGTTGCAAGACGTAACGTAAAAATATCGATGACCTGTATCTCCCTTACCCAGATCAATCTACGACTCGCAGAATTGGATTCTGCGCGTCTTAGGTAGATACTTCATACTCCGAGATGCCATGGTGTTACAATGGTGTTAACATCATGGTGGTTGGTTGTAGAACACATTCTTCAAATATAACTCTCTCACTCCCACTCTCTCACTCCAACTATCTCACTCCCACTCTCTCACTCCCACTCTCACTCCCACTCTCACACTTATACTTTCTCACTCCCACTCTCTCACTCCCACTATCTCACTCCCACTCTCTCACTCCCACTCTCCAACTCCCACTCTCTCCTTTCCCACCTTATATTGGTTCTCGGAATGTAAAAGCAGTATATTGTCAATATTTTTTATGCGATAAAGCATCATAAATTGTCGCGAAACTTTATTCATTTATGATATGTACTAATAGTCTAACTCCGTTATTTGCAATGCCTATTTAACTACAGATGCTACACTGAAACCGAACAGTGCCGAATACAATGAAGTACATTTTCGAATCAATAGCAGTCACGAATAACTCCAGTAGTTGTCAATTCATGGCAATACCATTTCAGCATCAATTTTGTGTTTGGATCGCAACCATTCTCCCGTCGCTTAACAGCTATTGTTGGGGTCATGTCAACTTAACATGGATCTGGTCCTGTTACCGCTCAAAACGTGCATGGACTTGATGATCGTGTTCACGTTGGTGTTTGGCTTTTGTGATGTTGTGGTGCAATGCTCACGTTTACTCATGCACGAAGTGCATTCCATATGCTGATGAAGATATTTCATGCTGTTGCCTGAAGGCACTCGTCATGGTATTTCCAAAACGATGCAGTTCACCTTTACAACGTGAATTCCCACAACCTTGGGAATCAACTGTCTTCTATGTCAGTGTGTGCTGCGCGTAGATTTGCTGAGTTGGAGGTGCGACACGTCGCTCGTCCAAAGGCACTGGACTCGGTGCGACACATCGCACGTTCAAAGGCACTGGACTAGGTGCGACACATCGCACGCTCAGAGGCACTGGACTAGGTGCGACACATCGCACGTTCAAAGGCACTGGACTAGGTGCGACACATCGCACGCTCAGAGGCACTGGACTAGGTGCGACACGCCGCTCGTCCATCAGCACCAGACCAAGTGCGACACATTTCCGGTGTGTTGCAGGCGGGAGGCTACAGTGCGCCGTTCTACTCGGTGGGATGTTTTCTGATGCTGCTGCTGCCCGTCAACGTGTTCACCATGCCGACTCTGAAGGGCCACACCAATCGGGGATTTCGCATCGATGAATTTGCAGGTGAAATGCTGCGAATCTGATGCAAGAAAATTGCACATCGCTGACCTTTTGGTGACGTCTGTGTTGGGGACTTCCCGCCTTGTGGTGACACACGCATAAACATCAAGATGTGTATTGGGAAATGACGCCCATGTACACCGCCCAGCCCGCTGACAATGCTGTGAGGGGAGGACTGGTTGCGGGCGGACCCAGTGGACCCGCTGATTGTGGGATTCGAACCTACCATCTTACGGCGAAGAGTCCAACGCCACACCGACTGAGCTACCGCGACCCATTTTACACTCATTTACAGATGGTCTATTATGCATGGTGGAGGCGTGTGATGTGGACCCCATTAAAGTACTCTTTTTCCTGAGCGCATCGAACAGCAGACAGTACTTATTTTTGTCGTTGTACCGCGTTCGCATTCTTGTGGTGGGATGAAAATGCTGAACCGCACTTACGGCAATCCGTTGCTAACCAGCTTGGCTCCGAATATACACACAGTGTGTAGCACAAGGATTATACCCACGGGCTGGGTAGTACCAGGCTTATCCACACGGGCTGGGTAGTACCAGGGTTATACACACGGGCTGGGTCGTACCAGGATTATCCACACGGGCTGGGTAGCACCAGGAATAGATTCTAGGACAAATGTACGTAAGAACAAATGTACGTATGGCAGATGTGCGTAAGCAAATGTACGTAAGCAAATGTACGTAAGCGCAGACGTACGTATGGCAATTGTACGTGAGCGCAGATGTACGTATGGCTAATGTAGGTAAGCGTAAATGTACGCATGGCAAATGTACGTATGCGCAAATGTACGTATGCGCAAAAGTACGTAAGCACAAATGTACGTATGCGCAAAAGTACGCATGCGCAAATGTAGTAAACGCAATGTACGTATGCGCAAAAAGTACGGAAGCGCAAATGTACGTAAGCGCAAATGTACGTAAGCCCAAAAGTACGTATGCGCAAAAGTACGTATGCTCAAATGTACGTATGCGCAAATGTACGTAAGCGCAAATGTACGCATGCGCAAATGTACGTAAAACGCAAATGTGCGTAGGTACAAATGTACGTATGCGCAAGAGTACGTATGCGCAAATGTACGTAAGCGCAAAGTATGTATGCGTAAATGTACGCAAGCGCAAGAGTACGTATGATTAAATGTACGTAAGCGAAAATGTACGTATGCGCAAATGTACGTATGCGCAAATGTACGTATGCGCGACTGTATGTATGCACAAATGTACGTAAGTGTAAATGTACGTATACGCAAGTGTACGTAAGCAAAATCTAAATGGTACAAAATCATCATGGCAAAATGTACTTAGTGGAGTCCCCTAAGGGTCAGTACTGGGACCACGCTTGCGCAAATGTAAGTAAACGCAAATGTACGTATGCGCAAAAGTACGGAAGCGAATGTACGTATAGGGCAATATTACGTAAGGGCAAAAGGGTAGGTCTGCGCAAAAAGTACTTACAAGCTTGTAAGTGGTCCGTATGCGCAAATGATTAAGATAAGTGCAAATGTACGCATGCGCAAATGGTAGGTAAAACGCAAATGTGCGTAGGCTCCAAATGTACTTGGATGGGGCCAGAGTACGTATGCGCAAATGTGACTAAGCGCAAAAGGATTTAGGTGTTATTGTACACAAAGGGGGCAAGAGTACGTATGATTAACTAGTAAGCGGAAAAGGTACGTATGCTTGGGGCAAAATAGGTACGTATACAAAAGGAGGAAGTCATAGGAAGCTTTATTGTGTGCATATGTCAGGCCACATCTGGAATATTGTGTCCAAGCTTGGTCCCTAGTTATGAAAAAGATTGTGGCTTTAGAGAGAGTAAAAAGAGGGCAACAAAAATGGTGAACGGTATGGGCGGCATATGAGGAAAGATTGAAGAAATTGAATATGTTTTCACTTAGATATAGAAGGCTGAGATGAGATCTCATCGAGGTCTTTAAATTTGTTCATGGTCAGGAACAGGGTTATCTCAGGGAACTGTTTGAATTTAACAGAAATGATGCAATTAGAGGTCATCAATTCAAAATTAAAGTTAATCACAGCAGGACAAGGTTAAGACAGTCCTTCTTCACCAACAGGGTAGTAGAACACTGGAACCAGCTGCCAGAAACGATTGTCAGTAGCAACATACTGAACATCTTTAAGAACAGCATAGACAATCATTATAATAATAGGGGGCTTGTTTTTCTGTATTCCAGGGAGAGTTGATCAACACATTTGATGGACAACTGGTTCAGTGTACAGAGTGCAACCAAGAAGGGCCCTTGTGGCTCATTGTTGCACTGATCTTTTATGTCTTTATGTCTTTATATATATATATCTATATATACATATACATACACATATATATACATATATATATATATATATATATATATATATATATATATATATATATATATATATATATATATATATATATATATATATATATACATACATACATATATATATATATATATATATATATATATATATATATATATATATATATATATATATATATATATATATATATATATATATATATATATATATATATATATATATATATATATATATATATATATATAAATATATATATATATATATCGTTGAGTGCTTGCTGTATGTAAGGCATGCTTATCCACAGTAGGTAGTTTTAATTGACGCTCCTTACAATGAATCAGAAGTTTGAAATTACACGTATTATATTTGGGGCACAACCCTTGGTCACATACATTCGGACAAGTGACATTGTACGACGCATTGCAAAATCGCCAGAGTATGAATATCCTCACACGTGAATGTTACATAAGAGCATTACCATGAATAGCTGACGCACATACAATTTAATATGACAATGCCCGCTACACGTTCACCGAACGAAACGCCAGGACGAATAGTTCCTATTTATCTTTGGTCTAAACTCGCGAATGCACATCGACAAACTTCTGAATCATTGTAAAGAACGCCAATTAAAATATACCTACTGCATACGTACATATATATACACACACACACACTCACACATATATATATATATATATATATATATATATATATATATATATATATATATATATATATATATATATATATATATATATATATATATATATATATATATATATATATATATATATATATATATTATACTACAGATTACTGGGGTGCAAAATACATAAAGTTAATAGGAAGCCCCACGTCGATGAGATGCATGCTCCATGGTACCTCATGTTAAAAATCTAAATTATTTTGGGACAGAGCCAACACGGAGGGGGCATTTGCCCATCAAAAATATATCAAAGAACACCCCCTGGTCTAGACGCATATGCATGAAAAATGGAAAACAATCCTGAAAACCGGCTGCAGGTTCCGTATCTGCACATGGGTGATAAGGGCGTGACATTCCAACCAGTATCGGTACCTCCGCCTGTAGCCTAAGTATAATGTTGACCCATTTTCCTGGCCGGAGGGGTACCAACTTTCTCATGGGAGGCACATTCCCCCAGTGCCGCACCCTTGTTTACGCTCCTGCATCGAGTGGGAGGAATTATGTTGCAACAGTTGTCTCTTTACTTGCTCCTACCCCTCCTTTCCAGCCGTGATCTTCAGTTGGCCTGTCTCATCATACTGCTACTACCCGTGGCACCGCGCGATTCCTGCGGCGCTCGACATGAATGCAGTCAGCGTGGGTCCAAGCAAAAAGTCATAGTGTTAGTAGAAAATAAAGCTCATATTCGTGGACAAGATTCTTCAAGCTTTCGAAAGAATTCGATTTTGTCCCATTTTGATGGTATTTAAGATCGAAAATATCGTGTGGAAAACACGGAAGTTTGGCTGTAGCGCCTACGTGACTGAGCAATTGTCCAGCCCATGTGACGTCACCGGTTGCCAAACGATATTGGAGGGCCACGGACTGTACTGCTCAATGGGATTTGTGGCGTTGTCATCAATCCATATATATATATATATATCTATCTATCGGTATATATCGCCTTGCATCAATCCAAATATGCTCAGCCACAATCACCTTCCATGAGCAGGGCGTCAGCAGAATGTGTTGGATTGGTGCATAAATGACGGAAGCGTAACTCGTGATGCAATTAGTTGTTTATTTTCATTTAGCCATCCGACGATTCATTTTAAACGGCACAGGACTTGGTGTAGCGGGCCGCAGCAGCGGCACACCGGCGAGCTAGCCAAAGCTATGCGCCTGCGCAGAGACAACTGGCCGCTTGCCAGTATCGCCCGTGACCTCGCTGAGATCATTGCGCGTGCGTACGGGCCGCTGCTGCCGAACCGCACTCGGACATGTCGTCTGTTACTGTGTATAACGTGTCATGCAAACTGTTCTTCCTCTCTCACTTGGATCTTCTCTGCAAATACAAGCTCTCTTCGACACGCACAACGTCGTTGGTCGTCGTCAACGTCGTCGTCGTCGTCGTCGTCGTCGTCGTCGTCGTCGTCGTCGTCGTCGTCGTCGTCGTCGTCGTCGTCGTCGTCGTCGTCGTCGTCGTCGTCGTCGTCGTCGTCGTCGTCGTCGTCGTCGTCGTCGTCGTCGTCGTCGTCGTCGTCGTCGTCAACGTCGTCGTCGTCGTCGTCGAGGTCGCTTGAGAAGAACCTTTCGATTCCGGTCGATAAGGTGATCGAGCAGAGAAGTTGCCCGCCGCCCCATCTCCATTCCATTTCCCGCCCGCCGCAATTTAATATTGCCACAATATTCAATTGCCGCGTGGCCCTTGCCCATCCCAGCTCTCTCGTAGGTGTCTTTATTAGGGCATCTACGGGAAGCTCCGCCCCCCCGGGTGACGTCAGTCGCCCGGACCACTAGCTGGTTGTCTGCCGGAATAGCCGGTCGACGCCACTAGTTGGTTGCTCGTCGGATTAGCCGACGCAGCTCCCCTCCCACTTCCCTTCGGCCCTGCGGCGCTTTCGAGTGCCGTTGGGAAACCGACTTGTATCGGCGGACGACTTTGGCTGTTTTTTTCCCATCCCACCCAATAGATTAGAGCCGACAGAGGTACCTTACTGGTTCAAAGGATCGGGCTAGCGGTCACCAGACCGTGACTGCCCCCGCCTCTGCCGGCTACTCCCAACCCTCCAAACTACTGTGTCTTTCTCCACCTTTTCACTACAGGTCTTTTCACATCTTTCCTTATAACATCCCTTCAGGGTGCCTTTCTTGGTCGCACCCCTTCCGGGTGCCCTTATCCACACGTGGACTCCACCCACTCCCCTTGGTGTAAGCACACCCGCCCTACCCCGGTATGCCTGGGGACACCCCGCCCCCCTCGGAGGACGGAGGACGCCGCCCCCGGCCTGGAGCCCGCCTGCCTCCTCCCCGCGACCCCCCGGAGGGTGAATCGTTCGTCCTTCTGACGAAATCGGAGGGCTCCTGGTCGCGGACCTCTCCGTTCGCGATCGCGAGGGAGCTGGACGGCTGGACCGGTGGCGTGATTTCCGCCAAGGTCCTCCGCTCCGGCTCCCTCCTGGTCCGCGTGCGGGAGGCGGCCCATGCCCGCGCCCTACTAAACCAGGGAAGTTTCTTGGGCTTTCCTACGGAAGTTGAGATGGCCGATCGGCTCAACATTTCGTTTTCCACGGCGTATGCGCCCGAGCTCGCGGAGCTCTCCGAAGAGGAGCTCCTCGCGGAGCTCGGGCCGCAGGGGGTGTGTGAGGTGACGCGTCTGGGACGCCGACCCAGACCGGGGCCAGTGCTGAAGCTGGGGTTCCGCTCCCTCACCCCGCCCACCCACGTCATGGCGGGCTACTTAAGGGTAGCACTCCGCCCGTGGACCCCGCCACCCTCGCGCTGTGCGCTGTGCCAACGGTACGGTCACCTGAGCCGGGCGTGCCGCGCGAAGGCGCCAGTGTGCGGCCGCTGTGCCGAAAACCACCCGACCGAGGCGTGCGGCTCCGATGAGCTGCGGTGTGCGGCATGCGACGGCCCACACCCCGCGTCGTTCCCTCAGTGCCCCGCGTGGCTATATGCCAAAGAGAAGCAGGCAAGACGGTTCGCTGCACAGCGCAGCCCTCCATCCTCTCCCCCAGCCGGGTGGTCCAGCCCCAGGTTGGCCCCACTGTGGCCGACCCCAGCGGAGGCGGCTCAACGCCTTTCACCCCTGCTGCCTGAGTCAAATGAGACCGCCCATCCCCCTCCGTCACCACCTCGCCCACGGCCGGCCACGCGTCCAGCCCCCAGAGCCGACCCACCTGTCTCCCGGCCCATGCTTCGCCAGCAGACTGGCCCGCTACCGACCACGCGCCCCCCTCCCGTGGAGCACCCCGCTGGCGCTGGGCTCCCCCTTCACCACAGGGTAGCACCACTGCCGGCTGCACGCCCCGCTCCCGTCGCGGGTAGCTCGTCTTCCCGGCCACCCATCCGTCCACAGAACGCTCAGCCCAACAGGGCTCGATCGTCCTCCACTCCGCCCCCTCTGGGTCGCCCTCCCTCCCTGTCCCCCGAGACCGATCACCGCTCCCGTTTCCCGAGCCCGGACCCCCCTGGGGATCCGGAGCATACATCCACCTCACCAGGGTCGTCCGATTCTTACACGTCGGACGATACATTCACGCCCTCACCACTACACACACGCCTGCGAGGGCGTGATCACACAACACAACACTAATGCAGACACCCCCCACTGAATTCTTGCTCCAATGGAATACGAGGTCACTCATATCCCATTGGGCAGAATTCAAGGAATATATCATCAGAAATAAACCATTGATCGCCGCCGTTCAGGAGACTAGATGGCGCGACAATGACCCCTATAATTTTAACATTTTCGGTTATACTCTTTATTCCCAAAACAGAAACACTACATCCCGCGGCGGCGGGGTAGCCTTATTCGTCTCGAACACCCTTCTCCATCGCCCAATCTCCATCCCCAATGACCTAAATTTTATTGCCGTATCCGTTCAAATTGCACAACTAGAACTTACTGTACTCTCCCTCTATCTTCCTCCTACGCATACACTATCTCTAGCTTCTGTATCCAATCTCTTCGGTCTTCTCCCACACCCCTGTCTGGTGCTGGGTGATCTCAACGCCCACCACCAGGCATGGGGTTGTCACAACACATCCCAGCGCGGATGCCACATTGAAACACTCTTCAACACCCACAACATGGTCTTTTTAAACGACCAAACACCCACACACAACACAGACATCGCCCCGTTCCGCCCGTCAGCCATTGACCTCTCCCTGGCCTCAGCTTCCATCTCACCCCTCTTCTCCTGGCATGTTCAACCCGACCCCCTTTTTAGTGATCACTTTCCCATCCACGTCACCCTCGAACGCTCAGCCCAGCCTAGAGACCGTTTTTTCATGTCCAACTGGAATGTTCGCAAAGCGAAATGGCCATCTTTCTCCCAGGAAATTGATAATCTTATCCCACCCCAGTCTCACCCCCCAATTTCGGCATTGCTCAATACCATACTACTCGCGGCAGAAAAGCACGTACCCA
Organism: Ashinkailepas kermadecensis; assembly: GCA_034440615.1. Lineage (NCBI taxonomy): Eukaryota > Metazoa > Arthropoda > Thecostraca > Neolepadidae > Ashinkailepas > Ashinkailepas kermadecensis. The sequence continues at coordinate 684,269 of JAOTOM010005124.1, read as the reverse complement.
AAACTCGTCGCCCACCCGACCGTAAATCCGTGCCGTGGTGGAACGACGAGTGCAAACGAGCCGCCGCCTCACGGCGGCGGGCTGAGCGAAAATTTCGGAGAAACCTCACCTTCCAAAACATGGTAGAAGCCTGCGAGGCAAAACTACGTTGTCAGCAAACTATCCTTTCAGCCAAAAAACACAGCTGGCAACTCTACTCGAACACCTTCAACCGTTACACCCCCATCTCCCAAATCTGGACCCAACTCCGCTCCTTTTCGAATGGCAGAGCCCCACACCGCGCATTCCCACAACTGACGATTAACCAGCAGCGCATAGCCGAGCCCACAGCCGTCGCGGAACACTTCGCCACCTATTACTCTGACATATCTTCCAACACTCAATACTCACAGCACACCACCGTATTTCTTCGCGACACTCTTGCTACTTGCCACTTCGACTCAGACAACACCGAACCCTACAACGCACCCTTTACCCCATATGAATTAAAATTATCCCTCTCCAAGGTATCCAGTAGGGCACCTGGACCTGATCACCTAACATATCTCTTCTTTCAAAATCTCTCTGACTCGGGTAAAGATAACCTCCTCTCGGCGCTAAATCAATTATGGACTGACGGCACTTTTCCACCTTCTTGGTCTACTAGTATCATCATTCCTATACCTAAGCCTTCTAAACCTCGACATCTCCCCTCTAGCTATCGTCCTATCTCTCTCACTAGTTGTGCTTGCAAAATATTTGAGCGCATGGTCAATGGACGAATCAGAGTCTATCTAGAAAACAACAAAATTATATCCCCCTTTCAGAGCGGCTTCCGACCAAGACGAAGCACCACCGACAACCTCATCGAAATTGTGGACTCAATCCAGCGTGGTTTCGGGAAAAAATCCGAAACCATCGCCCTTTTTTAGACCTAACTTCCGCGTTTAACAAGGTACACAGTTCTGCCCTTCGAATTAAATTACACCGAATTGGTATCAGGGGCAGAATGGCCACCTTTATCACCAACTTTCTAGAAAATCGCTCCTTCGTCGTCCGCTGCGGCAACATTCATTCCCGGTCCCACACTCTTGATCAAGGCGTCCCGCAAGGCAGAGTCCTATCTCCAACCCTCTTCCTTATTATGATCAACGACGTCTTAGAACAACTCCCCCAAATTTCTCCCCTTCTAAAATATTCTCTTTATGCCGATGATTTGGCTATTTGGTGCACACACCCGTCGGCAGATTGGGCTAACCACTTCGTACAACTCGCCATGAATCACATTGATTCATGGTGCTCCCTATGGGGGCTACAGATCTCCCCCACCAAATCGGTCACTATGCTCTTTTATCGGCTTCCCAGACACATCCCGCCTACGAAACCGCTCCGCTTTCGCGATCAAATTATCCCCTCCAAACCTCTTTCCAGTATCTCGGAATTATCCTCGACAAAGGACTTTATTTTAGCCCCCACATCACCTATATTAAACAGCGCTGCGCTGTTCGACTCAATCTCCTGCGCTGCATCTCCGGTCGCGACTGGGGTGCAGACAGGGCGACTCTTACCAAAATATACATTGCACTGATTCGTTCAATCCTGGAATACAATGCGTTTATCTTCGATAATATATCTCCAACACTCACCAAGTCACTGGAACGCACACAAAACCACGCACTCCGCCTCATCACCGGAGCACACCGCACCACACCTATCACTAGCCTCCGGGGTGACACCAACCTCCCTAGCTTACAACAACGCAGAACACTACAACTTGTCAGATACCACTTCAGGACAACAACACAGCTAAATCACCCCTCCAATGTGGCATGGACTAAACCCTCGGTTCGGCGTTCCAAAAACAAAAATAAATACAGCATTGCCCTTCACTTGAAGCAGGTTCTCACATCCACACTGAAATTCCCAGAGGTTACCCCTGACCGGGTTCCTCCCTTTCTCCCATTTTGGCACATGAAACACCCCAAACTCGAGTACCTCTTTCTGCAAAATAAAACCCCGCTCACCCCCATCGAAGTCCAAATTAAGTTTTTTGAATATCAAGAGGCCCACCCACAACACACCTTCTTTTACACTGACGGCTCGCGTACCAGCAATGGTACGGGAGCCGCCTGGTGCGGTGGGTCAGACACTGGTCAAACCAAATTAACACTTCACCATTCGGTATACACATCAGAACTAGTCGCCATATTCACCTGCCTCCAACACATCACTGCGCAACACATCACTACCCCTATTACAATATGCACTGACTCACGATCCTCCGTGGACGCTCTCGCGGCACTACACAACACCACGCACCCCACGCTCCACGCCATCCGACACCTATACAATGACAACCACGCACACCTTCAGCTCACCCTGCTCTGGATCCCCGGACATAGGGGTATCCCGGGAAACGAAAGGGTTGACGGTCTCGCCCGCGCGGCGATCGACCTCCCCGCCAACCCTAGAGCTCTGGTGCCCCCAGGAGATCTTCTATCCCTCACTAATAATTTATTTAACACATATTCAGGACTGCTGGTCACATAACACCACACACCTACACGACATCAAGCCCACACTCTCCAGCTGGCCCTCCTCAAACCAGCACACACGTCTGAACGAGGTGACGCTGGCCAGACTCCGCCTGGGACACACCAAACTGACCCACGATTATATTTTGCATAGACCTCACCGCCATCCACTTTGCAACACATGTCACATGCGCCTTACCGTCACCCATATCTTACTTGACTGTCCAACATATGCTCCTCACCGTCGCTATATCACCCAATATTTCGCCAAGATCCATTCACAACTTTCGCTCCGCGCTCTCCTCGGGAATGACCAACCGGAACTCCTCGAGTTACTTTTCCGTTTCCTCCAGGACACCAAACTCTCCGAACAGATATAAAGCCTCCGTTACATTTCCTGATTCAAGCTAACCTGATGAAAGTTATATGACACGTGCCACACTTCGTACTGGCTGTATGACTCCGCTCCACATCTCTTCCTCACCGACGTCGCAAAACACATACATATAGGTTATCTTACACTAGGTAGACAGGATCCGATCCAATTTGGCTAATACGGACGGACTTCCTTTTAAATTGCGCTTGGTTTTTTACCTACGGGTTTTCCAAGCAGCTTGGTTTTCCCCTTTTAGGGGTTTCCAAGCTTTAACTTAAAACATACACCTACGCATACAAGGTCGGGCCTGAATCCCACGACTCGCTCTGGGTGACAGGCTTCCGCTTCGCCAGCCAGGTCGCAGGTGGGCAGTGGAGCCTCTCCGGAGGTTACGATGCTGCCCACCCTCCAAATGTCCTTCCATTGTCATGAGTGTCTGTATGTATGTATATGTACCTGTATGCCATGCGTGTATCGTCTCTACGCCATGTTTCTTGTTTGACGGCGTCTCTCCTTTCTTGACTAGCTGTTATAACCGGATGTCACATAAGCCGGATTAACGTAATTTTTTTTTTTTAACGTAGTCCTTTAAGAAGAGGGGACATTGCCCCTCCAAAAAATTTAGGGGGAAAAAAGACACGCACAAGTTTCTGGCAACATGCCATCGAGACAGTGTGGAGTGTGCGTTCAGCCACTCCACAATTGGTGACCCCGACGCGATTCAAGCCGTCCCGACGTGATTCAAGCCGTCCCGACGTGATTCAAGCCGTCCCGACGTGATTCAAGCCGTCCCGACGCGATTCAAGCCGTCCCGACGTGATTCAAGCCGTCCCGACGTGATTCAAGCCGTCCCGACGTGATGTGGGGAGCCAACGCGCAACTCTCTCCGCTTTCCGCTGCCCACACTCCACATTGGTACCTAGTGCACTTTCGTTTTCAAGACGTGCGTCCGCTGTATATTGCTTAGTTGTCCATGATATGCGGGAGTGTAGGGCATGATACGCTTTAGGGCACTTGCCGCCCCTCCCCCAATGTTGACTTGCTTCCAAAAATTTCAGCTTTCAACATTAGACCATGTGCTCTATTCCCCGGGGCATAGAACAGTTGTGGAGTTGTCCCATAACTTGTGGAGCTGTCTTACTGGTAGCAACTTTACTTGTGTAATGTATCCCAGTCACTGTCAGCTCTCTATGGGGGCGTCGGTAGCTCAGTGGTTAAGCTGAGCGTCTGGAACGCCAGAGGTACCGGGTTTTATTCCTGGCAATTCATGCCCTTCCGGCCACGGTCAGAAAAGTAATAAAATGTCATATGGCCTCAGCTGCTGAGTGTGTCGTAAAGCCACAATTTAATTAAATATAATCAGTGCTGTATGACCAAAGCAGTCGATGTGCCCTTGAGCCCAAATGGCCAACCAAATCTAATCAACTCTATGCCAATTGAAGTTAATCGCAGTTCTTGTCAATGCTAGATAGTAGGTTTAGCTCATTGAACTTCAAAGTATATTCGGGCAAACATTGTATCGTTCTGGTATTAAAGCCATTGCTGCATTTTTTTTCACCGTACTGATCCCATGTCTATTTAGGGCTTTTTATTTTGATGGTGAATACATATATGCTATGGATGCAATATGACCCTGTTTGGTGTTGATGTGCCTGACCCCAATAACTGAGGTATGAATTCATGTAATTGCATTGTGCCACTATGTATTTTGCAATAGACCTTATCTGCAACCATGCTTCATTGAGGCCATATAATCCGCAAATTCCTGCTCCGCAGTTCTGTGATGGCTGCACAGCTAAGGAGAAGACGATCGCCTGTTTCAGGGACAATCTTGAGTTCTTCCGTAAGACAGTCAATGACAGCAAAGGTATGTCATCCATACCAGCCATTTGATGTTAGTCGGGCAGAATCACGAGCTCCACATTCAATTGTATTCCCAATGCTGCCATGGTGCCTATCTGTTTCATATGGTGTGCCATAAATATTTGTGGAGATGTATAGATTGCATGCCTCCATTTACATAATTTATGTTGTGGTATATTTTGACATCAAATTGCTTTGAAACGGCAAACACTTGCATATGTCCAGAGCATATAGATGATCAGGTATTTGTTCCACTTCAATCTTTTACATGCTACTTAATGGCAGATTGTAAAAAAAGTGGATAAATATACCTTGTACATTTAGTTTCCACTTCTATTGACATGCTTTGGAATTGTAGGTCTATGGGCGCGAATGATCAATTCTGGTCGAAGCGCCCTAAAGCCCAAATAACTAACTAACGAATTGTAGGTCTAGAAGCATCTATCCGACGGTTGGAAGGTGTGGTCCTCACAAATTTATAATATGTTCGATTAAAGTAAACAGGCCTGCCTCAGTTAACACTGTGATAAAGTCACGTTCTTTCGGACGAGTGGATACCGCGGAACTGACCCTCGACCTTGATGAGATCGACTGGGTCCAGGTCACTGGTCGCATCTCAGTAACTGATAAATGGGACACCCTGCTAAGATTGCTGACACCTATTCTCGACGAACATCTGCCACTCAGAAGCATCAAAATTCGGAACCCAACAGCACCACATGTTAGCGAGGCTACCAAACAGCTCATGCATCGGCGAAATGTAGCTTTGCACTTTCAAGATATAAACACATACAACGTACTTAACGGACGAGTCTGCTCAGCTATTAGAGCTGACTGTAGGGACGAGATTAGCGAAAATATAGCTCAGAAAGGCCCATCAGCTGCGTGGCGTGCTATCAAGCCCATTATCGACACCAAATAAGGCTCTCACAGAGTTCAACCTCAGGTCCTACCTGAACGGATAAATCAATACTTTGTTAGTGTCGGTCCAAAAGTATCAGCAGAGGTCAAACGCCAGGCAAACATGCCTGGACACACCTCCCAGTTCCGACTATCGCGCGTCTCTACCAGCTCCTATAAAGTATCACCCATATCCCTCGAACAGCTAGCCAAAATTGTCATGAACATGAGAAGCACAGGTGCCTGCGGGCCCGACGGGATCTGTATTAAGGTTATCAAATTTCTGTTTTTTATCTGATAAGTGCTGCTCGACATTATAAACACATGCCAGACTACAGCTGATATCCCCTCCATCTGGAAACAGTCAATAGTAACTCCCATTCACAAATCAGGAGATCCCTCGGATCCCTCTAATTTTAGGCCCATCTCATTGGTTCCGGTTATCGCCAAAATCGCAGAGAGGGTAGTGCAGAAACAATTTTATCATTACCTGAACTCAAACCACCTACTGGCCCAAACCCAGCACGACTTCAGACCACGCCACTCTACGGAAACCGCTCTCATCTCAGTCACGGATAAAATACCAGCAGCAATGGACCGTTCGGAAGTAGCTCTCCTTTGCATTCTTGACCTCAGTAAATGCTTCGACGTAATGTACCACACCAAACTGCTCACTAAACTAGAACTCAATGGAATCGATACTGACTAGTTTAGGGCATATCTGGGAGGTCACACGCAGGCTGTTAGCATCACAGATCAACGCGGAAACAGGCATCTATCTTCCTTTCTCCCAAACAACATAGGTGTTTTTCAAGGCTCATCACTAGGTCCACTCCTCTATAGCATCTTTTCAAACGACCTCAGTTTGCACGTCCCGGTAGCACACATCACTCAGTTCGCAGACGACACCCAGGTCCTCATCTCCGGTCGCAAATCTGATCTTCCAAATATGATGTCAGATGGAGACATGTCTGAACCAACTCTACGACTACTTCCTGGATAACGGTTTGAAGGTAAACCCGACCAAAACCCAGCTTCTCACGTTCGGATCGCGTCAAAATCTTCGCAATATTACCCAGATACGAGTGTGCTTTAGGGACACCGTGATAGATGAGAGCCATTCGTGTAGGAACCTTGGGGTGACATTTGAGCGCCACATGTCGTGGGATTCCCATGTAGCTGTTGTGGTCTGCAAGTGCACTGGATTCCTTCTGACCCTGAGCCATCTGCGTCACCATTTGCCCACCAGTACCCTCTTCACTATAGTCAATAGCCTGGTTATATCCAATATCCGCTACTGCATATCGGTTTACGGGAACGGGTCAGCAGGAAATATCCACAGACTAAACAAGATCATTAACTTCGCCACTAGAGTCGTGTCAGGTGTACGGAAATTTGATCATATTTCTGATGTCCGTAACGAGTTGGGTCTACTCACCGCAGCTGATATGCATCCATTTCAAGGCCCTACTTTGCTCTACAAGATCATTCTGACGGGTGAGCCAACGCACATTGCCGGTCAAATCACTGCAAACTCTACCCTGTGAAACCGTCAAGCGCGTGCAGACGACCACCTGCACCTGCCAGCCATACACAGAGAGGCGGGCCGCAGGAGATTTATCTACTCGTCTGTCTTCCACTATAACAAACTTCCTTCTGAAACAAAAACATCAAGGCTGTCTAACTTCAATAAACATGCACTAGCTATCTCCGCGAACAACACTAGTCACACACAAAAAGAAACTTACACAATGTATGTGTGTACACTATGAACTGACTTTTAGGCCATCGCTCTCCTATCACTTCTATAAACTACTCGTGTATAGCTCGTGTTGCAAGCACGGTGTGTGCAGTGCAGATAGTGATATGGGTATTGTATTATGTTGGTGTATGAATGTTTGTTGCGCATCTGCTCACACTATTAACCACAAATCTATCCTTTCTTTTAAATATCGGTGAGTTATACCCAGACTGTCCATAACAGCCACAGTACGTGGAGGGCATGTATCGTGAAATAAATAAATAAATAAGTAAATAGTTACACAATCATTGTATGTTTAGAACAAACATGCATCTAACTGAGAAATAAGGAGATACATCATGTCACAACCATGCCCCGTCAGGAGTGCATCGAAGTACCGTTTGCATATTTGATGGCATGGAAACGATCCAAAGTTTTTGTTATATATGCCGAAAGACAGATCAACATATAAATATGTAAGTAGCTGCGTTAACAAACCATGTTTCATATGTGCACCAATTGTTTCTGTCTCGTGTCGAGCTCGTCTTTGCCCACCTGTCGTGACACTTTCACGGCACGTCCCTCGTCGTTCGACAATGCATGTACCAAAACAGTCGTAACATCAGCAGGCGAGAACTTGTGAAATTGTTATGTTCCATTGACGGCGAGAGCTTTCGTAAAGCGACCTGCGAGGCTCGCAGTGACCTTCTCCACCTCTTCCTTCGTGACAAAGCAGCTCTGAGACAGGCCTCACATTTTCTCGCAAACATCGCCAGATCTCGAAATTCCTCTTAGCTCTTAGGTGGCTCTGTTCGTCCCCCAGTGTTTCTCCCAAGCCTCAGAAGCATCACAGTCCGGTCCGCTCTAGCTGTCAGGGGATCTCCCTACTCCTGAAGTTTTTTTTTGGGCTGGCAATGGCATTCTAGTTCTGCAATTAGCTCTCAGTATTCCTCACAACGATCGCTAGCCCTTAGGGAATCTTTAGATCTCAGGGGGGCCTGTTCGGCTCATAGGGACCCTTTCCAACCCTGTTGGGCATCCCAGTCCAGTCCCCTCTAGCGCTCAGTGACCATTTCTAATCGTCAGGGGTCCTCTCCAGCTGTTAGGACCCTTCCCAGTCATTGACAGTCTTTCTAGCTTCCAGGCCTTTCTAGCTCTGACATTGGCCCTCAGCATTCCTCACAATCATTGACCTAGGAACTCTTCTTAGCTTTCAGGGAACTCTATTCGCCCTCACTCAGGGCCTTCTCATGCTGCTAGGGATCCTTCCTAGTTAACGACAGCTCTCGTGTTTTCAAGAGTATTCTAGCTCTAAGGCTGCCCATCGGTATTTCTCACCTGAATTGCCAGCCAACAGGGATTCTTCCTCTCGGGTGGCCTTGTTCATTCATTAGGGGCCGCTCTCAACATCAGAATAATCCCAGTCCAGTCCTCTCTGACTCTCAGGAGATCCTCTGCATCACTCAAGACCCTCTGCTGGTTGTAGGGGCCCCATCACAGTTCCTAATAGTCCTTGTCCTGTCTAGCTCTCATCTCGAGGAATTTCAGATCTGAAATGGGCCCTCGCTAGTCCTCTTCAGCTCGCATGGGTCCTGTTCATTCCTCAGGGGCCCTTTCAGACCCAAAGAGCATCCCAGCCTTCTCAGACCCTCACGTGCCTGTTTATTTTTCAGCCGTTAGGGGCCAATTCCAGCTGAGACTGCTCTTTCCAATTGGTATAGGCACTCCAGCTCTCGGGCGGGTACTCCTTGTCTTCACGGCCCTTGCTAGCTCTCTCCTTGGACTCGACAGGGAGCGGGCACCAATTTACCCCATATAAATGCCACTACTGCGTAGCGGCCCGGACCCCTCCATGGGCCTAGGAGCCCTTTACGTAGCACCGGGAACCATCTACTTCAGCCCGGATCGTCTTCGAAGCTCGGGGTCTCTTTATCGGCCTGGGGCCCGATGTCAGCTATGAGACCTCTCCATCAGCGTGAGCCAAAGCCGACCCAGTGGTTCTACACGTCCGGCCCAGGGCCCCATCCGTTGGCTCAGAGACCTTCTTTCACGGCTCAGCACACTCTCCGTCCGGCCAGAATTCCCTCTTCAAAAGCTTGGGCCTCTTCTATCATGCAAGGGGCCCCTGTACGGTTCCGGCCCTCATCGGCCCAAGGGCCCTTCATGCCGGCTCTGGGCTCTCCCCGACGGCCCGGGTCCTCCAATGGCTAGGGGTCCTCTTCGTCGGCGCAGAGGACCTCCTTAGTGATCCAGGGCCTCCCTTGTCAGGTCGGAGGCCCTCTTTAACAGCTTGGGCCACTTCCGTCGGTTCAAGGTCCCTTTCTGATGACCCGAGATCTCCTGCGGCAACTAGGGCCCCTCAGTAATTTCAGTGGTCCTCTTTGGCGACCCAGGGCCTTTTCCGGCAAGCCGGAGGGTCCTTTTCAAACGCTTGGAGCCTGTCCATCAAGTCAGGGACCTTTCTTGGCTTGGGCTCTGCTGACAGACCGACCTGGCCGAGTAAATTAACTTCTAATTAGAAGTCCAATCCTCGATAATCTTCACATATGATAAAGTTTGCGCTCTCCAAACCAACATTTGTAGCAAAAACGCTATTATTTTTATTTGTTATATGTCGAGCAAAAATGTGATCCTTCCATTGTGTCAATTTTAACAAGTAAATTTAAACGGGCATCAAGATCACCGGACATCACGTGGCCTGAGGTCATGAGGTAACTTTTCAATCATTTATCACATATAAACATATTACCGGAATTGGATTCCTTGATACTTTGCGAGTTCAAAAATGTCTGCACATTTATATTTTGAACGATATTTAACATAGTTATCGGCCACCGAGCGCAACCTTGCAGCGTGACCTTCCAGAAATACCCGAGGCTATAACTCCTGAACCGCTGACCTGATCGAAATAAAACTTTGGCAGGAGGGTTCAGGGCACAGGATAACCCTATGCACAAATCATTTGCCCAGAATCTGAGATATGAGGGTGGACAATCACCCCTTTGCCCGGTCGGTTTCTCCCAGAATTCCCACGTTATCGTTCGTCAAATGTATGATTATGCAGCTTTGTCCATTACTACTTTTTAAATCCGTCCATCACCCACACAATGTCAGAGGACGCGTTGGTACGTATTATCAAACTGCATCTCGATATTGGACGGAGGGACGGCCGAGTTAGTAACTCAATCCTCGAAACACTTCAAATACGGTAAAGTTTGCGCTCTCCAAATGGGGATTTATAGGAAAAACGCCTATTTTTATTTGCTATATATCAAGCCAAAGCGTGGTCCTTCCATTCTACCAATTAAAAAAAACCATGGGTATCGTGGTCACCGGAGGTCACGTGACCTGAGGTCATGGGGTAACTCTTTTATTGTTCATCACATATTACAAATATTATCAGAATTTGATTCCTTGAATCTTTGCGAGTTCAAAAATGTCTGGATATTTATATTTTGGCTGATAATTAACTTAGTTATCGACCACCGAACATAACCTTGCAGCGTGACCTTCCAGAAATGCCTGAGGCTACATACAACTCCTGAACCGTTGATCTGATCGAAGTAAAATTTGCACCACTATGAGAATTTCGTAAGAAAGGACGACCGCCATCAGTTCGATCTCCTGAACAGGTCTCAGTCCGGTGATGCAAAATGGGGAAACCACATTACTGAATGCTTGCCTTGTGTTCACCCAACTCCGCCCCTCCCCCGTACGAAGGAATTGCATGCGCCGTTGAAGTAGCGGAGGGAAATTCTGCGGGGAATAATATCGTTAGTCACGGAGTGTAGCCGTGGAAGGAACTTCCACATATTTTGAACGGCTCTAGCTCTCCCCCCCCCAAAGCACTTCCAACTGTTCCCGTAAGGTTTATGTGCTGGTATTTGATTAAACCGGGCTTCAACTGTGTTTGGGCGCTCCCTTCCCCTCGTACATTTTGGCAAAGCTTGACGCTTGTGAGAGAAGCCAAACGGAACCGGTCCGAGCAGATTGTATTTTCCCCTTTTTCTACCGACAAGCGGAAACCAACCGGCATCGAATCTCGCTCCTCTCATGTAATATTGGCTCCCTGAGAACTACTTGACAAAGTGCCCTGTATCAGGGATCAGGCCAGACACTCGTGGTTGCAAATAGTTATCTGTGCCTACTGTCTGCCTGCCGGCTAAAACATGGTCACCGATGATTCTCATGGGCTCACGACCAGTTCTTACGAAATTTGAAAGCACTCTCATTAGCTTTTCAGTCAGTTCCGTGTTGAACTCCGCTTGTTTATGCTCAAATAAACTTAATGCCATATCGTATTCACGCTCAAATGAACTAATGAGTGACCAACGCCATTGTGTACCAACCTTAATGTGTCAACGTCCCTACCCAATATCGTATCTACGCAGTGATAAATTATTCGTGAAATAGGGTGGAATATACCACTTTATGGACACCGAATTGACATCCCTCCCTCGGAAAACGACATCGTGCTTCTATGATACGTTGAGAGGTTTTCATGTCTAATTTCTAACAGCATGTTCTTGATAAGTATCATGCTGATACTTACATTGTGGATTGTGATGAACGAATATCTCTTAGCACAATTTCGGGTAAGAGGATTATCTATGATGTCTGTAATACAATATCAGTTGATAAGGATGGGTATTTTGTATTATCATCGCTAAAATAGTTACCACAAAATTAGGTATCTCAAAACAAAGGAAACAAAGTTAATGTATGAGTGCGCTGTTGGGTCAAAATTGTGTTTGAAGAACTTATAAGTCATGTTAAGGACATTGTTTCCATGGCGAATTTCGACATCCTACTGTACTCGTTTCGGCATCTCACACCTAACGAAAAACCATTATTTTAACACTGTATCTACGCATACTCAACCAATGAGTGACCAATGCCGTCGTGCGCCAGCTTTAATGTGCTGACGTTTCTGTTTGAATACACACAAAAATCAACTGCAATGCAGACTGCATCTCGAGCAGTCGAAGCCGCTCATCTGTACAATGAACATCGCAACAAATTCGCCATTGGACTGATCAAGTCTCCTTTCTCGTCATGCTGGAGGTCCAGATGATGCCCCGGCGGAATTAATGTCGCAACAGCGCAGTCGGTAGTTGTTTCTGTAGCGTGGGTCGTACCGTGAAGCCGTCGTGACGGGCACCCTGAGCCATATACAGCAGACTTCTGGAGGTGCTTCTGCTGCCATACATACTCTACGGCGGGGCGCCGCCCGGCACCACTTAGTCAGCAACACACACCGCCATCCGCTTCGATAAAAATGTATTGCGCCATCGGCCATCGTCACTATTTGTCTCTCTTTCGCTCTCGCTCTCGCTCGGCGACACGCAGAGAAGCACGAACGGCAGCGCGGAGGCCTCAGATTTACCTGCACCACGAGGTGGCGGCCGACTGTGGCGCCGCCTGCACTCGGCGGTGAGCGCTCGCCGCACCACCTGCCGGCCGGCGGCGGCGGCTGCCCCGGCGCCACCGGCCGCCAGATAGTTTTACAGCACTGAAGGAAGCAACAGAGCTCAGGTGGAGGAAGCTGGCGGCGGGCGGCGGCAGAGGTGGCGCTGGCCGCTGGAGGAGGAAACAAAACCCGGGTGGAGAGGCAGTGGCGGCGGCGGCGGCGGCGGCAGACGGAGCGGTTGGCTACGGTTCGGCGTTGTGCGCGCCCAGCGACAGCGTGTGGTCGCGCGCGCCGCCGCCGCCCAGGATTATCTCGAGTTATTTACAAAACACCCACTGTACACATTGACCAATCAACAAAGACTAGACGTATTGATACGACAAACTAAGGCAAGACACGGCGGCTCGTCAGCAGGCACTCGAGCCGCGCCAATGATGCCCCTCGCACTCGTCCGGCGCCGGCGCCACAGGCCGGCGACGGTCGGGCGCGGGGGCGGGGGCGGGAGGGGGAACTGGACACCACCGGTCAGGTCGGGGGGGGTCGGAGTGCCGGCCACCACTCCGACACGCATGCATTCACCCTCGCAGCCAGCCGCGCGTCACCCTCTCTTCCACTCGTTCTCTCTCTCTCTCACTCTCAACACTGGGACAGGTATTGGCACGGGCCGGCCGCGGCTCGTCTAGAGGTCCGACTCGCCGTACAGAGCCGTGGAGAAGGACAGGTAGTCGAGGGCGCCCGGCGAGGCGTTCGGCCCGGTGTAGGGCGCCATCCTCTGGATGCAGTACTCGGCCTGGTCGGGCGGCAGCTCGCGTCGCAGCTCCTCCGGCAGGATGTACGGCTTGTCCGCCGCCAAAATGCGGAAGGAGTCTATCACCTGTGGACGTCATTGCCGTCAGCATAAGGTCGCCACCGAAGGGTGTCTGGGCTTACGCGACACCGGGAGGGAGAGCAAGACCCCCAAGTCAGGACAGGCCAGTCTGCAGATATTACAGAGACAGGCCGATCGAAGGAAGACGCGTGGATGTTCCACGTCAACAGCAAACATGCATGAGCGTGATGCGTGATGAGGACAATACAATCAAAACGTCGGGAAACGTCTCTGAATTTCAGCTGAAGTAAAACCTGGCAGTTCATTGGCTCGTAGTTTCAAGTTCATCATTTCGCTACTTTAACAACTGAGCGCACACCTCCCATACAGCGAGATGACTTGAAGCCGGCGGCTCTGTCTCTGTGACACGACTTCCTGCGGCGGGTGGTGGCTACTAAAGGCGGCAGCATGTGGCGCCACACCGAACCGTCTCATAGCTACAACCACTAACAGAGCGACATCGGCCGCTACCATCACCACCAGCACTCCCGGCTGTGGACACCTGCTCGGTAGCACCACAGCAGCCTCGTCTGTTCGGCAGTAAAGCAATCTGACCTGTGCGACAGTAGCACAACAGCCTCACCTGTTCGGCGGCACAGCAGTCTCACCTGCCCGGCAGTACGACAGCTTCGCCTGCCCGGCAGTACGACAGTCTCGCCTGTTCGGCAGTACCAAGCAGTCTCACCTGTTTGGCAGCACCACAGCAGCCTTACCTGTTCGACAGCACGACAGGCATCTAATCTGTTTGGCAGTACAGCAGCCTCACGTGTTCGGCAGTACTTCAGCAGTCTCACCTGTTCGGCAGTACTACAGCAGCCTCACCTGTTCGGCAGTACTACAGCAGCCTCACCTGTTCGGCAGTACTACAGCAGTCTCACCTGTTCGGCAGTACTACAGCAGCCTCACCTGTTTGGCAGTGCAGCAGCAGTCTCACCTGTTCGGCAGTGTCCACGTCGGTAGACTCGCGCGTCATGAAGTCGAGGAAGGCGTCGAACGGCACCTGGTGCGTGCTGTTGGGGTCCACCACGGCCACGATCCGCTGGAAGTCCAGCTCGCCCTGCTGGTCCTTGCCCAGGCTGTAGCCCACCGATATGAGACAGCTCTTGAACTCGTCCCAGTTGAGGCCGCCCGTGCGCGTCTTGTCGAAGTGGTTGAAGGAAGCGCGGAACTCGTTGAGCTGCTCCTGGCTGATGCCCTTGCTGTCGCGCGTCAGGATCTGGTTCTCCACCTCGTTGATGTTCCTGCCGACGTTGTGGCAATCACAAACATGGTAACACCACAGTGACATAGTCGTCGCAAATATGACCCCACAACAGTGACATTGTCGTCACAAACATGGTACCACCACAGTGACATTGTCGTCACAAACATTTTTTAAGGTCCGCCACCCAAGATCAGGTGACCGGGAGTGCCCCCTCCTCTTACCAAACGACTGCAAGCACCATATGTTAACACCATAAAAAAAACAGTAAAGTCGCGGCACTCCCAGCTAAGAGATGGACAACAAATACAAAAGCATACAAAGCACCCGGTGTTAGAACAATAAAACTAGCAATAAAGAATGCTGTAAGTAGTCATCCCCAAAGGAGACATATGACTGGCCCTAGATCCATACCAAAAAGAAACTAAGGTCTAAACTATAATGGTAGTAGCTGGTTTGTGACCAGATGGTAGTGAGCACTCCTAATTTGAAATGTATTATGCATTAGAAATAATATTATGAATGAGCCAAATTAATAATAAGAGTGTCTCCGTCAATGACATTCACATGTCCCAACAATGTATCACCAGCCAGCCCTGCCAGGTATGTGGTGCATTAAATATTGCACTGGTGAATGTCATTCATCTCATGCATTTGTTTGCCATCCATTTGCCTATGCACTCTGGGTAGGCTGCTCCATAATTTATCAAGTGCTCAGGAGCTATTGCATGATGCCCCTAGTGTGCCAAGTTAAGATGCTTCTTTGAAGCAGGCCATGGTAAGTGGCTCATTCTCCATTCACACACATATGCACTCACCATATTCCCATATCATACCAATAACACATTGCCAGTATGAATGGGAGCAAGTCAGGGGCATCTTTGTTTGGTCATTGCATATTAGTCAAAAAGTAATATATCAAGAATGCTGGTGCTCACATGTTTGTTTATATGTTTCACTCCTTAAACCAGAACCACTCCATTTATTAAAATGATTAAGATTATTAGGTTATTATGATGATACCAGTGAGTAAGTATTGCCTCATAAAGGTATCTTATATATATATATATTTATAGTTGTACATACTTTTGTTCTTTTGTTTTTCTAGTAACGATGTTGCCATTTTTGGTATGATAGTTGCAGATTTGTTTCTTTTCCCACATTTCACCCAACACCTGTACTTGTCTTGCACGTTTTGCAGTGAGGTTCTCATGTATGGTTATTTTTGTTTTGTGTTCTCCTGCTTGGTTGAATATTGCTTCATACACTGCATCAGTGATAAATTATTCGTCAAATAGGGTGGAATATACCACTTTCTGGACTCTGAATTGACATCCCTTCCAATGGAGTATCGACATCCCGCTTCATGATAAGTCGTTATGAAGTCTTCATTATCTAATTTCCAACATCATCTTGTTGACAAGTATCATGCTGATACTCACCATTGCAGATTGTGATGCACACACATCTCTTAGCGCAATTCCAGGTACAAGGATTACCTATGATGTGGTCTGTTAAACAATATCAGTTGATAAGGATAGGTATTTTGTATTACTATCACTAAAATAGTTACCTCTAAATTAGCTATCTCAAAACAAAGGGAAAAGGTGCACATATGAGTATGCGGTTGGATCGGAGTTGTGTTCAAAGAACTTATAATTTCTGTTAAATGACATGGTTTTCATGATGAAATTGGACATCCTACTGTACCCGTTTCGACATCTCACACCTAACGAAAAAACATTATTTTAACACTGCACTGCATTCCTATCACCTGAATCCTGAAACTTTCTCAGTACACGCCTGTTTTGGCGTAGACGATGGCATGCAGATATATTGCCAGAGTTTCACACCTAGCTTCTCCTCAATTATCTTTTTGGTAATCTCCCTGGTTTTCTCTGGTGCTTCAAACGTGTCCATTGGGGCTGATGGAAACCCACCACCACCTAGAATGAGTGCGTCTTTTCTAGTGTATTGTTCTATGTTGTCAGCTGTACAGTTCAATCCTGATTTTTTTTCTTTACAACTTTGTTTTCCTCCATGAGTTGTCTTATCTGGTTGTTTGCTTTTATATTTTCCTTTCTAATATCATCCATTTCCTCTCGAAGTTCCTTCATCTTTTCATTCACTGCTTCCTGAATTTGTTGTTTAATTTCGTCAATGACACCTCCGGTCTATGTACCATCCGAGTTTAGATAGTTATGTCTAGATTAGTACTTCCAAAAGTATAACTTAAGATGAGCTTAGCCTATCAAAATAGACAAAAGCAAGGAAACAAAAAGGCAAATTCAACTCCCTGTGTTAGTGCGTCGAATTCGGCTCCAAGTATCGGCAGCTGACACGTCCGTCTCGTCCGGTGTAACGTCTCGTCCGGGACAAACACGGCACCACCAATGATATGTTGTCGCACACATGGCACCGCCAATGACATGTTGTCGCACACATGGCACCGCCAATGACATATTGTCGCACACATGGTACCACTACAGGTACGTTGTCATGGCAAGCACAATACCACTGCAGTGGCATAGTCGTCACAAACGTAGTACCACTGCAATGGCACATACATCACAAACATGGTACCACCAGCAACATAGCATCTCAAACATGGTACCACTGCAGTAGCATAGCCATCCCAAACATGGTACCACTACAGTGACATAGTCGCCGGAAGCATGTTACCACTACAGTGACAGTCACAGTGTTAAAATAATGGTTTTTCGTTAGGTGTGAGATGTCGAAACAGGCACAGTAGGATGTTGAAATTTGACATGGAATTAGTGTCATTTCAAATGCTTTTCATGTTCAGACTCAAATTTTAGCCAAGTTAGTTAGTTATTAGGGCTTTAGGGCGCATCGACTACATCGGTCATGTAGCGCCCAAAATTTTAGCCAATGAAGTACTTATGGCTGTACCTTTATCATTTGTTTTGAGATTCATAATTTAGGGAGAGCTATATTCGGGACAGCGATACAAATGTCTATGCTATTAACTGGCATTGTATGTCATATCACATTATAGGTAATCCCTTTACCTGAAATTGAGTTGTGAAATGTTCGTGTATAACCGTCGCTTATCGAGAGCATGGTCATGATACATATCAACGAGGTACTGTTAGAAAGGAGACACGAAGACTTCATACGCACGCATCAAGAAGCAAGATGTCGATACTTCTTGGAGAAGGATGTCGATTGAGTGTTCAGAAAGTGGTATATTCCACCCTATTCCCAAAATAATTTATCACTGGACAGTCAACACATGCATGGCAAACGCATGACTATGCGTGGCACGGCAGCGCAAGCATGTCAGCACCATGACAAACATGGTGCCACCACAGTGGCAGTCGTCACAAACATGGTGCCACCACAGTGGCATAGTTATCACAAACATGGTGCCACCACAGTGACATAGTCATCACAAACATGGTGCCATCACAGTGGCAGTCATCACAAACATGGTGCCAACACAGTGGCAGTCGTCACAAACATGGTGCCACCACAGTGGCATAGTCATCACAAACATGGTACCACCACAGTGACATAGTCATCACAAACATGGTGCCACCACAGTGGCATAGTCATCACAAACATGGTGCCACCACAGTGACATAGTTATCACAAACATGGCGCCACCACAGTGGCATAGTCATCACAAACATGGTACCACCACAGTGACATAGTCATCACAAACATGGTACCACCACAGTGACATCGTCATCACAAATCTAGTACCACTGGTGACATAGTAGTTACAAAAATGGTGCCACCATAACAACGTAATCATCGCATACCGTCGCTACTAGTGACTTACTAGTCACAAACATGGTGCCACCATAACGACGTAATCATCGCATACCGTCGCTACTAGTGACTTACTAGTCACTAGTAGCGACATTCACACAACGCACTTGACATCGCCAGTTCGTCACCAGAATATGATGGCAAACACCCCACCCGAACCGGCCAAATGCCCGCCTCCCCATCCGTGCGTCAGCCCACGGACCCCACCCGCGCCGCTTCGCCGCGCCGACACACCTGTTGATGGAAGTGAGCAGGTGCTCCCAGCCGACGCGCAGCGCCTCCATGGTGTACTGGGTGTAGCGGTTCTCGAAGATCATGCTCTCCTGGATCGACTGGTGGATGCGCTCCAGCTCGTCGATGTGCGGCTTGTAGGCGTACACGGCCTGCTCGTAGTTCTTCAGCTTGATCAGCTGGTCCTCGAGCGCTCCGTGTCCGCCCATGCCGAGCGACGCCACGGCCGCCATCTGCTGCTCCACCCACGGCCCCACCTGGCGACGAGGTCACGCCGAGGTCACGGCCAAACGTGGCGGCCAGATCGCCAGGGTCACCGGGGTTGCGGCCCCACCTGGCAACGCGTTATCTGACATGTCACAACCAGCGCCCACGCGAAAGACTAGGAACGGGACTACACACCGCATACGCCGCTATCTGACAGATAGCAGCCAACATCCACGCCCAAGACTAGGAACACGACTATATACCTCACGACTATACACCACAGGTTACAGGCTGATATCACCTTCCAATGGATAGCCTGAAACTCAGGAACACGTACACGATGCCACTCAGCGAGTCCCAATGCCCCGCAACAGGCGAAGGGCAGCCGGCTTAAAAAGCGTACGAGCAGAGCCACGTGCGTTTCCATGACGAATTGGAGTTTAGGGGCGCGTCGACATCCAGGGTCATTTTGCGCCCAGCCCACGTGCGTTTCGAATCTCCTTGTTTTGTGTGTGTGTGTGTGTGGCGGGGGGGGGGTGATGACCGGGATGCCGGTTCACACCTGGTTAGCCTTCTCGGCGAACTGACGACGCAGGGCCTCGTTGTTCTGCTGTCGACGCAACTCCGCCTGCAGAGTCTGATCCCGCTGTGGCACCAGAGACTGACGCACGTCCGACCACTTCTGGGTCAGCACCTGTCGGCCAGGTCGGGTCAAATCTTGTTAGCTCTCCCCTAATCACGTCTGAGTCAGCACGATGGTCAAGTTTGGTCCGGCAAAATAGGGTGGAAGGATCATTTAAAATGCAGATATCATTAATTGTCGATACAAATGGAAACAAATGACAGCATAACAATCCTGTACACAGATGGTACGAAAGAGTGCGTGTAAAATACACGCATAAAACATCAAGGGCTACACAACACTTCGGTGGCACGGGAAAGAACTTAACGCCATACATATACACTAGAACTAAAGCAGTGAGCTTCTTAGCTCCAAACATGAAAATGGTTAGGAACAACATCTATTTTCTCCACCATAGAAAATGAGTTGCCATTTTCAGGGAACCGGGAGAGGTTTTCCGAGGGGCGACACATGGCAGTGGCCCAGACTATCGGCGGCGCTCACATTGGCAGTGAGCGTGGTGTAGAGGTTCTCCAGGCCGCCGGGGATCTGTTGCTGGCGCGACAGCATCTCCACCTCCTTCACCAGGTTCACCACAGAGTTGTACTCCTTGTCGGCCTCGCCGAGCGTGGCCTTGAACTGGTCGTGCGCCTCGATCAGGCCCTGGATCTCTTCCATGGTGTGCACGATGAACATGTCGACGAGGTCCTCGCGGGCGCCGTCCAGCCAGTTGTTGAACGGCTGTGGAGGTCGGCGGTGGACGGTCAGTCGACTGCCGCACCGGGTCTGCTCCGACAACACGGCCCGCCAGGTCCAGTCTCAGAGCACGCCACTGTCAGAGCCACCACTACACCAGAGCACAGTCCGATCGGGCACACCACTACCCCAGAGCACAGTCACATCGGGTACACCATTACCCCAGAGTACGGCCCCATTGAGTACACCATTACCCCAGAGTGCGGTACCATCGGGTACACCATTACCCCAGAGTGCGGTCCCATCGGGTACACCATTACCCCAGAGCGCGGTACCATCGGGTACACCATTACCCCAGAGCACGGTCCCATCGGGTAGACTACTACCCCAAGAGCACGGTCCCACCAGATCCATCATTACGCCAGAGTAGGATCCCACCAGATCAACCATCACTCCACAACGCGGCCTAAGCGAACTCACCACGGACCATGTGATATTACCTCCGCCGCGCGTGCCCATCTGACCCGACCTCCGCAACTCCTGAACCGACTTCCACCCGCTTGACCTGGCTTCCACCCCGTGTGGCCTGCCTCCACCCCACGAGACCTGGCCATTTGGACGTGTGACCGACGTTCACCCCGTGTGGCCTACCTCCACCCCACGAGACCTGGCCATCCTGACGTGGGACCGACGCCCATCCCGTGTGACATTACCTCGCCTGACCTCCCGGAGCGGTCACTAACCGCGGCACGCTTGGCGAACTCGAGGTGCAGCTGGTCGAGCTTCTCCAGCAGCCGCTCGGTCTCGTCCAGCTGGCTGCGCCGCTGCGTGGTGTAGGAGCCCAGCCGGTCCCACTGGTCGCAGATGCGCTGACAGCGTGCGTTGATGGTGGCCGCGTCGTGGTAGTCGAGCGAGTTCAGCTCCTGCGCGATGGCGGCGATCTGCTCCACGCGCTCCTGGTGCGCCGCCAGGTCCGACTCGAACGCCTCGTGCTTCCTTTTCAGCGCCTGCCCGGTCAGACTCGGTCAGGTCAGGTCAGGTTAGGTCAGACTTAACTACACGCGCTTCTTCAGATCGCGAATGATCAATTCTGGTCAAAGCGCCCTAAAGCCCAAATAACAATAACCTCTTCAGATCCCTTTCGGACAAGTCAGGTTAGACTGAACAAGTGGCACAAGAATAACACTTACTTCCTCAGTAAACGCACCACACATATGTAACAAAGTTGGTTTTGGGGCATCTAAATCCCAGCCATTCAGTCCCCTCCCCGGCGCGCGCCGCGCCGCCGTTGCCAGTGGGTGATGTGATCGTCAGTGGGCGATGTAGGACAAGTTATATTATGGGAACCCTATGGACAGGCGTGTCTATGATGTCTATGCCAGCTGTCATGCGGTGATGTGACCGAGTGTCGCTATTGTGTCGGGCGCCATGTCGCCAGATCAGAGGCTGCAGTACCGAGCCTCTGCCAGTCAGCCGATTGTTGTGGTTCGCCAGCGTCCGGTGAAATGCTGATACAGCCCACGTGTGCGACGCCAGACCGAGCGAGGCTGCCGATGTGCACACACAGCACCGTTTCCCACGGAGGGACCGTTGTGCTGAGATCAGAGTCTGTCTCTGATATCTCAGAGCGATGTCGCGCCTGTCTGCAGTACAGTGCACGGGGTTCAGAGAGAGCCATTGTGCTCTCTAGACGCCAGTTCAGAGCGAGCTTTGTTCTCCAGCGGGGATGAGTAACCCCACTGGCCATGCGGCGCAGTAGTGATGTGGACTAAGTCACGTGACCAGTGACGTGTCGTTGTCTGCGAGTATCTAGCGACGGTACCGCGAGGCAGGAGGGCTATCTTGGACGAACGGTCGTCGGGGGCGGTCGCCCCTCAGGCGGCTCGCCGCCGCCTGGCCAGCCCTGGCCCCACAGAGGTACGTCGGGACTCTGCCTGAGAGTCGCCGTCTGTTGAGATGTAGTTCTCTGATAGAAACTGTTGCACCTGTCTATCAAAAATGAAGCTACATTGTTAACGCTATATCACGCTGCGCATTAATGTCTGATCTTCGTTGCATTCATCTGTTGACTAATATGCACAATATAGTAGTGCTGGCTTTGAAAGTGTGTGTCAAGAGGTGTGCAGATCAGAGCACGGAGATGAAGGATTCGAACCATTGAAAACATAACCGGGGTTCTTAAATATCGCAAACGCTGAGGTACCCTAGACTATTCTACGAGCTGAAAATGAAGGTTTACCCCAAAAGCAGAGGGGGGAGAAAACTTCACTACAACTGGCCGTGACCCGGATGTGGTTTTTGCAACTATGTGTTCATGACCTGAGATGGAAGCTCTGCCTGAAATTGCCAATAATTCAGGGTTGAATCTAATCATGGTGCCTGAGTTGAGTCGTCAGAGGAAGACATCGTCACAGAGGAGCAACTGCTGTACCAGAGGAAGCCAGAGGCTTCAATGAAAATTCACAGCTGCAGCCGTCTTCACATCTGAAGCCAGTAAAACAGTGAGTCCGGGCATTCCCGAAATCCTGCCAAAACACCTGTATGAATTTTGGCCACTACTAGAACAGTGTTGTATAATTTTATAATATCGTTTTTTGCCTACTGTTTGTTGTATGCGATACTTGTAAATTATTGTGTGGATCTGATACCAAAGTAAATTATTGTGTGGACTCTGATACCAAAGTAAATTATTGTGTGGACTCGATACCAAAGTAAATTATTGTGTGGACTCGATACCAAAGTAAATTATGTGTGGACTCGATATGAAATTGAAACATAGAATTAGTGAAGCCTGATATTTTTGAGAATGATTTTGGAAAATGGTAGCTTGATTAAATATGAATAATTTGGGCAAATTATTACTTGATTAAATCAGTTGAAACGACAGCCAACATTATTATTTAAATACGGCTTGAGATACGAGCTTATGGTTTTAGGAAAATATCTAAACTATTCTTGAATGAGTTTACTTAATTTTATGAGTTGCTCAATTATTTAAGATGGAAACATAGATTAACTTAGAGTAATGAAACATTGTTGAAATAGAGCTTACATTATACTGTAGTATTATACGGAACTCCAATGCACTCTAAAAATAGATGGTACCTACTTAGAAAAATAATTTAATGATAGGAATAGTTGATAATTAAATAGGACAGTCATACGCAAATATTTTTGGGACTTGAATAATTCACCTTTAAGGGAATTTAATATTACAGAATTGATCTAGCTTTTGGAGATTATTTATTTGAAGTATTTTATTGGAGGAAAATGGAATAATTGCCAAGCAAGGGCATAATTATTTTATTTGGTTGACACTTGTAACCAAATGAAAGAAAATTATTGGGAACATGTATGTTTGTGCGTATGTATGTTGGATACGGTGCAAAATGGTTTGATTTACTTGAGCGCTAAGAGGTTGGTGGACTAGTATGTCACAGCCTATACGGATTCGGTGCAATAATGGTTAAGTAACCTGAGCATCAAGAAGTTACATGGCTAGTAGGCCACTTAGCATGGGTTAAGCCGTTTGCTTGAGCTCCTGAGAGAGCTCTGACTGAAGCTTGATAGCCTCTCAGTGCTGTCGAGACTTAGAGGGTCCAATGACAGAGCAACATACACACGCAAGTGCGGACACTAATCAATCATGACGCATTTCCCACATCAATTTGACAATAGCCGGCCTCATCAGCCATCCATTGCCAAAATCTGCCAGGTCGGCTTCTGTTCGGATTCGAGCCGGCGACCTTCCCGACCTACCACCACCAACTCCTATATCCCGCCCCAAAGCCGGTTCCAGACGAGCGCGCAGCGCATCGCGTCGCGTCTGGGTATTGGCCGCGTGCAGCACACACGGCGATGTCACTGGCCGCGTGCCGTGCGCTCGCCGCGCAGCCCACCTTCAGCTCGTTGAGTTTGCAGTTCCTGAAGTCCTGGCTCTGCAGCATCTCCTCCTTGCCGCGCGTCCACTCCTCGTGGATGTCGGACTTGTGGTTGAACTTCTTGGCCAGGTGGTCTATTCGCTCCAGCCTGCGCAGCGAGCGGAGGCCCATCAGCACCAGTCTGACAGTCTGCCACCGCCGGCCGGGGTCCAACATGTCTCACCAGTCTGACAGTCTGCCACCGCCGGCCGTGGTCCAACACGACTCACCAGTCGCCGGCTGTGTGGGAATCGCCGCCCCAGCCCCGACAGCTCAGTTTGTTGGCGCGACGGCGTCTATGTTGGGGGAACACGCCGGACCGTCACATCGACCACACCACGGCCGGCCTACGTCACAGGTCACGTTACTCACCGCCATGCCACCGCTCTAATTAGCGCCGCACCGAAGTGTCTCATGCCACCGCACGCGACCGCTGAGCCCACCTCGAGTGGCGTAATCTATATTATAGGAATTGTCTCACCACAACACCAATTTCCCGAGTCAAAGGATCCAGGATACGCGTAATTAGAAACGTTGCTGTATATATATATAGAGAGAGATAGACAGAAGGGAGTAAAGGGTAAGCCACGCCCTCAAGGCAAGCATAATAGTTGGTTCAAAACAGTACAAAACGTCCTCAGACGACCGCAGCCGAGAACTAGCTCACATGCAGTATTCAGCATGCCATGCCAAGTCTCCCTCTTGGAAACGGTTTAATTCCGGAAGGCATACAAATCCGAAGTCGTGCATTGATACTGACCAACACAATAAAGAACAGAAGCTCTGTCCAACACCCAAGGCCACGCGAGCACCTGGCACGCAGGCCACCGTGTCATTAAACGAGACGTCATTGAAGAACGAAGAGACTGATACAAATATAGAATAAAGACATCTAAGCAACATAATTATAATGAATGCAATGCACAATAAAAAAACATCACCACAGCATATTATGAACCATTTTCATACCAGAAAGCTCACAATTCGGTGTGCATTAAGTTCCGGAAGAATAGCTGGACCATTCTGACTCCAGCATCCTGAAGTATCAACAATGATAATCAACGGTGGATTATACGTCAGGACGCGTGAACCATTCTGGAATAATTGAGGCATGACCGCCATCATGTTGACCATGTCATATGACTACCGAAACAAGTCATTTCGCTGAACGTCTCAGTGGTAGATCTGATAGGCCTCCGCAGAGCTCCATTAATTACGACTTTTCTTCTCTTTTGTTGCTTGATTACCAGGGAATGAGGCAGAGGGAGTGGTAAGCACAGTCGGTGTATAAAACTTCATGAGCTAAAAGAACGAGCTAGTGTGCCGAAAGGAAGTGTGAGTGTCTCAGTGAGTGAGTGGTTGGTTGGTTATTGGTTTTACGACACGTCGACCGTTGAGTCATATAGCGTCGCCAATCTCTCACGCCGATTGGTCGCGGGCGAAGAGTAGCGACAGGTGAGACTCGAACCCACAATCTTTCGATTGTGAGACGAGCATCTTACCCCTATACCACTCGTCTCCTCAGTGAGTGAGTGAGAGCCTCTGTATAATAAATATCCACACAAGGAGCTTCCGGTGGCGATACAATGACGTTTTATCGATTGCCTGTACTGTCGAACACCTTTTGTTCAATTAAATTTTGGTGGATTTCCAGTGCGTAACTTCCCCGTTTTTAACAGTCTTTTTGTTATTGGAAACACAAGTGAAGGACGTTATAACAAGCACATTACAGAGAAAGAAACACGTAACAGTTGTTAATAAGCGAACTGCCAAAAGTGCGCCGGATGTGCTTTGGGGAATGAGTGAGTTTTCCGGACAGAATGTGGTCCTGGGACAGGATGAGGTACCGGGGCACCGGTGATCTTATGTCACGGTGAGGATCTGGAGTCGACTTGGGATGTGGAGCTGCGGATACCTGTTACGGAGGAAGTGGCTGCTGCGGAGGTCAATCTGCTGCAGCCTGCCGGAGGAGTGGGTGCGGGGTCAGGACCGGAACAGTAGGGAGCAAAGGGTCAGGGCAGGCACGGTAGGGAGCAGAGGATCAGTACAGGAACGGTGGGGAGCAGAGGATCAGTACAGGCACGGTGGGGAGCAGATGATCAGTACAGGAACGGTGGGGAGCGGAGGGTCAGTACGGCCACAATACGAAGCAGAAGATCGGCACAGAGCATATCAAAGAGATACAACGGTCAGTACAGGCACGACAGGGAGCACAGATCCAGGCAATGGGTGGCATAGAACAGGTGGTCAAGACAAGAGATACCCTAATCACAGGAATTTCAATGGGAGGACAGAAGCGTGCAAGCACCATGGATATTGGGCTTGAGGGCGCGTTGACCATGTTTCACTGTAGTTGGCCGCTTACAATAGCCACAGCCTCCATAACGGAATTGTGGTACGTCGAAAACCAACAGAAACACGCTGCTGCGACAACGCAAAAACACACCGGGTGGAAGTGGTGGTTAGGTACACTGCCACCGCGGGGCAGGGTACGCACAAGGCTCACTAACCTCATAACCTCAGTCAGCAGCCATTCCTCGAACGTCTTCTCAGATCCTTCGAGGCGCTTCCACGCCGTGGCAACGTCCTGTGGAGGCGGCTCCCAGTCAGCCACTGACGCCGCCTCACCGGTCCGGAGAACAGACAGACTGATCCAACGCACGGACTGGTGCCGGACTGGCCACGTCAGACTGATTGTCTGCAGGACTGACCCAAGGGACCGATTCGTGACAGGCCGACTGGTGTCAGAGACGAGACTGGCACGTGATTGGTCGACTAGCTGTGACCGACACCAGTCAACACCACCAGCACGACACGCACACTATATACATACAACATGCATGCATGCATACATACATACATACATACATACATACATACATACATACATACATACATATATATATATATATATATATATATATATATATATATATATATATATATATATATATATATATATATACCGACACACACAGACACATATACAGACCGAAGCGAGAGGCGATCCCGCCCAGAGTACCAATGGAGCGGTGTGCGGTCGCCCTGTACTGTCTAGGGCCGCCCCCCCCCCCCCCCCGCCGGCCGCACACCATTGTGGCGAGCGTCGGCAGCTGCACGACACGCGCCCTCAACACACCACACCCCAGGCGCACCCCGGGTGTACCACGGCCGGTCTACTCACGCCGACCGTCTTGCCCTCGGTGGGCAGGTAGGCGGGCCGGTTGGAGAGGCGCAGCTTGGTCTGCAGCGTGTTGAAGTTGGTCTCCAGCTTGGCCTTCTGCTCGACGCGTGGCGGCTTGTGCTTGCGCCGGTAGTTGCGGTACTCGTCGAGTTTCTTCTGCACGCCGGCCAGCGAGTTGTCCGACTGGCGCGACTCCAGCCACGGTAGCGTCCGCCGGATCCACTCCAGCAGCTGAAAACACACATCAGATCTACTCCAGCAGCCGACAACACACAGCAGATCCACTCCAGCAGCTGACAACACGCATCAGATCCACTCCAGCAGCTGACAACACACAGTGGGACCACTCCAGCAGCTAACAACGCAGATCACTCCAGCAGCTGACAACACACAGCAGATCCACTCCAGCAGCTGACAATACACAGCGGGAACACTCCAGCAGCAGATAACACACATCAGATCCACTCCAGCAGCTGACAACACACAACAAGCCACTCCAGCAGTTAACACACAGCGGCACCACTCCAGCAGATGACAACGTACAGCAGGTCCACTCCAGCAGCTGACGGTACACATTAGATCCACTCCAGCAGCTGACAACACACAGCGGGACCATTCCAGCAGCTGACAACACACAGTAATTCACTCCAGCAGCTGACAACACACAGCAGATCCACTCCAGCAGCTGACAACACACAGCAATCAACTCCAGCAGCTGACAACACACAGCATATCCACTCCAGCAGCTGACAACACACAGCGGGACCATTCCAGCAGCTGACAACACACAGTAATTCACTCCAGCAGCTGACAACACACAGCAGATCCACTTCAGCAGCTGACAACACACAGCAATCAACTCCAGCAGCTGACAACACACAGAAGATCCACTCCAGCAGCTGACAACATACAGCGGGACCACTCCAGCAGCTAACACACAGCGGGAACACTCCAGAAGCTGACAACACACAGCGGGGCCTCTCCAGCAGCTGACAACCACAGCAGGTCCACTCCAGCAGCTGACGATACACAGCGATACCAATTCAGCATTGGTTAAAACTCAAAGTGCGAATAGCACTTTGAGTTGTAGTGCAACACACAGCAGTAGACATCACAGAGTGGTGCCTCTACAGCAGCTGACAGCACACAGCAGTACCACTACAACAGTAGGCAACTCACAGCAGTACCTCTACAACAGCTGACGATGCACAATGGCATCTCCACAGCAGCTGACAGCACATGTGGGGATGTCAGCATAGCGTTGAGGAATACAAAAGTGCACATTGCAATGGCTGGATAAAAACAGTCGCCTGCTTCCAACTGAATTGCCGCTAAGTCGGTACTTCGCAACCGCGGGAGGGCGAGCGCCACCATGGTCGCTGGCTGGATGTGTGGCGGGAGGTGTAGCAGGAGGTGCAGCAGGAAGTGTAGTGGGAGGTGTGCTGGGGAGTGTAGATGGAGGCGTCGTGGGAGGTGTAGTGGAAAATGTAGCGGACGTGTAGTGATAGGTGAGCTGGGGAGTGTAGATGTAGGTGTCGTGGGAGGTGTAGTGGAAGGTGTAGCGGAAGTGTAGTGGGAGGTGTGCTGGGAGTGTAGATGGAGGTGTCGTGGGAGGTGTAGTGGAAGATGTAGCGGAAGTGTAGTGGGAGGTGTGCTGGGGAGTGTAGCGGAGGGTGCAGCTGCGCTACTTACATCAGTGGCTAGTCGTTCGTACTCCTCCATTAGTCGTTCGTTGTCCTGGTTCACCTTCAGAACCTTGCAGATGCGGTTGGACGCTGTCTCAGCCTGTCGGCGACACGATCAGTCAGATGCCCATCCTGTCAGCGACACAGTCAGCCAGACGTCCAGGCTGTCGGCGACACGATCAGTCAGATGCCCATCCTGTCAGCGACACAGTCAGCCAGACGTCCAGGCTGTCGGCGACACGATCAGTCAGATGCCCATCCTGTCAGCGACACAGTCAGCCAGACGTCCAGGCTGTCGGCGACACGATCAGTCAGATGCCCATCCTGTCGGCACACGTCACCAGACGTCCACCTGTCGGCGACACGATCAGTCAGATGCCCATCCTGTCGGCGACACAGTCAGCCAGACGTCCATCCTGTCGGCGACAGATCAGTCAGATGCCCATCCGTCAGCGACACAGTCAGCCAGACGTCCAGGCTGTCGGCGACACGATCAGTCAGATGCCCATCCTGTCAGCGACACAGTCAGCCAGACGTCCAGGCGTCGGCGACACGATCAGTCAGATGCCCATCCTGTCAGCACACAGTCAGCCAGACACCAACGTCGGCACACGACAGTCAGATGCCCATCCTGTCAGCGACACAGTCAGCCAGACGTCCACTTCGGCACACGATCAGTCAGATGCCCATCCGTCGGCGACACGATCATCAGATGCCCATCCTGTCAGCGACACAGTCAGCCAACGTCCAGGCGTCACCGACACGATCAGCCAGATGCCCATCCTGTCAGCGACACAGTCAGCCAGACGTCCAGGCTGTCGGCGACACGATCAGTCAGATGCCCATCCTGTCAGCGACACAGTCAGCCAGACGTCCAGGCTGTCACCGACACGATCAGCCAGATGCCCATTTTGTAAGTGGCACATGATTACATTTTCAGCCTGTCAGTGGTACATGATCACAGGTTCAGCACGTCAGTGGCACATAATCAGAGGTTCAGCCTGCGTCAGTGGTCATCAAGGCACATAATCATAGGTTCAGCACATCAGTGGCATATAACCAGAGGTTCAGCCTGCCAGTGGCACATAATCTGAGGTTCAGCCTGTCAGTGGCACGTGATCACGGGTTAAGCCTGTCAGTGGCACATAAGCACAGGTTCAGCCTGACAGTGACATATAATCAGAGGTTCAGCCTGTCAGTGGCACGTGATCACGGGTTAAGCCTGTCAGTGGCACAAACAAGGTTGCGTGGGCACGATCACTTAAGCCTCCAGTGGCACATAATCAGAGGTTCAGCCTGTCAGTGGCACGTATCACGGTTAAGCCTGTCAGAAAGGTTCAGCCTGACTCACATAACCAGAGGTTCAGCCTGCCAGTGGCACGTGATCACGGGTTAAGCCTGTCAGTGGCACATAAGCACAGGTTCAGCCTGACAGTGACATATAATCAGAGGTTCAGCCTGTCAGTGGCACACGACCACAGGTTCAGCCTGACAGTGACACATAATCAGAGGTTCAGCCTGTCAGTGGCACATAATCAGAGGTTCAGCCTGTCAGTGGCACACGACCACAGGTTCAACCTGTCAGTGACACATAATCTGAGGCTGGGCTTGTCAGAAACTCAACCAGAAGTTCGGCCTGCCAGTGACACTTGTGAGCAGGACTGGTACGTGTTTGCACGTGCTAGTTTTGGACCGTTTAAACCATGGCTTAAATCGGCTGGCCGCCGGCGACAAACCTGAGCCACCAGGTAGCTTAAACCGGCTAAAACCCGTTCCATTTTCGAGCTGGTCCACTTTGTAGTGAATGCACAAAGCTAAAGCATCCCATTGCAGAAGAAATGCTTCTGCATTTTTAGTATCAATTAACTACCACGTGGAGTTACCTCGGTATACACTACAAGCCTAACTACACTACAAGCTTTATGCTTATGCTCAAATATTATTTTCTTGGCATTTGAGACCCATGCAGGCATAACAGGTATATCATTGCACGGATGCCATGCTAAATGTAAAATACTTGACGTATTGCACCAGGCGAATAGCACTTTTCACCCAATTCTAGATGGTTTTAAGAGGCTCAAGCCATCTTTAGTCACTGGCATGGCTCAAACTGTTATCAGCCGTCGTTTTGCCAATGCTGCCTGTCAGCAGAGCTTCAGGCTGGCAGACACGTGGCCAGAGGTTACGACTGTGGCTGTAACTGTGGCTGGGACTGCGGCTGTGGCTGTAACTGTGGCTGTGACTGTGACTGTGACTGTGACTGTGGCTGGGACTGCGGCTGTGACTGTGGCTGTAACTGTGGCTGGGACTGCGACTGCGGCTGCGGCTGTGGCTGTGACTGTGACTGTGGCTGGGACTGTGGCTGGGACTGCGGCTGTGGCTGTGACTGTGACTGTGGCTGGGACTGCGGCTGTGGCTGTGGCTGTGACTGCGGCTGTGGCTGTGGCTGTGGCTGGGACTGTGACTGCGGCTGCGGCTGTGGCTGTGGCTGTGACTGTGACTGTGACTGTGGCTGGGACTGCGGCTGCGGCTGCGGCTGTGGCTGTGACTGTGACTGTGGCTGGGACTGCGGCTGTGGCTGTGACTGTGGCTGGGACTGCGGCTGTGGCTGGGACTGCGGCTGTGGCTGGGACTGCGGCTGGGACTGCGGCTGTGGCTGTGGCTGTGACTGTGACTGTGGCTGGGACTGCGGCTGTGGCTGTGACTGTGACTGTGACTGTGACTATAACTGTGACTGTGGCTAGGACTGCAGCTGTGGCTATAACTGTTACTGTGGCTATAACTGTGACTGTGGCTGCGGCTGTGGCTGTTACTGTGATTGTGGCTGGGACTGCGGCTGTGGCTATAACTGTGACTGTGGCTGGGACTGCGGCTGTGGCTATAACGGTGACTGTGGCTGTGACTGCGGCTGTGGCTATAACTGTGACTGTGGCTGTGGCTGCTACTGTGGCTATAACTGTGACTGTGGCGTACCGACAATCGTCGCTGGTTCACCATAAACGCCGTCTATCTGAAGACAGACAGATGACGCGGATGAGGAAATCGTGACGCCCGTATTCACCTGCCATTCGTCTGGAGGGGGGGGGGGGTTGCAGCGGCGGACAATGCAGTTGCAGCCCAGGCTCACGCTCCACCTTCCCCTCACATGAGGCCCAGTCCACGGAGTGCCCGGTCACACTGCACCGGCACCCCCTCCCCCACATGAGGCCCAGTCACACTGCACCGGCACCCTCTCCCCCACATGAGACCCAGTCCATGGAGTGCCCGGTCACACTGCACCGGCACCCCCTCCCTCACGTGAGGCACAGTCCATTGAGTGGCCGGCCACACTGCACCGGCACCCCCTCCCCCACACGAGGCCCAGTCCACGGAGTGCCCGGTCACACTGCACCGGCACCCCTCCTCCACATGAGGCCCAGTCCACGGAGTGCCCGGTCACACTGCACCGGCACCCCTCCCCCCCCTCCTCACATGAGGCCCAGTCCATTGAGTGGCCGGCCACACTGCACCGGCACCCCCTCCCCCACATGAGGCCCAGTCCACGGAGTGCCCGGTCACACTGCACCGGCACCCCCTCCCCCACATGAGGCCCAGTCCACGGAGTGCCCGGCCACACTGCGGTACCCCATCCCCCCACATGAGGCCCAGCCCATTGAGTGGCCGGCCACACTGCGGTACCCCATCCCCCCACATGAGGCCCAGTCCATTGAGTGGCCGGCCACACTGCGGCACCCCATCCCCCACATGAGGCCCAGTACCATTGAGTGGCCGGCCACACTGCGGCCCCCCCCCCCACAGAGGCCTAGTCCATTGAGTGTCCGGCCACAGTCCCCATCCCCCCACATGAGGCCATTTTGTGGGCGGCCCACTCCGGGGCCCCCCATCCCCCACATGAGGCCCAGTCCATTGAGTGGCCGGCCACACTGCGCCATGGTACCCCATCCCCCCCACATGAGGCCCAGTCCATTGAGTGGCCGGCCACACTGGTACCCCCCCCCCACATGAGGCCCAGCCCATGGAGTGTCCGGCCACACTGCGGTACCCCATCCCCCCACATGAGGCCTAGTCCATTGAGTGTCCGGCCACACTGCGGTACCCCACCCCCCACATGAGGCCCAGCCCATGGAGTGTCCGGCCACACTGCGGTACCCCATCCCCCCACATGAGGCCTAGTCCATTGAGTGTCCGGCCGCACACGACCTCTCAATAGCGAACACGGCCGACTCGGCACCGCACGGTCGCCGCGGCTCGACACGCGCGCCCTGCGGGCATCCGTCGGGTCAGACGGCGAGGAATGTGGCGCCGAACCCGGAGCTGCCGCCGACCGGACTCCCGCCATCGGTTTCTGGCATCACATTCCGAGTAGTTCAGAGGTGACCCTTCTCAATTCTACCGGCTGGTGGTGATGAGTATGCTAACCTTGTATGACCAGTGATAAGGTAAGATTAGATCGCGTCAACTTTCATCAAGTACTCTGTGATTGAAGTATGACAGCCGTGGGTGCACGTGATTCTTCCAGTAAGCTTTTAAATTCTTCACTTCAGCTTTCGCTTCGCATCGCAGTACACTATACTGTATTGAGGCGCCCTACTGGTAAGTTTAATTTTATATCATTTATGTGCATTCAAGCAAGAGCATCAGCGTCGGGTGTTATTTTGATCCTTCGGTGTCACTTGATTTCGAGCTCACCCAGGTTGGACCTATCGCTGTGCCAGAATGGACCAACGCCGAGCCGTGTCAGACCGGACCAGCGCCGTACCAAACTAGGCAAGCGCTGAGCCGTGTCAGACCGGACCGGCGCCGTACCAAACTAGGCCAAGGCCGAGTCGTATCAGACCGGACCAGGCCCGTGTCAGACCGGACCAGGCCCGTGTCAGACCGGACCAGCGCCGTGTCAGACCGGACCAGGCCCGTGTCAGACCGGACCAGCGCCGTGTCAGACCGGACCAGGCCCGTGTCAGACCGGACCATGGCCGCGTCAGACCGGACCAGCGCCGTACCAAACTAGGCCAACGCCGAGCCGTGTCAGACCGGACCAGGGTCGTGTCAGACCGGACCAGCGCCGTGTCAGACCGGACCATGGCCGTGTCAGACCGGACCAGGGTCGTGTCAGTCCGGACCAGGGTCGTGTCAGACAGGACCAGCGCCGTGTCAGACCGGACCATGGCCGCGTCAGACCGGACCATGGCCGCGTCAGACCGGACCATGGCCGTGTCAGACCGGACCATGGCCGCGTCAGACCGGACCAGCGCCGTACCAAACTAGGCCAACGCCGAGCCGTGTCAGACCGGACCAGGGTCGTGTCAGACCGGACCAGCGCCGTGTCAGACCGGACCATGGCCGTGTCAGACCGGACCATGGCCGCGTCAGACCGGACCAGGGTCGTGTCAGTCCGGACCAGGGTCGTGTCAGACCGGACCAGCGCCGTGTCAGACCGGACCATGGCCGCGTCAGACCGGACCATGGCCGTGTCAGACCGGACCATGGCCGCGTCAGACCGGACCAGCGCCGTACCAAACTAGGCCAACGCCGAGCCGTGTCAGACCGGACCAGGGTCGTGTCAGACCGGACCAGCGCCGTGTCAGACCGGACCAGCGCCGTGTCAGACCGGACCATGGCCGTGTCAGACCGGACCATGGCCGCGTCAGACCGGACCATGGCCGTGCCAGACCGGACCATGGCCGCGTCAGACCGGACCATGGCCGCGTCAGACCGGACCATGGCCGCGTCAGACCGGACCATGGCCGCGTCAGACCGGACCATGGCCGCGTCAGACCGGACCATGGCCGCGTCACACCGGACCATGTCCGCGTCAGACCGGACCATGGCCGTGTCAGACCGGACCATGGCCGCGTCAGACCGGACCAGCGCCGTGTCAGACCGGACCATGGCCGTGTCAGACCGGACCATGGCCGCGTCAGACCGGACCATGGCCGTGCCAGACCGGACCATGGCCGCGTCAGACCGGACCATGGCCGCGTCACACCGGACCATGTCCGCGTCAGACCGGACCATGGCCGTGTCAGACCGGACCATGGCCGCGTCAGACCGGACCAGCGCCGTGTCAGACCGGACCATGGCCGCGTCAGACCGGACCATGGCCGTGTCAGACCGGACCATGGCCGCGTCAGACCGGACCAGCGCCGAGCCGTCTCAGCCAGGACCAGACGCCGTTTACCTTCTGAGCGCCGGCGAACCGGTGGTAGTAGGACGACACATACGTCATGACGGCCCTCTCGTCCGGAACCGGCTCGTTGTGAATGTCTGCAACAGGCACGTGCGCCGGCGGCCGGTGTTAGTGGGCGGGCGCACCTCCGCGACAGGACAGCCACCGGCAGACACACCATGCTACAAGCCGACTACGGGCCGTCGCCCAGCCTCTCGGCATTTCCGTCGGCAGTTCATCACGACATGAAGGCGATGGTGACAAACAGTTGCCAACTTCCTGCGAGGATGGTGAGTCGCATTCAATACGTCACGACAAAGAAAACCGTCCACCGGACGGAGTGCAGAACCACGCACGCCACACAACGAACGCAAAAACCACGCACGCCACACAACGAACGCAAAAACGGCAGGCAGGGTCAAATACGCAGGCACAGTCGACCGAGTTACGAGCCACGTCCTGGGGCGGGCCGGGGCGGGCTGGGCAGGCGGCAGGACAGTCTGTTCTGCTGGGGATCGCTGCCGGCCCAGCCGCGGGGCTGTGCTGACACAGACAGGGTCAGCACAGAGCACGCCACAGTCGCCGGTGGCCACACGAGCAGTTAGTGGTGTCAGCCGGCGCCGATAGATGGCATACCTGCTGAGCGCCTTGGAACGCGTGATAGTAGCAGGAGACGTAGGTCATGATGGCCCGCTCGTCAGGTTTGGGCGTGTTGATCAGGTCTGAAGACCATCCACTCAACGTCAGATGGTGTCAGAATGGTAGACAATGGAGGGGTGATATAGTTAGATCTATACGTAGAAGATAAACATGAACATGATGTTATATATATATATATTTAATCTGTATGTAACATTAGATAAGTAGGTAAGCAGATGAAACTACAGATGGCAATACAAAATAAAGGAGAAATTCTAGCGGAGGTGGATGTAAAGTAAACATGGAGGAAGAAATAGGTAACAAACAAATTTTTGAAAACCGTTCCACGGCGCACCGAACATTAACAAGGAGGTGACGAAAAGAGGACGACCGGGTGAGCCGTCACGGGCCCCGCCACACCGCGTCCACACATCTACCACGGCTCCCGGCAGTGCTTCGGCCTGACCGACGGGCACGACTTCAGACGTCATATGTGCTGGGAACACTGACAATTACATCACCGCACGAAGAGCATGCCAATCACCTTCGGGGTCCAACATCTTGGGGATGTCCAAGTGCTTCTCGGCCACATCGAAGGCAGTCATCAGGTTCTCCATGGGATTGTCCTGAAACGGGGTGCACCGGTCAGATTATACCGGCCTGACAACCACATCGCCCGCCAAACGGGGTGCACCGGTCAGATTATACCGGCCTGACAACCACACCGCCCGCCAAACGGGGTATACCGGCCTGACAACCACACCGCCCGCCAAACGGGGTACACCGGTCAGATTATACCGGCCTGACAGCCACACCGCCCGCCAAACGGGGTATACCGGCTGCAACCACACCGCCCGCCAAACGGGGTGCACCGGTCAGATTATACCGGCCTGACAGCCACACCGCCCCAACGGAAACGGCCTGACAACCACACCGCCCGCCAAACGGGGTGCACCGGTCAGATTATACCGGCCTGACAACCACACCGGCCACCAAACGGGGTACACCGGTCAGATTATACCGGCCTGACAACCACACCGCCCACCAAACGGGGTACACCGGTCAGATTATACCGGCCTGACAACCACACCGCCCACCAAACAGGGTACACCGGTCAGATTATACCGGCCTGACAGCCACACCGCCCGCCAAACAGGGTACACCGGTCAGATTATACCGGCCTGACAGCCACACCGCCCGCCAAACGGGGTGCACCGGTCAGATTATACCGGCCTGACAGCCACACCGCCCGCCAAACGGGGTGCACCGGTCAGATTATACCGGCCTGACAACCACACCGCCCGCCAAACGGGGTACACCGGTCAGATTATACCGGACACACCGCCCAACAAACGACAACCACACCGCCCACCAAACGGGGTACACCGGTCAGATTATACCGGACACACCGCCCAACAAACGAGAACCACACCGCCCACCAAACGGGGTACACCGGTCAGATTATACCGGACACACCGCCCAACAAACGACAACCACACCGCCCACCAAACGTAGCAAGTTAGTCCAATATGCACCTCAGGTTAGCCCTTCTCTAACATTGGTTCGCAACACTGTCGGAGCAACACTACATGGTCACGAATCTGCACACCCTGACCACGGATATCGCCCTCTGCCGCGGATGTGGTGACGAGCACCGTGTTCAGCTGCCACATGAGCACACTAAACATGACAACAAAGAAGGGCGCACCGCAACAGTAACGCACTATTATCAATGGTTCAGTTACAAGTAGATTCTCCGAAAATGATTGCAAAGTGGGTCGTTATCATTGCAAATGCACAGGGTTGCGGATTGAATGACATTAATTTTAATTTTAAGGATTGCAGCTGGGATTTGAACCGTGTTGAAAATGAGTTTGATTATCCCTGATGATGGGGATGCAAAGCGTGCTGCTCATTGCAGGAATTGACGACGATGAGACCAGAAGAGAGCTTATGCAATACATGAAATCGATAAAGGCTGCGATCAAATTTGATCAGGTAACTTTGCAAGCCGTATAGTTGTCGACAGCAAAAGCACGAGATACTGAAGGGGAACATCATAGAACATTGAAGGGCTGATAACTTTCAGATGCCATCTTCGACATCGATGGCTGCCAGCGATAAGACGTCGGTGTAGCTCCGAAGTGGTCAATATGGTTCGCCTGCGCTGACCTTGCAAAACTGGAACACCACAAGTGCTGGCCAGAAGTTCAGATCAAACCTCAAGGTAATAGTATCGTGAATTGTGCGTAATATTGGTGCGTCCCAAAACGGTAGCTGAATCACTCTGATGGCAAGGTAATATCGTTGTTTGGGGGCTTCGTGTGCCATGCGCGTCGGTGTACCACCCAGACATTTAATAGTCTAATAGCATGGCTTGGACTGAGCAAAGCTGATAATTTTATACGGCTTTGGAGTAGCAGAACACGTGCAGATATTTATTTAAATTTGGCGTTGAAAATCTGCACCTTAACATCGCTCAGCACGAGTCAAAGTTACACTCATATTAGCCAAACACAGTGTTTAGAATGAGCCACAAGCCGACACTGAACAAAATGCAGAACGAATCCGGCTCTAAGCCTACCAAAAATCTTTACCTCGCATACTTCGATTGGCCTCGGAAGGCATGATCTGCTCCTGCTGACCTACAATTTCGGACCGACCACGACCGTCCAGTTGGCCCCGGACCTCCAACCGACCTTGGAGAGCTTCGAGTAGTCGATGAGGTCGGGCCGGTGGCGGTGGATGAGCGCGCAGAACGCCAGGCCGTCCTTGAAGCTGGTGTGGAAGTTCTGCACGTTGACGTTGTTGTAGGGCGCCGTCTTGCGCTGGCACCAGAGCAGCAGACCCTCCTTGGCGGTCATCTCCTCGACGGAGATGTCCTGGATGGCGAACCGCAGGATGATGGTCCAGATCATGCCCAGCGTCATCTTCAGGTTGCCGTCGACGATCTCTGGGGATAGATAGGCGCACGTGGGGTCAGGACAAGCTGTCCAGGAGCGCACGTGGGGTCAGGACAAGCTGTCCAGGAGCGCACGTGGGGTCACGGCTGAGAGCCGGGACAAGCTGTCCAGGGACGCACGTGAGGTCAGGACAAGCTGTCCAGGAGCGCACGTGGGGTCACGGCTGAGAGCCGGGACAAGCTGTCCAGGGGCGCACGTGGGGTCATGGCTGAGAGCCGAGACAAGCTGTCCAGGAGCGCACGTGGGGTCATGGCTGAGAGCCGGGACAAGCTGTCCAGGAGCGCACGTGGGGTCATGGCTGAGAGCCGGGACAAGCTGTCCAGGGACGTCTCCTATCCGAGGCGGTCAAACAATGTTTAGGTCACCGGACCTGGACGTTCCCAATCCACTTCACATCCGTCATACGCATCATACAACTGCAGCAACCCCATTCCACACCCGACTCACACATTATACAACTGCAGCAACCCCATTCCACACCCGACTCACGCATTGAAACACTCCAGCAAATGTTTGCTACCACAAATGTTAGACAGAAGGCGGACAGA
Organism: Ashinkailepas kermadecensis; assembly: GCA_034440615.1. Classification (NCBI taxonomy): domain Eukaryota; kingdom Metazoa; phylum Arthropoda; class Thecostraca; family Neolepadidae; genus Ashinkailepas; species Ashinkailepas kermadecensis. The sequence continues at coordinate 644,735 of JAOTOM010005124.1, read as the reverse complement.
AGTCCTACACAAACATTGCAATGATAAGAATCGCTCAAATCTAAATGAGATCGCTGACCAAACAACTGCTAAGAATACTAAGGAAACGTCTCGATACATACCATGACGTTGCATCACCTCACACTTATCTTCCATTTACGCTGCATCGCACCTCAAGCAAACCGGTGATCTTCAGGGGATGTTCCAAAGCATTCTCTGAGTGCCACAAACCCGACCCTTGTAGTTTCCACTGTTCATCACGAACCAACCCCAGCAATCCCTCAATCTGTTTCCAACACTATGCCACAGCCCTAGATAATGTACTGCCAACACCACACCAATTATCATCAGCTACCTCCCTCCAACACCACACCAGTCTTGCTTGATTGTCGTCCACACTCCAGCACCATACCAACCATCCTCAGTAACACTCCTCCAGCACCACACCAGCCATCGTCAGTAAGAGTCCTCCAATACCACACCAGCCATCGTCAGTAACACTCCTCCAGCACCACACCATGGCAACATATAATCACCTCCCAACACTCCACCAACCATCCTCAGTAACACTCTTCCTATATGACCTCTGCAGTCGATGCGCCCCTAAACTACAGTAACACCCCTCCAGCACCACACCACACTCCACCCAACAACGCACCAGTCATCCTCAGCAACACCTCTCCAGCACCATGCCAACTATGCTCAGCAGCCTTCTCCCAACAAATCATCACGACGCTAGGATGTCGCCTCCCAACACCAAAGGCTTGCCCTGCACATGAAATTTCAATTCCTGGCAATGCTGCGCATCTGAGACATGGCTGTCGGCTGAGACGACAGCGGCGCACTGTGCACGGAATCGAGCCGGCGGCGCCGGTTGTGACATACGTGTCACACCACGTACCGCAGCAACAATGGCGGGCGCCGGCCCACAAAAACCGACACAGCAATGCGCATAATTGTGTCGCGTTTTTCCTCACCTCTTATCATACATAATTCACCCGCGAGATGCTTCAGAGATACAGCGCCGGAATCAGAGGTGTCCAGCGATCGTCGGCCCGTGCCAGTAGCGTAAACAGGATTTTACTGAGGGGGCCCGACCCTAAAGCGTGTGGTGAAACAGAAAGATTCCGGCGCATGAAGCGTACGGAAAATTTAGGGATCTTCGTTGGGAAAATCCGAAAACTTCTCGTCTAATCTAGTATATTTTCGGATGCTAAGGGGGGAGGGGCGGGCCCCCTGGCTGCGACTCCGGTCCATGCTAATCTCCCTCTCACGTCAGCTTCACAAAACACTGGCCGGGTAAAAGTAGCCTGACGTGACGCCTTAAGTGGCAACATGGGCCGGTGTGGGAAAGGTCCGCTACAGGAGGGGGGGGGCGTTGTCGCAGCAGGTCGGGACTGCCACTGCGGCGTGTGTCAACAGCCGCTGTCGCCCTGTGTCGACACAGCGAGTGGTGTCCGCCCTCTGGCGTCGGCCGGTAATTGCACACTGTTGAGTGGTGGGTCGACGGCGCCGAGAGGCACCGTGTTGGTTATTTGGGCTTTCGGGCGCTTCGACTGCTCCGGTCATATTGCGCGCGAGGCACCGTGTCCGCCATCGGGGCACAAACCAGTAGGCTCGTCCGGCACGCCGGCCAGACCCGCCCGTACCGGGACGCTCCAGAGCAGACCCGATCCCTGTCCAGATCAGCGGGGCCAGCGAAAGTGGTCGTCGGCCGGAGGAAAAAGGCTCTTCTCAGCTGGGACGGCCGCTTTTTGCGGCGGCCGCCGCGCCCTAGTGAACGGGTCGAGTCGGCGGGTCATGGTCGGCGGCCAGCTGGCCGACACGTCACCACCGGCCGGCGTGCCTGCGGCTCGTGCACGCCGCCACAACGGGTCACGCAGCGGGGCCAGGTCCACGGCCGTGCAGCAGTCGTGCCGGTCAAGGTCAGGCTCCAGTCTGTCGCGCCATTGTGTCGGCACTGACACTGTCCAAACGTCCGCCCGTGTGTGAACAGCACGCCACACGCGCCGGCTGGACGAACAGCGGCCACGGGCTGACTGCAGGATGTCCGGCAGGCGTGTGGACTTGGCTGGGGCGGCGCGGCGTCCGAGCGCGGAACGTTTACCGCCAGGTCAGAGCAAACGAGACGGGCCCCGATAATGGCGCCGGGCGGCCAGTAGTGCGGGTGTGACGATGACGCATCCACGGCGTCACTACACCGGCCCGTCTGAGCCGAGCGGCCAAACAGCGCCGCCGCCAGCACACTGTCGGTGCGCGCCGTGTGGCCGGCGGCCGGGCGGTGACGTAGCGCTGGAGTCGGCCGGCCGGCGCCGACCGAAATAGCGCCCGCCGGCCGGCCGACGGTTTTAGCCGCCGTCGGATTCCGTGCGGCTGCCGTCCAGCCAGCCGGCAGGCTGGCAGGCCGGCCGGCAATGGCCGTTCTCGCCGCCGGCCAGCGACAACAGGTGGGCCGCCGGTATCAGCTGACCGGGCGAGCACGGCGGCCGACGACCCGCCCCCCGACGCAGCTCCCACGGCGAGCGGCCGGATTGGCGGCCGACGGGACCGGCCCGGCCCGGCCCGGCTCCAGGTCAGGTAGCTGCTGCAGAATTTCCGACGGAAGTGGTGCAGAGCCGGCATCACAGGACGGCGCCCCGGCGGCAGGTGAACCGGAGCAGTTGACCGCCGTGCCGAGTGAGCCGCATGCCAGACGGCCGGGTGGCTCGGAGCTGTTAGGCTTTCAAACGTCACAGCCCACCGCGCACTGTCGCCGTCAGTGTCTCTGGGTATTGGAAGCAGCCGAGCGGTTGTGCGGCTCACCAAATGAACCATATAACCACATATTCCATTACAATTGGATAAATTAATTTGGTGACTCATCCTAAATGTTTCCCTATTTCAAGCTGGCAAATGTCAACATCAACAGCGTCAAAATATAAAACTTCTCGTTTTTGAGCATCAAAACCAATTAACCCCGAATAAAAACGCACTATCTTCCTGACGTAAGAAACAATGCAACATCCATTTTTAGTAGATCGACCAAAAGTTAGCATGCCTACCTACTGGTAGGCATACTAACTTGTGTGTTTATTAGTTTGATTGTAAGATATTGCATGAGTAATCTGCCCTACAGTTTGAAAGCTGAGCTTTAAATAGTGTTCTGTTTTGTTAATATTTAACTCCTAGACGGCAGAAGCATAGTCTTGAGAACGAAGCACCTGTCACCACGTGACCACAGAGCCACACCATCTGTCCATCTGTCCATTGTCTTGTCTACTGGTCAGCCTTCGACTCCGCTGGCAGTGCGTTCATGAGCTAACTTGTGTATGGGCCAAGGAGTCCGCATGCCAGCGAGTCCTTGCGTGCTGCCAGTGGGTCTGCGAGTGCGGACAGTGGGTCTGTGGTCTGCCTGTCAGCAGATCCATGGATCCGTCTGTCAGAGTCTGTGAGTCTGCCTGTCGGCGGATCCGTCGCGGCATGACTGACACCGCGCCATCTGGTGTCGGAGTCGGCGAGATGTGCACCGGTCCGGCCGCCGACCCACCGGGGCCATCGGCCCCCGGTACTGCGCCGACTGTGACCTGTGGTGGTGTCAGGTCGGCCCCCGGTACTGCGCCGACTGTGACCTGTGGTGGTGTCAGGTCGGCCCCCGGTACTGCGCCGACTGTGACCTGTGGTGGTGTCAGGTCGGCCCCCGGTACTGCGCCGACTGTGACCTGTGGTGGTGTCAGGTCGGCCCCCCGGTACTGCGTCGACTGTGACCTGTGGTGGTGTCAGGTCGGCCCCCGGTACTGCGCCGACTGTGACCTGTGGTGGTGTCAGGTCGGCTCCCGGTACTGCGCCGACTGTGACCTGTGGTGGTGTCAGGTCGGCCCCCGGTACTGCGTCGACTGTGACCTGTGGTGGTGTCAGGTCGGCCCCGGTACTGCGTCGACTGTGACCTGTGGTGGTGTCAGGTCGGCCCCGGTACTGCGTCGACTGTGACCTGTGGTGCTGTCAGGTCGGCCCCCGGTACTGCGCCGACTGTGACCTGTGGTGGTGTCAGGTCGGCCCCCGGTACTGCGCCGACTGTGACCTGTGGTGGTGTCAAGTCGGCCCCGGTACTGCGTCGACTGTGACCTGTGGTGGTGTCAGGTCGGCCCCCGGTACTGCGCCGACTGTGACCGGTGGTGGTGTCAGGTCGGCCCCGGTACTGCGCCGACTGTGACCTGTGGTGGTGTCAGGTCGGCCCCCGGTACTGCGTCGACTGTGACCTGTGGTGGTGTCAGGTCGGCCTCCGGTACTGCGCCGACTGTGACCTGTGGTGGTGTCAGGTCGTCCCCGGTACTGCACCGACTGTGACCTGTGGTGGTGTCAGGTCGGCCCCCGGTACTGCGTCGACTGTGACCTGTGGTGGTGTCAGGTCGGCCTCCGGTACTGCGCCGACTGTGACCTGTGGTGGTGTCAGGTCGGCCCCCGGTACTGCGCCGACTGTGACCTGTGGTGGTGTCAGGTCGGCCCCCGGTACTGCGCCGACTGTGACCTGTGGTGGTGTCAGGTCGGCTCCCGGTACTGCGCCGACTGTGACCTGTGGTGGTGTCAGGTCGGCCCCGGAGTCAGTTAAACCAAGGACCGTCAGCCGTCGACTCCACCAGCCACCGGCCGGCCATGTCAGTGCTGCTTAGCAGCACCTCACAAACAGAGACGTGGCCGTGCGCGACGGTTGTGACGTCACGGGCGACAAGGCTGCTGGAGTAACACTGCAACCGCCCCGCTGCGCCGGCCAATGGCAGGGTAGCGTGCTGTGTGCGGATCAAAGGTCGCCGTCCGACATTCGCGTAGGTATGTCGAACCGAATGCAGCGTGAACGGAGCACTTTCTGGATAGCGGGACATTATCAGGGCAAGCCGATATCGCTCAGACAACGGAGGTAACTCATATGCAACTATGTCATCAAAATATAACTCATATGCGACTATGTCATCAAAATAGGAGCTTCTTGGATGTACAATGCTGGGCCGATGACGTGGTGGTACAAAGCAATGGGAAACATAGGCAGAAACTGGATGTCAGACGCAACCAGCCAGGCATGACGTTCACCAACGTGCTGCTGCATTACAGCCGCCGCTGGCAGTGGGGATGGCAGTCGGTGGGGTTGACAGTCTGTGGGGATGACAGTCAGTACGATGACACAGTCGACAGCCGCCGCCTGTAGTAGAGATGACACAGTCGACAGCCGCCCCCTGCAGTGGGATGGCACAGTCGACAGCCGCCCCCTGCAGTGGGATGGCAGTCGACAGCCGCCCCCCTGTAGTAGGGATGACACAGTCGACAGCCGCCCCCTGTAGTAGGGATGACACAGTCGACAGCCGCCCCCTGTAGTAGGGATGACACAATCGACAGCCGCCCCCTGCAGTAGGGATGACACAGTCGACAGCCGCCCCCTGCAGTAGGGATGACAGATTCGACAGCCGCCGCCTGTAGTAGGGATGACAGATTCGACCGCCCCCGCCGCCGCCTGCAGTGGGGATGACAGAGTCGACAGCCGCCGCCTGCAGTGGGATGACAGAGTCGACAGCCGCCGCCTGCAGTGGGGATGGCACAGTCGACAGCCGCCGCCTGCAGTGGGATGGCAGAGTCGACAGCCGCCGCCTGTAGTGGGATGGCAGAGTCGACAGCCGCCCCCTGTAGTAGAGATGACACAGTCGACAGCCGCCGCCTGCAGTGGGATGACAGAGTCGACAGCCGCCGCCTGCAGTGGGATGACAGAGTCGACAGCCGCCGCCTGCAGTGGGATGACAGAGTCGACAGCCGCCGCCTGCAGTGGGATGACAGAGTCGACAGCCGCCGCCTGCAGTGGAGCAGCCTGTTTACAGATGCTCTGTTTGGACAAAATAGTGTGCAGGAGGGCTGCAGAGCTCTACCGAACACACCGGCTGCTGTAGACTGGTAGCGGACACCGGCCATCCCCCGGTCCTGGTCAGACACCCACCGTCCCCCAGCCCTGGTCAGACACCGGCCGTCCCCCAGTCCTGGTCAGACACCCACCGTCCCCCAGCCCTGGTCAGACACCGGCCGTCCCCCAGCCCTGGTCAGACACCCACCGTCCCCCGGTCCTGGTCAGACACCCACCGTCCCCCGGTCCTGGTCAGACACCGGCCGTCCCCCAGTCCTGGTCAGACACCGGCCGTCCCCCAGTCCTGGTCAGACACCGGCCATCCCCCAGTCCTGGTCAGACACCGGCCATCCCCCAGTCCTGGTCAGACACCGGCCATCCCCCAGTCCTGGTCACAAACACAGGCCCTCCCCCAGTCCTGGTCAGACACCGGCCGTCCCCCAGCCCTGGTCAGACACCCACCGTCCCCCAGTCCTGGCCAGACACCGGCCGTCCCCCAGTCCTGGTCAGACACCCACCGTCCCCCAGTCCTGGCCAGACACCGGCCGTCCCCCAGTCCTGGCCAGACACCCACCGTCCCCCAGTCCTGGCCAGACACCGGCCGTCCCCCAGTCCTGGTCAGACACCCACCGTCCCCCGGTCCTGGTCAGACACCCACCGTCCCCCAGTCCTGGTCAGACACCCACCGTCCCCCAGTCCTGGCCAGACACCGGCCGTCCCCCAGTCCTGGCCAGACACCGGCCGTCCCCCAGTCCTGGTCAGACACCCACCGTCCCCCAGTCCTGGCCAGACACCGGCCGTCCCCCAGTCCTGGTCAGACACCCACCGTCCCCCAGCCTAGACAACTGTGCTGAGAGGAGCTATACTGAGAGCACCACCTGCCGGCGGCTTATCTGGCCAGCCAGCGCTGTGGATCGGCATTCTCAAAGCCTGCTGCCGATCGCACCCAGCCGGCGGCCCAGCCCCGAGCACACCTGAGCGGGCGGTGTATACAGCAGGGCACCGCGCCGTCCAGACTCGCCCCGGCCGTCGTGTGAATTTCTCCAGACCGGCCCCTGCTGTAGTGTGGACCTCCTCAGACCGGCCCCTGTTGTAGTGTAGACCTCCCCAGACCAGCCCCTGCTGTAGTGTGAATCTCTCCAGCCGTCGTGTGGACCTCCTCAGGTCGACCCTATTCGTCGTGTGGACCTTCCTAGGCACGCCCCAGCCGTCGTGTGAACCTCCACAGACCAGCCCCGACCGTCATGTGGACCTCCTCAGACCGGCCCCTGCTGTAGTGTGGACCTCCTCAGACCAGCCCCAGCCATCGTGTGGACTTCCTCAGACCAGCCCCAGCCGTCGTGTGGACCTCCTCAGACCGGCCCCTGCCGTCGTGTGAATCTCCGCAGACCAGCCCCAGCCGTCGTGTGGACCTCCCCAGACCGGCCCCAGCCGTCGAGTAAATCTCCTCAGACCAGCCCCAGCCGTCGTGTGAATGTCCTCGGAGCCGACGCGGGTGCGGCCGCGGGCGGCCGACAGGTGATACAGTCGGCCTGGCAGTGCCGGCCCGCGCGCTGCACCACTGGCACATGTGTTGCGCCGTGCACACTGCACAGCGCACACTGCCCCGTGCGCTTCCGGCGGCCGGCCGCCCAGTGCACAGTGCACCGGCCAGCTTCTGGGAAAGCCGTCTGCACCAGGAAGGTCACGGCGTTCACCAGAGCGGAGCGTGTTTCCCAGCAACTCAGCGCCATACGCACGTCGCGTAAAACAGGTGTGGCGAATGACAAAACTGAAGCACTCGTGAGATCACATTTGCATGACACAGTTGTCATGTATTGGCATCAGTCAAATAAACTGCGGTTTCGGTCGCAATGTTATTCACAGCGCAGGCCGTAGCTGCGTCAAACCGGCTTGACCACATCCCATTGAGCACTTGTGCTGCGTGCCCGCCTGGTGACGGTGTCAGTTTGATGTTTTATGGGCGCGCAGACTACTCGGACCACCTAACGCGTGTGACCCCAGTCAGATCCACACCGCGTTGTGACAGACCCCACTATGTGACCCCAGTCAGAGCCACTCCACCTTGTGACAGACCCCATTATGTGACCCCAGTCAGAGCCACTCCACTCCGCCTTGTGACAGACCCCATTATGTGACCCCAGTCAGAGCCACTCCGCTCCGCCTTGTGACAGACCCCATTATGTGACCCCAGTCAGAGCCACTCCGCCTTGTAAAAGACCCCACTGTGACCCCAGTCAGAGCCACTCCACCTTGTGACAGACTCCACTATGTAACCCCAGTCAGAGTCACTCCGCCTTGTGACAAACCCCACTGTGACCCCAGTCAGAGCCACTCCACCTTGTGACAGACCCCACTGTGACCCCAGTCAGATCCATACCGCCTTGTGACAGACCCCACTATTTGACCCGTCATAGCCACTCCGCCCTGTCACAGACCAAAACTGTTTGACCCCTAAGGATTGTGCAAGCCCCTCCCCCCCCCCCATCATACACAGTGCGAGTGTGACTCCAACTGCATTATTCCGATGAGTTGAGATTGGAGCCCTCTTCAGATACTTCTCATACTAAACTCCAGGCACAAGTGAAAACGGCCCATATGCCGAGCCACATACTTGTCCTGCCAATGAGGGGAAGGAGGTGGTAGGCTGTGGGACTGATGGTACGGTCCCACACCCTACCACGGGGGTGGTACGGGGGTAGGCAATGTGATGTCGACACGTGCCGTGCTGATATCACATTCAATGTGCTGTTATCTGCGTGACAGTGAACATACCACTATCGCAACAATCATGGGCGCGCGTGTGTGGGACGTCAATACAGGAGCGTCACGTACACCAGAGACCTCACGGGCCACGGCCACACCAGTCGGTACAGACCTCACGGGCCCGGCCACACCAGTCGGTACAGACCTCACGGGCCCGGCCACACCAGTCGGTACAGACCTCATGGGGCCGGCCACACCAGTCGGTACAGACCTCACGGACCCGGCCACACCAGTCGGTACAGACCGCACGGGCCCAGCCACACCAGTCGGTACAGACCTCACGGACCCGGCCACACCAGTCGGTACAGACCTCACGGGCCCAGCCACACCAGTCGGTACAGACCTCACGGACCCAGCCACACCAGTCGGTATAGATCTCACGGCCACACTAGTCGGTACAGACCTCACGGACCCGGCCACACCAGTCGGTACAGACCTCACGGGCCACGGCCACACCAGTCGGTACAGACCTCACGGACCTGGCCACACAAGTCGGTACAGACCTCACGGACCCGGCCACACCAGTCGGTACAGACCTCACGGCCACACCAGTCGGTACAGACCTCACGGACCCGGCCACACCAGTCGGTACAGACCTCACGGGCACGGCCAGACCAGCCGGCACACACTATACCAGACACAGCCCATACCGGCATGCATAGACATACCACACCACACAGCCCATGCCTGTACACACACACCAGTGCAAGGCGCAATTAGAGCGATGATCGGGCGGGGACGGGCGACAGGCCACGGCGCTCCGGTGTGGACGAACGACGGGCACCATATCGCGACGGGAAATTTGTGGACAGACAACCGTGCTGTCGTGACAGAACACGGCTGGCAAACAGCCGGACAATACTGGTCTTGCCAAAAACCGTGACTTTTTCACCAGTTTTAACCGCTTAAAACCGGACAAAGCTCGACAAAACGTGAATCGTGGGAATTATTCTGCCTTGGTACTTGCACATAGCCAATACATTATAACTAGTTTGCATGTTAATCGCAAGAACATTCCCTACCTAAGTATTCAATATTTTACTCGTATATTCAATGATTTGTACCTCGCACTACAATGTCATATTGTGGTAAGGCTTTTATTAGTCTAAGAGTTAATTACCTTGTCCTTTCACTCCGGACTGGTAACTGTCCTGCCAGACATGATACCAGTTATCATCTAGTGCACCGTTGAAACAGGTTGTATCTTTTTGCATCAAGATCCATTTTGGATGCAGATAGTAAAGGAGCAGTGACAACATCCAGGAAGAGCGATCTAATTGGACATAACTCAGACTCATTGTCCATCTTATTTCGGAGTAGACTAGCAAATATCAGACTACCAATGTCCTTTCCTGGTGTCAAATAGGCAAAGTAGACGTGCATGATCCCTCCGTTTATAAAGTTAATAAAGTGTTAAGGCTTAACAAGAGCCACATGGGCCCATCTGGGTTAAGCCTATCTAGAAAAGATACTAGAAAAGTACATGCTCACACCCCAATCAATCCATTATTTCAAGTTCCAAGGGAACTATATATCCCAGCCTATCTAGCACCATTCACCTGATATTGCATAACACACTACTCAACAATTCCAAACTCCTCCAATCATGCTTCATTGTGCTATCATACCCAATCTCCTCAGTATCAAATCCCGAAGGAAGGTGCTGAATCCACTGCTAGGTACATCCTATATAGTATAATATAATACTAGTAGTATAATATACCCTATATAGCTAGCATAATACTCAATTTATTAGCATGATCAAAAACATAAGGGTCCAAGTTTCAACAATAACACAGGGACAAACATCCCCAACACTCATCAATGTCTTTCTACCTTACCTAACCAGCCCTATTCACTTGATCTCATGTAACAAATGTGACCTGAGTGCCCTACCAATAATTTTCAGACTCCATTCACGCCCGCCTAAAGGGGCCCGTACAGTGCATACCCACTTAGCATAGATATTACCCCATCCACCACCACTTAGAACTCACAAACAAGATTTTGCAACCTAAAATAGTTGTCCACCCTATTTTTAAATACATTCAATGAGGGACTCCCCACAACATCAGCAGGAAGGCTATTCCACTGATCAACAATCCTTTGACTGAAGACCTGTTGTCGCTTAACTGTCCTACACCTTGATTTGTCTAACCTGAATTGATGACCCCTATGTGATAGTCTAAATAGAAGACCATCATTCAGATTGACCTGATCTAACCCTTTAGTAGTTTTGTACATTTCAATCATATCACCCCTTAATCTCCTATACTTGAGTGAGTACATATCTAATGTCATACGTCTTTCCCCATATTCCAAGTTACCTAGTCCACTGATGAGTCTAGTGGCTTTGCGCTGCACCCTTCCTAGCATGTCTATATCTTTTTCTAAGTAGGGGCTCCATGCCTGTACATAATATTATAAGTGGGGTCGCACATAGGCCAAGTACTGCATTTTCATCTCTTCTTTGCTCTGATACCTCAAACTCCTATTAATAATTCCCAGCATTCTGATTGACCTGTTCCTAGCTGAGACACATTGTTGTTCTACTATAAGATCATTTGAAACTAACACCCAAATCTCTTTCCTCTTCAATAACACCCGATCTCCTACCTCCCATTGAATATCTGAAAGTCTCACCTCCAGACCCAAGTCATCTCTGCTCTCGTTTCTGCCAACTATTAAGCCAACTTAGAGGTGCAGGTCTCTCTATATTCGAAGGGTGAATGGTCAGTTGTTCTGTCCAATTATACGTGGTTACTTCAGGTTGTTTTCTCTACAAATTAAAAATTAAATCCAGTTTTACTGATTTCAGCGGTGCCTAGCTCCTACAGGCGACCACAAATCTTGTTTGTTTTTCTTGGTACTGCTATTATTGTCCGTCACATTGGTCGCATTTCACAGTTAGCAGACTGCAATAGCCACGTCCGTTTAAGCGTGAGGCCAAGGCCGTCCGGACGGTAAACATTCTACGAGAATATATGGCCCGTCCGACCGATTCTATCCGGTTTGCCGTTCGAAGTTGCCAGGGCGACAGCTAATCTATCGGGCATCCCGTATATTCCATCACGGAATCGCAGGATAGTTTTGGCGTACTTGTTCCAGGTCGCCCTCACTCGCGCCAACATAACGCACCACACATGACATTCAGTTCTCGCCATGCACAACACACCTCACCGCAAGCTGCTGACACGTATTGTTCCAGTGCGAACCACACCATGCTGGATCTACCATGGGCAGGTAGCCAACAAGCCGCGCAAGCATGCGCTCCTCAAACACCCGCTCAGCACAGGTTACAAATTATATTTTATGAACCCAGACAGTGAACTTAGATCTTAAGTCTCCCTCGTGGCGGTGGCCGGTCACACCCAACACTCACCCTCAGCTCCGATGGAGACCAGCTTGACGCCCTTGCTGGCGATGAAGTCGAGCGCCTTGTTGACGTTGGCGATCTTGTGGAACCTCATCTTGCCGCGGTCCGGCTTGGCCAGCGTCTCGCCCGAGATCACCTCCAGCAGCAGCATCAGCTTCAGGCCGTTGCGGAAGTCCTCCTCGATGTTGTCGATCGATGTGCCGGCTTTCCGCAGGTGAGAGTTGCACCATGCCGTGAACGTCTGCCGAGGTCAGATGAGGTCAGATGAGGTCAGCGCAGGTCAGTGCAGGTCAGTAGTAGGCGAGTGTGGGTTAGAAGAGGCGGGGGTACACAAGACCGGTTAAGTAAGTCAAAATCGATAGATGCCAATAGAGGTGAGCGCAGATCATGAGTGTGTGCTGGGATCAGTAGTCAGTAGAGATCACACAGAACATTAGCGTGTGCTGGGATCAGTAGTTATAAAGTAAAGTCATAGCGTTCAGACTTAATAAGAGCCACAGGGGCCCATCTGGATCAAGGCCTTATCTAGCCCTTGAACGATTTTATACATTTCTATCATATCACCCCTTAATATCCTATACTTGAGCGAGTACATATATAATGCCGTAAGCCTTTCTCCATATTCTGAGTTACCTAGTCTACTGAAGAGTCTAGTGGCTTTGGGCTACACTCTTTCTGGCATCTCTATATCCCTTTCTAAGCAAGGGTTCCATGTCTGTACAGAATATTCCAAGCGGGGTCGCACATAGGCTAAGTACATTTATTTCATGACTTCTTTTCATCTATACCTCACAATCCTATTTATGTTTCCCAGCATTCTGATTGCCCTGTTCCTAGCTGATGTTAGTTAGTAGTTATTTGGGCTTTAGGGCGCATCGACTGCACTGGTCATGTAGCGCCCATAACAATACTAGTTATTCACAGGTCGATACATCGCACATTCTAGCAAATCTGCAGGATGATAAAATAATGGTTAAGGTAAGAACATATGTCACGATAGAACATCATCGTTTAACCTATTCCACTAGGTGCATATATTACAGAGAACGATATTTCGGTGAGATAGTCAAAAAGTCGCCCCGATTGGACAATGCTAGAGTCGTCACCTAAAACTTCACTGAGTGACATTGGTTGCATGCGTCGAAAGTGACGTCTACGCTCCTGGGCATAACCAGAGCAGGAGATCAGGATATGACGCACAAATAGGCGGACGTGACATTTCGGGCAGCGTGGTATGTCACTACCACATAGCAGGTAAGAGTGAGTCGCGTATGTATGCCCTATTCTCATGCGGCATAACGCTACTTCGTCTCGCCTATTTCTACGTGAGCATGAACTCCATTTTTTAGGCGATGCTTAATTACTCTCAGCTTATTGTCAGCAAGTGCGTACCAGGAAACTTGCCACTTGGCATGCACAAACATCGAGATTGTGCGAAAGTGGTCCCGGGCAGGGAGAGGTAGGGATCGCGTGCATGGAGCATGAGACGCACGTTTTGCGGCAGCATCGGCTAAGTTGTTCCCAGAGATGCCCACGTGGCTTGGGATCCAACACAACACCACTCTTTTACCAGCATTGTGCACAGCGGTAAGACGGTATAAGACATCCAATAAAATGGGGTTAGATGGGTCAAGGATCTTCAGCGCCAGAAGGCTACTTAAGGAATCCGTAAAAATAATATGTAGTGGGTCCTCCGACAATTCAATGAAACACAAAGCTTTCAAAATGGCAATAAGCTCGGAGGAATGCACAGACGCGTGTGCCGGTAGTGTGAAGCACCTTGTAACCGTACCGGTAACAAAAGCGCTCCCGGCACCGGCCTCTGTTCTGGACCCATCTGTGTAGGTAGCAGTGAATCCTGGGTAATACTCGGAGTGCTCCATAGCAAGCGCTCGAAATTCATGCGGAGTGGTATCGGCCTTCTTTCTGCTGGCGAGGGATATATCCACTTCAGCTGTGATCAGTTCCCAGGGAGGGATTCCTAGCTGATGTATATTGTCTATCTGCTTTAAAGGTCATTTGAAACTAACACGCCTAAGTATGTTTCCTCTTCAATAGTTATTTGTTAGTTAGTTATTTTGGTTTTAGGGCGCATCGACTACCTCCTCTTCAATAGCATCATCCTGCCGCTGTCACGGCGAGTCGGGTAACGCGGGCTGCAGCTGCTGCAGCTGCTGCAGCTGCTGCTGCTGCTGCAGCGAGCGACTCTCGCCATCGACACCATTCAGCCTGCGAGCACGTCAGCCGCCGACGGTCGCGCGGCCGCCACAGCCAACTGCTGCTGCTGCTGCTGCTGCTGCAGCGGCTCAACGCAATCACCCTAAACGCAGTGGAGACCTAATTATGCGCGCAAACACGGCGGCGCACCGTTTGACTCACGATTTAGGAGCAATCACGTGCACCGATCTGCATCTGGACAATTGCATGCGTGATTCGTTACGTTTAAACCACCCGCTGTCCCACACGCGACTTCCCTAGAATGGAAGGCGACGCCGAGTTCAGTCGAGATCACGACCTTGGACATAATTGATTCAGATCGTGGAGTACGCTCGACCCCATTCAGCGCACACAATCGCGGCAGGAAATCTCGCGGGTGTTTGGTGCGGCGCGCCACGGCCGACACACGATCGCCGGATAGTCCACTTCCCGGCCAAATCGGCAGGCTTGGCCATGACACTCGGATGTCAGCGGGTACTGCGAAGCCAAACAACAAATGCCAGGGCCACGCCTGCACGCAGCTATCCAACTTATTCGCAAGGCATTTACGCAGTCCTTGCAACAACTGGCACCGTTCACGTTTGGATAATTTCCCACCTGACAGATGGACTATTGTAATCAGCTATCATTGTTCCACAGACCGCTCTCGGCAACCACTCTTAATATTTGAGCACATCGGTGGTTGGTTGGTTGGTTATTGGTTTTCACGACACGTCGACCGTTGAGTCATATAGCGTCGCCAATCTCTCACGCCGATTGGTCGCGGGCGAAGAGTAGCGACAGGTGAGACTCGAACCCACAATCTTTCGATTGTGAGACGAGCATCTTACCCCTAGACCACTCGTCCCCTGAGCACATCGGTGCACACATGCGGGTTGGCACCCCAGTGGCTACGGCGGTCGACTTGGGATGGAAGAGTATTGAGCTCAAAACTGCCTGGCAGCCCGACGTCCCGCAGAGGAGCGACGGGGCGAGACGACACGCCGAGACCGGTGGCGTCCAGTGACCTTCGCCTCAAATATCGAATGAGTGACCCAAATGCGCTTCTCACTTCCTCGGCACGGCGTGTTTCCGGTTTCTCTGTGTGCGTGGCCGGTGCAGGGTTGGCGGCGGAGCGGCAGGGTGGCGGGGTTGACGGCCCGGGCACGGCCGGTACCACCCATCCATCCTCCGACACACCCGGTCAGGCGGGAACGGGGCCGACCCGAGAAAAACCGAGCACCGGCACTAGTCGCCGACAAATACCACCCCTCCATTGAGGTCGGAGCTGTGTGGCCGCAGCTGTGTCCGAAGCTGGGGCCGCGGTTGTGTCCGAAGCTGTTTGTCCGGAGCTGTGTCCGGGGCTGTATGGGCGGAGCTGTGTAATCGGCCGTCACATTATAAGGTCGCTGACCGACGCCCGCGACGGACACTGTTCCGGCGACGGCCGCGCCCGTCACCCGATGGCGAGCGCATCTGACCCGTGACGGTCCGACACAGCAGCGGCGACCGGCCCGGACCAGACCGGCAGGCGACACCTGGCCGCTCAGCAGCGGCGCAGAGCGGAGAGCAGCCGGACGGCGGTGACCACGCTGACCACGGGCCGGCCGTGGCGACGGCGACGGCTGTGACGGCGGCACGGCAACCGAGGCCGACACGAAGCCGAGCGTCGGCCATCCGTCACGTCACGACACGCCACGTCACGTCGCGTCTGTGTCACGCCCGGCAGCCACCGGCCGCGGGAGATGACGCAGATGGATCTCACCCCAGACGGCTACCGCTTGAGCGCTGCCAATGAATACACCAGCATGTGTGTTGTGTGAACGCCTGGTATTGTTCAGGGCGTCCCACCCACAACACTGTTCACAACAGCAAGTAGGAAGATTGGTCTGCCTGCGCGAACACTTGCGGAGGTCTCCGACAAGCAAGGCCGAACCGCACCGCATCGACGTGTCTGTGGCCGACCAGCGACCACGGGGCACCGATGACTGGTGGTGGTAGTGATGACTGGTGGTGGTGGTGGTGATGACTGGTGGTGATGGTGATGACTGGTGGTGATGGTGATGGCTCGTGTTGGTGGTGATGACTGGTGGTGGTGGCGTGGCGGTGGCGGTGGCGGTGGCGGTGGCGGTGGCGGTGGCGGTGGCGGTGGCGGTGGCGGTGGCGGTGGCGGTGGCGGTGGTGGTGGTGGTGGTGGTGGTGGTGGTGGTGATGGCCGGTGGTAGTGGTGATGACTGGTGGTGGTGGTGATGATGACTGGTGGTGATGGTGATGACTGGTGGTGATGGTGATGGCTGGTGGTGATGGTGATGGCTGGTGGTGGTGGTGATGACTGGTGGTGGTGGTGATGACTGGTGGTGGTGGTGATGACTGGTGGTGATGGTGATGACTGGTGGTGATGGTGATGGCTGGTGGTGCCAAAGTGATCCGCTGCGCGTCACGGCATGACTGTGTAGAAGCCGTCACGATATGACTGTGTAGAAGCCGTCACGGTATGACTGTGTAGAAGCCGTCACGGTATGACTGTGTAGAAGCCGTCACGATATGACTGTGTAGAAGCCGTCACGGTATGGCTGTGTAGAAGCCGTCACGGTATGGCTGTGTAGAAGCCGTCACGGTATGACTGTGTAGAAGCCGTCACGGTATGACTGTGCAGAAGCCATCACGGCATGACTGTGTAGAAGCCGTCACGGTATGGCTGTGTAGAAGCCATCACGGTATGGTTGGTTATTTGGGCTTAGGGGCGCATCGACTGCATACAGCCGTCACGGTATGGCTGTGTAGAAGCCGTCACGGTATGACTGTGTAGAAGCCGTCACGGCATGACTGTGTAGAAGCCGTCACGGTATGACTGTGTAGAAGCCATCACGGTATGACTGTGTAGAAGCCATCACGGTATGGCTGTGTGTAGAAGCCATCACGGTATGGCTGTGTACAGATTTGATCTGGAGCAGCACTGCGGTACTGATCTTGTATGGCTGATTACTGCTAGCAGACACCTGTAAAGTGCCAGGCTCCAGCATTCAATATCAGTTACCTTCGAAGCTTTCTCGTCAGTATGTAAAGCCCATTCCTTTCGAACATCATTCATCAAATATCCGCTTGCTTAAATGGACATGTGTTTATGTACATCTTGTATTGATATCGTTTTGGGTTTTCACCCCAGCGCTGACTGTTTGTTTAGCACGTTCCCAGCTCCCTCTCCCGGCTCTCTTCTATTCATCAATCGCCAGTCACTGAACAAACGCCAGTCAACGAAGTCCAATTAGCACAGCCGAATTGTGGAACTTTTTTAGTTCCACTGTTCTACTGTTCTACTTCACGTACCTTTTTATGTGCAGTGTTGCATGGCAGCATCAATATTTATGAGTGTGTCAGTAGGTGGTCATTCATAAGCAAGAAACCATCTTATGTATCTTAATCTACATACCATGCCCTACTATATAATTAGACAAAATTCCGGGTTCACTGATCAGGCAACAACGCTGCCAGTGGCTGACAATCACATCAGACTCTGTAAATCAGACGAGTAATCGCCCAAGTGGGTAGCTGCAGTTTAGCTTGGACGATTGAAGCTGCTGTACGTGGCATCGTCATGGCTGGATCAGAGGTGACGACCGCAACAACGAGTACGATGGCCGCCAACAATATGGGGATGCAAGGTAGCTACGGCAGTGTACCAGTGGTTCGGGGGACCTGACAGGTGACTGAGGTAGGGTACCGGTGGTGTACCGGTGGTGTACAAGTGGTCCGGGGGACGGGACTGGCGCACCGGTGGTCCGGGGGACCTGACAGGTGGCTGAGGCAGGGTACCGGTAGTGTACCAGTGGTCCGGGGACCCGACAGTCGGCACACGACAGCCGCCCGTCTGACAGCCGTCGTCGCCACCGACGGTGGCCGGCAGCCAATGATAGCCGGCGGCGGAGCGGGTCGGTCGGCACCATGATTCACGAGGCGGCCGCCACAGCTCCGGAATGTCCCGCCGGCCGGCGCCGCTAAAAATACGCCGCCCACCCGGCCCTGGGCCAGCACGGGCCGGTACAGATCAGGTCACCGGGTCAGACCAGACCAGGTCAGGTCAGGTCAGACGGGCGTCAGAAACGGAGTGCGGTGACCAGATCGGGTCAGGTTAGGTCAGGTAAGACCGGACGAGCGTCAGAAACGGAGTGCGGTGACCAGATCGGGTCAGGTTAGGCCAGGTCAGATCACACAAGCGTCAGAAACTGAGCGCAGTGACCAAATCAGGCCAGGTCCGCTGTACACTACCGACGAGGATATGTGAACAGGTCAGGACAGTTCAGATGTGCATCAGACACGAGCTAAGGTGACCACGCCAGGTCGGGTCAGGTCAGGTCAGATCAGACGAGCGTCAGAAAAGGAGTGCGGTGGCCAGATCAGGTCGGACCAGCTGGAGACGAGGATTTATAAACATGTCAGGACAGTTCAGATGTGCATCAGAAACGAGCTAAGGTAGGTCGAGTCAGGGGTAACATCAGAGACGGCATACGGTCAAAATGTTGAAGTCAAGTCAGACGTACATCAGCTACGGAGTGCGGTGGCCAGACGTACAGCAGAGAAGAAGAAAGATGATAACTTGACAGGTCAGGTCAGGGCAGGTCAGACGTACATTAGAGACGAGGCAAGACGAACAGGTCAGGTCAGGTCAGGTCAGACGTACATCTTGGACTACACCGTTGGGCCGGTTCCTGGGCCAACATCGGGTCGACACACGCGTGCCCGACGCTGCCGTAGGCGACCGGAAGAGCAACGGCGGAAAGTCCGGCGCCGCCGGTGGCACCAGCGCAGCGGCGAATGAAAGTGAACCTGTCACCAGCTGGAGCGGCACGAACCGGACCAGCACGTCGTCCGAAAGTCGCCCTGACGGGCCACCACACGGCACGCGCTCGACCGCTGTTGGGACAGCGTCGACGCCACACCCAATTACGGCCTCGAGTCATCGCTGGTACGCTGAGCCTCGAGGCATGCACCAGCGCCGCAGCTGTTCTTAACAGGGTAGCGACGTCGACGGTGCCGCCAGCCTGGCAACCCGACACAACACGACTTCCCGCGACTGTGACTGCGACTGCGACTGCGACTGCGATTGTGACTGCGACTGCGACTGCGACTGCGACTGCGACTGCGACTGCGACTATGACTGCGACTGTGACTGTGACTATGACTATGACTATACTATGACTATGACTATGACTATGACTGTGACTGCAACTGCGACTGTGATGCGACTGTGACTGAGTGACTGTGACTGATAAACGCGACTGCGACTATGACTATGACTATGACTATGACTGTGACTGCAACTGCGACTGTGAGTGCAACTGTGATTGTGAGTGCGACTGTGAGTGCAACTGTGACTGTGACTGCGACTGCAACTGCGACTATGACTATGACTATGACTATGACTATGACTACGACTGTGAGTGCGACTGTGACTGTGAGTGCGACTGTGAGTGCGACTGTGAGTGCGACTGCGACTGCGACTGCGACCATGACTATGACTATGACTATGACTATGACTATGACTGCAACTGCGACTGTGAGTGCGACTGTAACTGTGAGTGCGACTGTGAGTGCGACTGTGAGTGCGACTGCGACTGCGACTATGACTATGACTATGACTGTGACTGCAACTGCGACTGTGAGTGCGACTGTGCAGTGACAAATGCACCGCTCACGCCAAGCTGACGGCCCAAAGCGGCCCGACAGCCGGGCTGGCCCCCGGGAAGCTAGCCGCGTCACTCAGTGCCAGCGGGGGCCATGTGCCGGCGCCGACCGTGACAAACAGAAGCCGCTTCACGACACTGCACACAACGGCATCCAGCTCTAACGAGTACACATCAGGGCTGGCCAGGACAGAACCGCGGCGGGACCTGTGCAGGCGCAGGTTAGCGTCGGCGGCCGGCTGAAGGGTCGGCCAGGCCGCCGGGTCACACACATTGAGTCTGTGTTGGCCGGCGGCCAGTGGGCCGCCGTGGGTGTGGAGGAGCGGCCGCCGCCCCCCCCCCCCCAACCGTCGAGGGGCGTGTCGCACGGAGGACTGGTGGACGGACGCCCTGTGTGTGACCCAGACGAGGTCACAACACTGTTACCGGCCGCCACACCACGCCACCGCACGCACACCTACAGCCGCCCGGTGGGAACAGCCACGATCTGCGATTGACAGATGTTCCCACTGGTGACGAAAAAGAAACAGACCAAGGCCGAACAGGCGTGATGTGCCCTCAGTGTGTGGAGGAAAAGCGTGTCCGTAGCACACCGGGACACAGGTAGCGTACCACCGTCAGACCTGGAAAGGCGTCGTCACTCATTAAGGCCACGTTCGGGCGATGGAAAATCTAGGATAATTATCCAGATTCGCGTTCGGAACCACCAACAGGGAAAATTATCGTGGAAAATTTTCCGTGTTGAGGGAGAATCTCGGATAATTTTCAGAGCATGGTCGGCAGACCAATAATTTTCCATTCGCTACTTCTGAACGCCGGACGCGGTTTGCTTTGGACGAATATGGCGGAGGCAGGTGGCGACCCCGGATTCCCGATGTAAGTTGCACTGTATTCAGTAAGCATTTGCTAGTTTTCAGCAGCATGTTGAAGCTATTTGTTATTATGTGCACGTGGTTTTGAGTTGAGAGTCGTATCTGGAGACAGTTTGTCGATAAAAAAAGAGCGTACCAGTTTCGGAGGCGGAACTGGCGCAACTTTTCAGAAAGCTGTGCTATGAACAACCACTAAGTAAGGTAAATTTTCAAGTAAATGTGGAAATGTAATTTCTGGTGATGATTGTATAATGGTGTGCATGACCAGTTTGACCCTCTCGGATCATCGATTTTCTCAACCCCCTTCAACGTCTTGGATGCATGGCTAAGTGATATTGGGTTGACAACCACCTTGACAACCACCCTGTGACCTCCCGTGACGCTTTCTCATTCATGGCGCGTGAGGCGAAACCGGCGGATAACATCGGAGGAAACTGGCCGAACGCAGATGGAAAATAGTCAGGGAAATTATTGCATGGATAATTATCCAACCGGATAATTTTCCTTCGCCCGAACGCGCCCTAGGTGAGCAACAAAACACAGCCGGTCGTCCTGCAATCCGAGCCAGCGCAGTCCATAAGAACACCGCTGGCCCGGGCTCTTCACTGTTGTCCCTAGATCTGGGTGTCGCCCAAAAAAGCGGCAGTTTCAGCATGTAAACAGCGCCATAAATCACTCCTGTTGTTCATCTGGACGTGTGACTTAAAGTCTCCGTGCCAACGCTGTAATGACCTCCTCGACTTTGCTCACAAGCAGGTGGCAGCTGCATCTGCCCAGACATTCATTCCCTGTGATATCCACTGGACATCCACCTGGACATCTCACAAACATCTACCCGGACATCCGCCTGGTAGTCATTCGAAATCTGCCCAGACATCTGCTCGGATGTCTGTCGGGGCGAATGTTCAGGTATCAACCTAGCATTGCCCGGGCATCTGGCCAGACAACGAACATGCAGACCACCGTGGCTGATTATCCAGTGACGGACCGTCCAGTGTCGTCTGTCGTCCCGTGACGGACCGTCCAGTGTCGTCTGTCGTCCCGTGACGGACCGTCCAGTGTCGTCTGTCGTCCCGTGACGGACCGTCCAGTGTCGTCTGTCGTCCCGTGACGGGCCGTCCAGTGTCGTCGACGGTCAAGTCGTCTGTCGTCCCGTGACGGACCGTCCAGTGTCGTCTGTCGTTCCGTGACGGACCGTCCAGTGTCGTCTGTCGGACCGTGACGGACCGTCCAGTGTCGTCTGTCGTCCCGTGACGGACCGTCCAGTGTCGTCTGTCGTCCCGTGACGGACCGTCCAGTGTCGTCTGTCGTCCCGTGGCTGACCGTCCAGTGTCGTCTGTCGTCCCGTGACAGACCGTCCAGAGTCGTCTGTCGTCCCGTGACGGACCGTCCAGTGTCGTCTGTCGTCCCGTGACGGACCGTCCAGTGTCGTCTGTCGTCCCGTGACGGACCGTCCAGTGTCGTCTGTCGTCCCGTGACGGACCGTCCAGTGTCGTCTGTCGTCAAGTGACGGGCCGTCAAGTGTCGTCTGTCGTCCCGTGACGGACCGTCCAGTGTCGTCTGTCGTCCCGTGACGGACCGTCCAGTGTCGTCTGTCGTCCCGTGACGGACCGTCCAGTGTCGTCTGTCGTCCCGTGACGGACCGTCCAGTGTCGTCTGTCGTCCCGTGACGGACCGTCCAGTGTCGTCTGTCGTCCCGTGACGGACCGTCCAGTGTCGTCTGTCGTCCCGTGACGGACCGTCCAGTGTCGTCTGTCGTCCCGTGACGGACCGTCCAGTGTCGTCTGTCGTCCCGTGACGGACCGTCCAGTGTCGTCTGTCGTCCCGTGACGGACCGTCCAGTGTCGTCTGTCGTCCCGTGACGGACCGTCCAGTGTCGTCTGTCGTCCCGTGACGGACCGTCCAGTGTCGTCTGTCGTCCCGTGACGGACCGTCCAGTGTCGTCTGTCGTCCCGTGACGGACCGTCCAGTGTCGTCTGTCGTCCCGTGACGGACCGTCCAGTGTCGTCTGTCGTCCCGTGACGGACCGTCCAGTGTCGTCTGTCGTCCCGTGACGGACCGTCCAGTGTCGTCTGTCGTCCCGTGACGGACCGTCCAGTGTCGTCTGTCGTCCCGTGACGGACCGTCCAGTGTCGTCTGTCGTCCCGTGACGGACCGTCCAGTGTCGTCTGTCGTCCCGTGACGGACCGTCCAGTGTCGTCTGTCGTCCCGTGACGGACCGTCCAGTGTCGTCTGTCGTCCCGTGACGGACCGTCCAGTGTCGTCTGTCGTCCCGTGACGGACCGTCCAGTGTCGTCTGTCGTCCCGTGACGGACCGTCCAGTGTCGTCTGTCGTCCCGTGACGGACCGTCCAGTGTCGTCTGTCGTCCCGTGACGGACCGTCCAGTGTCGTCTGTCGTCCCGTGACGGACCGTCCAGTGTCGTCTGTCTGTCGTCCCGTGACGGACCGTCCAGTGTCGTCTGTCGTCAAGTGACGGGCCGTCAAGTGTCGTCTGTCGTCCCGTGACAGACCGTCCAGAGTCGTCTGTCGTCCCGTGACGGACCGTCCAGTGTCGTCTGTCGTCCCGTGACGGACCGTCCAGTGTCGTCTGTCGTCCCGTGACGGACCGTCCAGTGTCGTCTGTCGTCCCGTGACGGACCGTCCAGTGTCGTCTATCGTCCCGTGACGGACCGTCCAGTGTTGTCTGTCGTCAAGTGACGGGCCGTCAAGTGTCGTCTGTCGTCCCGTGACAGACCGTCCAGTGTCGTCTGTCGTCCCGTGACGGACCGTCCAGTGTCGTCTGTCGTCCCGTGACGGACCGTCCAGTGTCGTCTGTCGTTCCGTGACGGGCCGTCCAGTGTCGTCTGTCGTTCCGTGACAGACCGTCCAGTGTCGTCTGTCGTCAGTCGTCCTGTGACGGACCGTGCAGTGTCGTCTGTCGTCCCGTGACGGACCGCCCAGTGTCGTCTGTCGTCCCGTTACAGACCGTCCAGTGTCGTCTGTCGTCCCGTGACGGACCGTCCAGTGTCGTCTGTCGTCCCGTGACGGACCGTCCAGTGTCGTCTGTCGTCCCGTGACGGACCGTCCAGTGTCGTCTGTCGTTGGCATGAGTGGAACATACCACTCACCGAATACTGAACTGTCATCTTTTCCCAATAAATTGTCAAATCCCCTTTATAGATGTGTATTTAGGCAGTCTGCATTTCACACTCAAAGGTGTTGTTTATAACGTCAGAACAAGCACGCTCACTATCATCGACATTGAAACACCTACATCTCACGACGCAATTCCACATGCTGTGACCACCTACAGTGCGGTCTGTTATGCAATTACTCATAAACATAAGGCAAAAATGTCGTTAGAAGCAACCTATTGTGTTCTGACGGAGTTCACAGGAGCTTTAAAAATATTGTGAATGCCAGTTCATGGCGAATTTTGACATCCTATGGTACCCTTTTTGACATCGCACACCTAATGAAAACCGATTGTTTTAGCTCTGGTCCAGTGACCGAGACACCCGTGACCGACCGTCCAGTGACCCGAGACATCAGTGAGCGACCGTCCAGTGACCGAGACACCCGTGGCCGACGGTCCAGTGACCGGGACACACGTAACCGGGACACCCGCGACCGACTAAAATGATGTGTGTGGATGAGCAGAGAGGAATAGCGATGTGTGCTGAGAGGGAAGACGCATAGCGCAGTGCGAGTATGGCTGAAGGGAAGTAGAGATAGGTGTGTGAATAGAAAAAGAAGTGGATAGTATGAGAAAGATGCGAGTAGAAAGAGAAACCGAGGAGTGTGGAAGGAGGAGACGGGAAGACCTGACTTCACTCAGTTAGCCTCAACGAAACTCACAATTTCGACCACACCACCTATCAGCATATCCGGATAGATTGTAATCCGAAGACTGTGTCCGAAGCCGAGGAGGGCGGACGTGGTTTATCAATACCTTTTGGTGATGGAACATGGAGAATGCATCGTGTCCGAGGTTGCTTCAGCTCTTCATACGTGTTTGCAGATGTGTGGCAACAGAAGATGGAACGCAATGCTTCCGCGGCTCACATACACGGAGCCACATTGGACCACGCCTGGTCCTTGTCGCACGCCCTCGCTCGTCCAGTGGCACCAACGGCGCCACATACCGGTGATATAATGGCACACATTTAGTGTGGCCTCAGCCGAGCGGGCCGCCATCACGACCCGTGGCTACCGTCCACCGGTCGGGATACGCCGCCCGAGGCCGGCTGTGTCGCTACAGTGCTGCTACCGACACATCCACCACCAGTCCTGACCATCGAGGAGTACAGGGTGAGTCCGACATCGACGCATCCAACACTATTCCTCATCATCGAATGAGCCCAGGGTGGCTCCGACATACACACATCCATCACTATTATCGACCATCGAGGAGTACAGGGTGAGTACAACATCGACACATCCACCACTATTCCTGACCATGGAGTGAGTCCAGGGTGAGTCCGACATCGACACATCCACCACTATTCCTGGCCATCGAGTGGGTCCAGGGTGGGTCCGACATACACGCATCCGAAACTATTCCTGACCATCGAATGAGTCCAGGGTGGGTCCGACATCGACACTCCACCACTTAAGCGCCCTTAAACTCAAATAACTAACTAAATAACACACCCACCAGTATTCCTGCCCATCGAGTGAGTCCAGGTTGGTTGGTTGGTTGGTTGGTTATTGGTTTTACGACACGTCGACCGTTGAGTCATGTAGCGTCGCCAATCTCTCACGCCGATTGGTCGCGGGCGAAGAGTAGCGACAGGTGAGACTCGAACCCACAACCTTTCGATTGTGAGACGAGCATCTTACCCCTAGACCACTCGTCCCTTGAGTCCAGGTTGAGTCGGACATCGGCCCATTGGCCCAGCTGCCGCAAGTTCTCGCTCCATATGACTGTGCTGGTCAGTGTAAGACGAGGATGGCCAGTGTGTGCTGGTCAGTGTAGGACGAGGATGACCAGTGTGTGCTGGTCAGTGTAGGACGAGGATGACCAGTGTGTGCTGGTCAGTGTAGGACGAGGATGACCAGTGTGTGCTGGTCAGTGTAGGACGAGGATGACCAGTTGTGCTGGTCAGTGTAGGACGAGATGACCAGTGTGTGCTGGTCAGTGTAGGACGAGGTGACCAGTGTGTGCTGGTCAGTGTAGACAGGATGACCAGTGTGTCTGGTCAGTGTAGGACGAGGATGACCAGTGTGTGCTGGTCAGTGTAAGACGAGGATGACCAGCGCTCGACCAAGCTCCGCTGTAGCGCGTGGTAAAGCTGGTGCGACAAGTATATCCGGGTATTTACGGCCTAGCCAATGCCTCGTCCGTTACCCGGGACGGGGGACGGTAGGGAAACGTGACACGGCCGGGAGAAATGCCAGCCCAGCCAGCACGGTGGGGAAACGTGGCACCGGCCGGGAGAAATGCCAGCCCAGCCAGCACGGTGGGGAAACGTGGCACCGGACGTTGGGAATGCCAGCCCAGCCAGCACGGTGGGGAAACGTGGCACCGGCCGTGGGAAATGCCAGCCGGGCCAGCACGGTGGGGAAACGTGGCACCGGCCGGGGGAAATGCCAGCCCAGCCAGCACGGTGGGGAAACGTGAAACCGGCCGGGGAATGCCAGCCCAGCCGGGACGGTGGGGAAACGTGGCACCAGTCAGCGTCCGGAGAGGCACTACCAATACCCTGTACTAGGGCAGTCTCCTGGACCGTCAACACCCTGTACTCGGGCAGTCTCCTGGACCGCCAGTACTCTGTACCCGGGTAGTCTCCTGGACCGCCAGTACTCTGTACTCGGGCAGTTTACTAGACCGCCAGTACCCTGTACTCGAGCAGTCTTCTGGACCGCCAATACCCTGTACTCGGGCAGTATCCTAGGCCGCCAGTACCCTGTACCCGGTCAGTCTCTTGGACTGCCAATACCCTGTACTCGGGCAATGTCCTGGACCGCCAATACCATGTACTCGGGCAGTCTCCTGGACCGCCAATGTCCTGCTCTCTGGCAGCTTGCTGGACCCCCAGTATGGTCTCTATACAGATAAGCGCCCCGAAAGGATCCTGCCCATAGAGCAGCTATACACTGGCGGCTGTTGTAGCTTTCCGGGGACGGCGTTCAGGTTAAAAGGCACCTTCACGACTGGACTTAATTTGTGCATTCGACAGGCAGCACAAAAGACTAGACTCATATTGTAAAGTTACTTCTGGAATCTGGTATATAAAGCGCAGCATCTAGTACACCACGCTATTTAGTATACTACAATATCTACAGCAATGCATACCAAAATAGCATGCACTGCATATGACTGGAGAGTGCAGGGTTGTAAATTATGTGCATGCTGGCAGAAGTGGATGGAGAACAGCTGAGATTTCATTCAGAAGCGGACGTGCTTCAGACGTGACCAGAAGTCGATAATTGGCACTGACGAAGACCAAACGCTAGTCGCACTGTCCGGACTGTCGCTGCGATCACATCATGTTTGTCCAATACATCAGAACCGCCGGCGCCGCGGATCGATTCCCCGCACCCGGTACGTTTGGTCCCGGCACGACATAGTACAGTTGCCACTGTATACTGTATGGTGCAGGTCACTGTGTCGCAGCATCAGACGAAGCAGCACCACGGCTGCTTCGTCACCGCCAACCACCGGGTGGTGTCGGTCGTCCCCACTGTCGCACCACCAGCACCAACCAGCCCGGCCACGACATCACACCGTCACGTCACACACTGGCCTGGTTAGTGTCTGACGTCACCTGATCAGCGTGGTCCGTGACCTAACCAGTGTGGACTGTGACCTGACCAGTGTGGACCGTCATCTGACCAGTATGGGCCGTAGCCTGATCAGTGTGGGCAGTGGCCTGATCAGTGTGGACCGTGACCTGACCAGTGTGGACCATAACCTGACCAGTGTGGACCGTGACCTGACCAGTGTGGGCCGTGACCTGACCAGTGCGGGCCGTGATCTGACTAGTGTGGACCGTGACCTGACCAGTGTGGGTCGTGCCCTGACCAGTGTGGACCGCCGCCTGACCAGTGTGGACCGCGACCTGACCAGTGTGGGTCGTGACCTGACCAGTGTGGGCCGTGACCTGACCAGTGTGGACCGTGACCTTACCAGTGTGGGCTGTGACCTGACCAGTGTAGGCCGTAACCTGACCAGTGTGGACCATAACCTGACCAGTGTGGGCCGTGACCTGACCAGTGTGGACCATAACCTGACCAGTGTGGGCCGTGACCTGACCAGTGTGGGCTGTGACCTGACCAGTGTGGGCCGTGACCTGACCAGTGTGGACCGTGACCTGACCAGTGTGGGCCGTGACCTGACCAGTGTGGGCCGTAACCTGACCAGTGTGGGCCGTGACCTGACCAGTGTGGACCATAACCTGACCAGTGTGGGCCGTGACCTGACCAGTGTGGACCATAACCTGACCAGTGTGGGCCGTGACCTGACCAGTGTGGACCGTGACCTGACCAGTGTGGGCCGCGAGCTGACCAGTGTGGACCGTGACCTGACCAGTGTGGGCCGTGACCTGACCAGTGTGGGCCGTGACCTGACCAGTGTGGACCGTGACCTGACCAGTGTGGACCATAACCTGACCAGTGTGGGCCGTGACCTGACCAGTGTGGACCATAACCTGACCAGTGTGGGCCGTGACCTGACCAGTGTGGACCATAACCTGACCAGTGTGGGCCGTGACCTGACCAGTGTGGACCATAACCTGACCAGTGTGGGCCGTGACCTGACCAGTGTGGACCATAACCTGACCAGTGTGGGCCGTGACCTGACCAGTGTGGACCATAACCTGACCAGCGTGGGCCGTGACCTGACCAGTGTGGGCCGTGACCTGACCAGTGTGGGCCGTGACCTGACCAGTGTGGGCCGTGACCTGACCAGTGTGGACCATAACCTGACCAGTGTGGGCCGTGACCTGACCAGTGTGGACCATAACCTGACCAGCGTGGGCCGTGACCTGACCAGTGTGGGCCGTGACCTGACCAGTGTGGGCCGTGACCTGACCAGTGTGGGCCGTGACCTGACCAGTGTGGACCATAACCTGACCAGTGTGGGCCGTGACCTGACCAGTGTGGACCATAACCTGACCAGCGTGGGCCGTGACCTGACCAGTGTGGGCCGTGACCTGACCAGTGTGGGCCGTGACCTGACCAGTGTGGGCCGTGACCTGACCAGTGTGGACCATAACCTGACCAGTGTGGGCCGTGACCTGACCAGTGTGGACCATAACCTGACCAGCGTGGGCCGTGACCTGACCAGTGTGGGCCGTGCCCTGACCAGTGTGGACCGCCGCCTGACCAGTGTGGACCGCGACTTGACCAGTGTGGATCGTGACCTGACCAGTGTGGACCGCGAGCTGACCAGTGCGGGCCGTGACCTGACCAGTGTGGGCCGTGACCTGACCAGTGTGGGCCGTGACCTGACCAGTGTGGGCCGTGACCTGACCAGTGTGGGCCGTGACCTGACCAGTGTGGACCATAACCTGACCAGTGTGGGCCGTGACCTGACCAGTGTGGACCATAACCTGACCAGTGTGGGCCGTGACCTGACCAGTGTGGGCCGTGACCTGACCAGTGTGGACCGTGACCTGACCAGTGTGGGCCGTGACCTGACCAGTGTGGGCCGTGACCTGACCAGTGTGGACCATAACCTGACCAGTGTGGGCCGTGACCTGACTTGGACCATAACCTGACCAGCGTGGGCCGTGACCTGACCAGTGTGGGCCGTGACACCATTGGGCCACGTGGGCCGTGACCTGACCAGTGTGGGCCGTGACCTGACCAGTGTGGGCCGTGACCTGACCAGTGTGGGCCGTGACCTGACCAGTGTGGACCATAACCTGACCAGTGTGGGCCGTGACCTGATCAGTGTGGACCATAACCTGACCAGCGTGGGCCGTGACCTGACCAGTGTGGGCCGTGACCTGACCAGTGTGGACCGTGACCTTACCAGTGTGGGCTGTGACCTGACCAGTGTGGGCCGTGACCTGACCAGTGTGGGCTGTGACCTGACCAGTGTAGGCCGTAACCTGACCAGTGTGGGCCGTGACCTGACCAGTGTGGGCCGTGACCTGACCAGTGTGGGCCGCGACCTGACCAGTGTGGGCCGTGACCTGACCAGTGTGGGCCGTGACCTGACCAGTGTGGACCGTGACCTTACCAGTGTGGGCTGTGACCTGACCAGTGTAGGCCGTAACCTGACCAGTGTGGGCCGTGACCTGACCAGTGTCGGATTTGCGTGGTCGGCTTGGCCGGCGGTGCTGGATCGCCGTGTGGACCGGAAGTCAACATTGCCGCCCACAGAGCGCCACACGAACCAGACACGTGCACGGCGGTGGTGTGGCGGTGGTGTGGCGGTGGTGTTGCGGTGGTGTGGCGGTGGTGTTGCGGTGGTGTGGCGGTGGTGTGGCGGTGGTGTTGCGGTGGTGTGGCGGTGGTGCGGCGGTGGTGTGGCGGTGGTGTTGCGGTGGTGGTGCGGCGGTGGTGTGGCGGTGGTGTTGCGGTGGTGTGGCGGTGGTGCGGCGGTGGTGTTGCGGTGGTGTTGCGGTGGTGTGGCGGTGGTGTGGCGGTGGTGTGGCGGTGGTGTGGCGGTGGTGTGGCGGTGGTGTGGCGGTGGTGTGGCGGTGGTGTGGCGGTGGTGTGGCGGTGGTGTGGCGGTAGTGCGGCGGTGGTGCGGCGGCGGCGGTGTGGCGGCAGCGCAGAGGCGCCGCGACTCAAACAGTTGCCCGATGCATTCCATTGATGACACGGCCAGAGGTGGTGTCGAGGCCGTGGCGCCAGCAGTAGGTGACGGCACGACGCTCGCCAGTCGGACCGCCGTCTGCCCATAATGTGCCTGGTGTCCATGCAAAACACGCAACGCACGCTGGCACTGCGTGGGTCGCCTTGGCAAGCGAATGAGCGGTCGTCATCTCGTGAATCCGACGGCGTTGATGCCAAGCAATCGTAGCACCGTCGAATGAGAATAGACCGTGATTCACCGCGCACCGAAAAATAGCCGTCTGCCGAGTTGCGGCACCGGCGGGGCTGTTTTGTCTCGTGTGTCGGCGGCGACGGGTGGCCGCTGGCTGCCGGTCCGGTGACGCACCACGCTTCAGGCGAGCCATTGTGGCGGCAGGGGATAACGATCACCAGTCGACAGCCCGGCCCCGCTGCTGGAGCGACACACTGTGGGGCAGCGTGGCGGCAGGGGATAACGATCACCAGTCGACAGCCCGGCCCCGCTGCTGGAGCGACACACTGTGGGGCAGCGTGGCGGCAGGGGATAACGATCACCAGTCGACAGCCCGGCCCCGCTGCTGGAGCGACACACTGTGGGGCAGCGTGGCGGCAGGGGAAAACGATCACCACCCGGCAGCCCGGCCCCGCTGCTGGTGCGACACACTGTGGGGCAGCGTGGCGGCAGGGGAAAACGATCACCACCCGGCAGCCCGGCCCCGCTGCTGGTGCGACACACTGTGGGGCAGCGTGGCGGCAGGGGAAAACGATCACCACCCGGCAGCCCGGCCCCGCTGCTGGTGCGACACACTGTGGGGCAGCCCGGTCCCGCTGCTGGTGCGACACATTGTGGGGCAGCCCGGTCCCGCTGCTGGTGCGACATACTGTGGGGCAGCCCGGCCCCACTGCTGGTGCGACACATTGTGGGGCAGCCCGGCCCCACTGCTGGTGCGACACATTGTGGGGGCAGCGTGGCCGCAGCGACAGTCAGATCCGGCCGGCTCCGGTGCATGCGTCTTGGTGCCGCCGCTGGTACGACCACTCTCGCGTTCACCCGGGGGTGCATGAGGGTGGGTACAGTCCCCAGCCACGCGCGCACCCATCTAGGGGTGCGGGAGAGAGGGTGCAGTCCCGAGCCGTGGTCGCACCTATCCTAGGGTACATGAGGTGATGATGAATTGGAGCTTAGGGCCGCGTCGACTGCCAGGGTCATTTTGCGCCCATAACTGTGTTTACAGAGAATATATCATGCTCCCACAGCGGTCAGTAATTAATAATCCTTAGAAGCGGCGATATACAACATCAAAGCGTGCTTGTTGAAGGAAGATAAAAATTATCCCAGATGCCACGACCTCAGAGTAGTTTCCTATGAGCGAATGCAAAGTAGTGTCGGCGTCCAGCTGTCCTAAAATTTGGCGTCGTAGTGGTTCCAAAGGTCCACAACCTACTAAAACATGATACACGGTAAGTGGGTCCGAACAGCGTGGGCATAAAGGTCGGTCATCACCGGTCAGTATGTAGCCATGTGTCACGAAGGTATGACCTATCCTCAATCGATATAATATTATTTCCTCCCGTCGTTGTGTCCGGTGTGAGGACCTCCACAGCCCTAGTGCTGGCTTCAAAACCCTCACCTTACTACACTTTGCATTTCATGCTCGTTGCCATTATAACCGTATACTTGACAATATAGTAAGATACAAGTATCTTGGAGGGAGCCGTAAGTGGACTTCCCGGCCATTGGTGATGGCGTACTTGGCAGTTATGTCAGCAGCTTCATTCCCAGCAAGTCCGACATGGCTGGGAATCCAGCAGAAG
Source organism: Ashinkailepas kermadecensis (assembly GCA_034440615.1). Taxonomy (NCBI): domain Eukaryota; kingdom Metazoa; phylum Arthropoda; class Thecostraca; family Neolepadidae; genus Ashinkailepas; species Ashinkailepas kermadecensis. The sequence continues at coordinate 612,463 of JAOTOM010005124.1, read as the reverse complement.
ATGATAATTCTGTCGATGTCATTTGGGGATTTGACGACTCGTATAATCCTACGGACAAGTCTGTTATAATGGTTGAAGGTTTTCAACGCCCAGAGACTGCTCAGGGAGTCTGTGAAAATCACGTGTTTGATGACCTGGTCTTCTTGTATAAAATGCAGGGCTTGAAGAATCGCGTACAATTCAGCAGTAAAAATAAATGCGTGTATTGGTAAACAAAAAGACCGAACACCGTGTCGAGTGACGTAAGCGCATCCCACACCAGAGACGGACTTGGAACCGTCTGTGTAGGGTACATGAGGGAGGGTACAGTCCCGAGACATGTTCACACCTATCCTAGGGTACAGGAGGGAGGGTACAGTCCCGAGTCACGCCCGCACCCGCCCTGCAGTACAGGATGGAGGGTACAGCCCGCGCCAGCCCTGCAGTGCAGGAGGGAAGGTACAGTCCCGAGCCACACCCGCCTGCAGTACAGGCGGAGGGTACAGCCCGCGCCAACCCTGCAGTGCAGGAGGGAAGGTACAGTCCCGAGTCACACCCACACCCGCCTGCAGTACAGGGGGAGGATACAGTCCCGAGTCACGCCCGCACCCGCCCTGCAGTACAGGAGGGAGAGTATAGCCCCGAGTCACGCTCGCACCCGCCTGCAGTACAGGGGGAGGGTACAGTCCCGAGTCACGCCGACACCCACCCGGGTATTTTTCTCCCATGTAGTATAGTTCTGAACACGCTGATCATGTCTTTGCAACGATGGGAGCGTCGGGTAAAATTGTACCGACGACCAAAGACAGGGGCGTTCACCTATGCTCGTGACCACAACTATTTGCAGGGACCCTCGGTTGGTTGCGGCTCTCCGGTGAGCTCACCAGCTGAGGTCAAATGGCGTCGTCTGCCTCTCACCCTGGCAGGAATGGCGGGCACCGCGGGGAATCGAACCCGTACCTCCGACATGTCGACACTCAGGCTAACCACTGGGCTAGCGACGACCTGCAGGGCCCCTTCAATATGTTCTGCTGAGCCCCTCAATAATCACCTATTTTAACGTGGGCCCTCCAGGCCAGATCACCCATTTCGCTTTGCATCGGCATTGCTGCCCCCCCCCAATTGACATTGAAGCTCCACCTATGATCAAGGGTTATTGATCAGCGAGGATAAAGCACCTTTGAAGTACAGCTTCTTTGTACGATAAGATAGAACCTTGATCATTCGGGTAACATCTGGGTGGGCATACGTTGGAATCCTATCGTCCCGTGGTGGCAACATGCACGCGAAACAACTGTTGGTTAGTTAGTTAGTTATTTGGGGTTTTCAGGGTGCATCGACTGCAGTGGTCATGCAGCGCTTCTAACATCTTCAGTCATCCCGAAGCATACAAGCGGAAGCTAATCGAGACGACGTAGTATGGAATGTAACACATACCGTATACCCAACATAATATTAGTGATGCGCATATACCACAGAAAACTTGGTTCAGCTTGCACATTAGCGCGATGCAGCGTCTATCTCCCCGGGTAAGAGGCACACTGATAATGACAACTAGCCATCAACAGAATCGCGCTGACAAGCCTACAAGCTTACAAGCTGACAAGGTATCACCACCCATGTCTTCCTACATAACCCACAGCCGATATCCTTCGGGAGCGGCTTCTCGATACTCTACACCCACAAACAGCTTCCTCAATTGGCACCTCAATTGATCACAATTATGCCGCGGAACTTAATAGCCGGCGTTCATATCAGCAGTCGGTGCTGAGTCCACGGCTAGTGTCGGTTGGCCGTGGTCGGTCGGCTACACCGGCAGCCCAGCACACGTCTACATCTGCCTCTGACGGTGGGACACAGCCACCCAGTCGGCAGCCCAGCACACGTCTGCAGCTGCCTCTGACGGTGGGACCCTACACGTCTGCAGCTTCCTCTGACGGTGGGACAATGGTGATGTCAGAGCCGGCCGAGCCGTCCAGAGGTGCAGCCGGCCACACGAGTCACACAATTGTGGAGCTCGGTCAATACACAGTGGCGGAAAGTCTGCTTCCAGATGAGCGTCCAGTGCAGCCCAAATCATTCAGACGAAACCATCCAAGTGCTGACGGCAGAAAGACACTCACAACATTCCCCCGAGCCCTCACCGTCGTCCACCCCTCTCTTCACCGCACAAGCAGCGCGAGGTCACATATTTCGGTGCGAGCCGTGTCAGCGCGGCCGGGGCGGGCGCCAGGCCGCCCGACAGCGCGCTGGCCACCGCCCACCGCCCCCGCCCCCACCCCCACCCGCAGCCGCCTCAGCTCGGTACGGCCCCGGCACCGGCACCGGCGGCGTTCACAGCCACCGTCTGCCGCATGCCGGCCCCGTGGCCCAGTAACCGGCCGCCAACTGGCTCACACCGACAACAGCCCGTCAGCTGTCGGCGCGTCTGGCAGCGTCACGGCGTCACACTCGGCGTCACGCTCAGCAGTCGGCCAGATTTGAGTGGCGACACCGAGCCGCAAACTGCACCGCGTACGGAGTTCCGCGATGACGGGCTGGGTCCCAACAGGCTCCACTCATTTCCGCCCATCGCACCCTCTCCCCAAAGTCGGCCCGTTCTGGAGTCGCGACACCCACGCCTAACAGTGCCTAGTGCAAACGCTAATTGTAGATGCCATTCTACCCTTGCTGCGTTGGCATCGCCTGAAGGCATGGATGCAGAGGTACAGGTGTCACGCCACCTTATATTTGAAAAAGAAATAACAAAGTTTACCGGGCCAAGTGGCTGGAAAATGGTGTGACAAACCACTCACGCTCCTTTCTCATTTAAAATGGTGGATTGGCGCCTGACCGGCTCAGTGCACAGCGCAGTGTATGTGTGGCGGCGTCTGCACCAGCCCGCAGTCAGCCGGCTCCGTGGAACCTGATCACGTGAGCCGTGACCTGTGGTACCTGAACAAAGCGCAGTGTATGTGTCGCGGCGTCTGCACCAGCCCGCAGTCAGCCGGCTCCGTGGCACCTGATCACGTGACCCGTGACCTGTGGTACCTGATCACGTGACCCGTGACCTGTGGTACCTGAACACGTGACCCGTGACCACCGTGCCACGCCGAACCGCTGCTGGTGGCGGCGGTGCGGTGCATCAGGGCGCGAGCACTGCCGGACCATTTGGCGCCCAACACGCCGACCCGAACACAATGTCAGCACGGAAAGCTGCACTGCTGGCGCTACTTGGCCCCAGCGGTGATACAATGTGATGTAGAACTGCCGAGAAGATATTCAGAAGCAGGCCGTGCGAGTGTGTAAGAGCTGTCGACGCCCTTCGTCAAACTAGTCGGACCAGCCAACAATGCCGCGAAAGCTGGTCACCGGCGCGACCAGTGGAAACGCGCCCTGCACTAGGAATGCCGACCAACAACCGACAACGGAGCTCCGACTGACGCGTCAAGCAGCCATTCAGGAATACATGCTTCGATGCGACAGGACCTAGCCAACGGCGAGAGGCAGCCCATGGCGAGAGGCAGCCGACGGCGGGCACACCTGACAGGGGTCGGGCGTACAGGGGCCGCGAGAGGCCGGGGCTGGCTGCCTGGTGCTGGCCGCTCAGCAGTTCACCAGGGTCCTGCTTGCAGGGGTCGGGTGTATAAAGGCGGCGACAGAGGCTGGGTGGCTGCTCAGCAGCTCACAAGACCCGGCCGGTATGACTGCGCCGCGACTGCCGGCGATTAGCCTTTACGGCACGTAACCTTTCCGGCCGACTGGAAGTGACGCTGCAGGACAGACAGCCTAACCGAGGGTGACGCTGCCGGACAGGCGGCCATACGGCCTAACCGAGGGTGACGCTGCCGGACAGGCGGCCTGACCGAGGGTGACGCTGCAGGACAGGCGGCCTGACCGAGGGTGACCCTGCACGACAGACAGCCTGGCCGAGGGTGACGCTGCAGGACGGGCGGCCTGACCGAGGGTGACGCTGCAGGACAGGCGGCCTGACCGAGGGTGACGCTGCAGGACAGGCGGCCTGACCGAGGGTGACCCTGCACGACAGACAGCCTGACCGAGGGTGACGCTGCCGGACAGGCGGCCATACGGCCTAACCGAGGGTGACGCTGCCGGACAGGCGGCCTGACCGAGGGTGACGCTGCAGGACAGGCGGCCTGACCGAGGGTGACGCTGCCGGACAGGCGGCCTGACCGAGGGTGACGCTGCAGGACAGGCGGCCTGACCGAGGGTGACGCTGTCGGACAGGTGGCCTGACCGAGGGTGACGCTGCAGGACAGACAGCCTGACCGAGGGTGACGCTGCAGGACAGGCGGCCTGACCGAGGGTGACGCTGCAGGACAGGCGGCCTGACCGAGGGTGACGCTGCAGGACAGGCGGCCTGACCGAGGGTGACGCTGCAGGACAGGCGGCCTGACCGAGGGTGACGCTGCAGGACAGGCGACCTGACCGAGGGTGACGCTGCAGGACAGGCGGCCTGACCGAGGGTGACCCTGCACGACAGACAGCCTGGCCGAGGGTGACGCTGCAGGACAGGCGACCTGACCGAGGGTGACGCTGCAGGACAGGCGGCCTGACCGAGGGTGACGCTGCAGGACAGGCGGCCTGACCGAGGGTGACGCTGCAGGACAGGCGACCTGACTGAGGGTGACGCTGCAGGACAGGCGACCTGACTGAGGGTGACGCTGCAGGACAGGCGACCTGACCGAGGGTGACCCTGCACGACAGACAGCCTGACCGAGGGTGACGCTGCAGGACAGGCGACCTGACCGAGGGTGACGCTGCAGGACAGTCGGCCTGACCGAGGGTGACGCTGTCGGACAGGCGACCTGACTGAGGGTGACGCTGCAGGACAGGCGACCTGACTGAGGGTGACGCTGCAGGACAGGAGGCCTGACTGAGGGTGACGCTGCAGGACAGGCGACCTGACTGAGGGTGACGCTGTCGGACAGGCGACCTGACTGAGGGTGACGCTGCAGGACATGAGTACGGGCGCCGGCCGTCAACTACAATGGACGCGGCCGTAGCCGGCCGTGCCGCCGCATCTGGACGCTCTGGAACGGCCGGTACTGCGTCCGTGCCGCCAGAGGCGTCCTCTACGGCACCGGACGCGTCCTGAGGAACCCGGGGCGCCCCCAGGGCCCCCAAGCAGTCTAAGGTGTACCGGGGGCGGCCTCGATAGCCAAAGAACCGAGCACCAAAGTCCACCTTATTAATATCAGAGATAGTTCGGAAGAGGCGCGACTTGGTTCACCCGGAGGTCAACTTCCTCGACAGTGAAGACACTTCCTCGGTGTGTGCGCGCGTGTGAAGGTGGCTTCATTTGAGCCGCGATTGAGATCACAAGTGTATCGCACCAACCTGGCGTGTGAGGGGAGGGGATAGAAGTTGCCCTCCCCGTCCCCAGCTCAGGGACCACTGGCTAGGAGTAGGAGTGTTAGGTGGGCGGCAAGTTGTGGCGACAGCCACTGCCCAAACCGCTGAATGTCCTCCGTCCACCTCACGGAGCCCTACATGCCACAACGGCATTCTGTAGCTGATAGCGTACCGAACTAAGTGCACAGATCCATCCGAGACCTAGGAATGTGTTATCAATGTTGTCATCAGCGCTGCAGACTACCAGCGCGTCACGCTGCGATAGCGAGTGGCCGCGGCACGACCTTGAGCCCGCTCACTGTTCCCAGTTCACGATACGTGGGTCGGCATTTACTACGCGAGCCACCAAACAGAACCAGCACAGCGCCTTCATAAGATCGCTGCTCGAAAGTGGACCCGGGTCGTGACGGTGCAGCCGCCTACCGACCTGCCAGCATGGATACACCAGACTCCCCGCACACCATTGTGACTCCTGCTTATGGCGTAGCCAAGGTCAGCGAGGTCAGCGGTCCACCTACACAGGGTCACGTGACCAGGGCCGTGACGGTGCAGCCGCCTATCGACCTACCAGCATAGATACACAAGGCTTCCCGCACACCATTGTGACTCCTGCTGATGTCGTAGCCAAGGTCAGCGAGGTCAGCGGTCCACCTACACAGGGTCAGCGGGACAAGGGTCGTGACGGTGCAGCCAGCTACCGACCTGCCAGCATAGATACACCAGTCTTCCGCACACCATTGTGACAACCGCTTATGTCGTGGCCAAGGTCAGCGGGGGTCAACCATCCACCTGACCTGGGCCAGTGTGGTCAGCGGCCCACCTGGCCAGGGTCAGCGGTACATCGGGCCATGGTCAGCGGGGTTAGCCGCCCACCTGACAAGGGTCAGCGGAGATCAGCATCCAGACGAGAGAGCGCCTCACATGGCAGAGCGATGACGGGCTCAGTTACCGCTACATGGCACCAAGCCAACTCGTGGGCCTTCGCTCCCCGCCACATACCGAGATATCCCTCAAATTAGCCACGTCTAATGGCCTACAGCACGAAAATATATTAGCTCAATGACTTAAATGTTCACCTGTCAATTCGTGTTTACCTGTCAATTCGTGTTTACCTGTCAATTCGTGTTCATAAAATGGCAGACATGGGCACAAGCTACATCTCCTGACAAAACATGACCGACCGACCGACCGACCGACCAAATACTAGGAACTTGGTTTTGCAAGTCAAATTCAGCACATGGAAATACATCATACTGCACAGATTTCACATTGAACGTTACCTTGGTATTACCTTAGCTTCGCCCCACATTTATATACGACACATCCACTGTGACATGCATGTGTGGTGCTCAGGTATTCAATACTGTTTATCTGCAAAGCAGAAGTTCTTTAGTCACGAATGTCATCAAGATTATAATCATACATGATTGCCATCATACATGATTATCATCATACATGATTATCATCATACATGATTATCATCATACAGAACATCCTCAAGATGAAATGATTATCATCATACAGAACATCCTCAAGATGAAATGCTTTGATGTTCGAATTACAGAAAAATCGTGCAGTTGCATATAGTACTACCATCATACCAAACCTTGGCAAAGATGCAGATGACCCATGTCAAGAATTAAAACTCTTGGAGTATTCAAGGTGGAAATTGGGCGTACAATGTATTTCTGCCATGCTCTCTAAATTTCGATCCCATTTTTTCCGGAAACGGATCATTGCTTTAGTTGCCCCTCCCATGAAAATCCACATGAGTAAAGCTAGGTTGCTCTGGTTTGGTTGGTAGTTTTTAGACCTGGTTAGTTCACGTAAAGGTACGTCATATATGTCAGCCATTTTCTTTATCGTCATGCTAGTAACCAACATTTTTCTTTCTTGTCAATGGGGAGGTCATGACAAAGTTATACTTCTTAGCATCGAGCATCGAGCATCGATAAATATGGCTGTTCAATATCATGCATCACCCATTTGATCTGTTTTTACATAGGTGTTTAATAGGGCAAGTCTGATGAGTGCTTTCTACTGCTCAACAACACCCAGTCATTGCCTACCTTTTGCAAAGACCATACTATGTGGAAAATGCGACATGTCTGGTGGAGAAAAAGAACCTTTGGTACTTTTACGACACATTCGACTGCCGGGCCAGATAACGTCGCCAATCTCTCACACCAATTGGTCGCGGGTGGACTCGGTAGTCCAATCGGTTGTGAGATTCGAACCCACGACCTTACGACCAAGAGCCCGACACCCCTCTGGCCGAACCGGCCCGGTGAACCCAGCGCCAACAGTGGCAGAGTGGAGCAGCCAGCTTTGGCAGCCGGTGTTGTGTGGCACAGACGGTGACCCCGTCCCCATGGCCTGACTGGCCGCAGGCCCACTGGCACCGCGCCCCCACTCGGGTAACAGCAGCTACAGCGGTGGTTGTTGTTTATTGTTTATTGGGTGGTTCACGACGCACTTTATGCACAATCACGGCTAATGGCGCCGCCCACACTGCTTCGCCGGTGGGCCGCGGGATTGGGAAATGTCCCGAGCGGTGCGAGTGTTGAACCCGAAACCTTGGTATCGAGAGCTCAACACCTCAACCACTTGGCCAGTTTTATCTTTTGATCACAGAGCAATAAACCTACAGTCCTTGTCAAACAGCGCCATTACCTATAACCTTACAGCGGAAAAGGGGAGGATTATCTTCCGGAGGATGTTTTCAATGACAGAAATCCACGATCGGGTTGCTTTCCAAAACCAGTCGCCAAGAGGACCCAGCGCGTGGCCGGGCGGCAAGGTGCCGCAGTAGGGCAGCCACCGTGCCACCAGTCACCGAGAGGACCCAGCGCGTGGCCGGGCGGCAAGGTGCCGCAGTAGGGCAGCCACCGTGCCACCAGTCACCGAGAGGACCCAGCGCGTGGCCGGGCGGCAAGGTGCCGCAGTAGGGCAGCCACCGTGCCACCAGTCACCGAGAGGACCCAGCGCGTGGCCGGGCGGCAAGGTGCCGCAGTAGGGCAGCCACCGTGCCACCAGTCACCAAGAGGACCCAGCGCGTGGCCGGGCGGCAAGGTGCCGCAGTAGGGCGCCACCGTGCCACCAGTCACCGAGAGGACCCAGCGCGGGCCGGGCGGCAAGTGCCGCAGTAGGGCAGCCACCGTGCCACCAGTCACCGAGAGGACCCAGCGCGTGGCCGGGCGGCAAGGTGCCGCAGTAGGGCAGCCACCGTGCCACCAGTCACCGAGAGGACCCAGCGCGTGGCCGGGCGGCAAGGTGCCGCAGCAGGGCAGCCACCGTGCCACCAGTCACCGAGAGGACCCAGCGCGTGGCCGGGCGGCAAGGTGCCGCAGTAGGGCAGCCACCGGCCACCAGTCACCGAGAGGACCCAGCGGGCCGGGCGGCAAGGTGCCGCAGCAGGGAGCCACCGGCCACCAGTCACCGAAGGACCCAGCGCGGGCCGGGCGGCAAGTGCCGCAGTAGGGAGCCACCGTGCCACCAGTCACCGAGAGGACCAGCGCGTGGCCGGGCGGCAAGGTGCCGCAGTAGGGCAGCCACCGTGCCACAGTCGCCGAGAGGACCCAGCGCGGCCGGGCGGCAAGTGCCGCAGTAGGGCAGCCACCGTGCCACCAGTCACCGAGAGGACCCAGCGCGTGGCCGGGCGGCAAGGTGCCGCAGTAGGGCAGCCACCGTGCCACCAGTCGCCAAGAGGACCCAGCGCGTGGCCGGGCGGCAAGGTGCCGCAGTAGGGCAGCCACCGTGCCACCAGTCACCGAGAGGACCCAGCGCGTGGCCGGGCGGCAAGGTCGCAGTAGGGCAGCCACCGTGCCACCAGCACGAGAGGACCCAGCGCGGGGGCGGGGTAGGGCAGCCACCGTGCCACCAGTCACCGAGAGGACCCAGCGTGTGGCCGGGCGGCAAGGTGCCGCAGTAGGCAGCCACCGTGCCACCAGTTACCGAGAGGACCCAGCGCGTGGCCGGGCGGCAGGTGCCGCAGCAGGGCAGCCACCGTGCCACCAGTCACCGAGGGACCCAGCGCGTGGCCGGGCGGCAAGGTGCCGCAGTAGGGCAGCCACCGTGCCACCAGTCACCGAGAGGACCCAGCGCGTGGCCGGGCGGCAAGGTGCCGCAGTAGGGCAGCCACCGTGCCACCAGTCGCCGAGAGGACCCAGCGCGTGGCCGGGCGGCAGGTGCCGCACAGGGCAGCCACCGTGCCACCAGTCACCGAGAGGACCCAGCGGTGGCCGGGCGGCACGGTGCCCAGAGGCAGCCACCGTGCCAACAGTCACCGAAGGACCAGCGCGTGGCCGGGCGGCAAGGTGCCGCAGTAGGGCAGCCACCGTGCCACCAGTCACCGAGAGGACCCAGCGCGTGGCCGGGCGGCAAGGTGCCGCAGCAGGGCAGCCACCGTGCCGATGGGCGCGGACGGCGTCGCCGGCAGACGGACCTGCCCGCCACGCCTGACCAGCCATGGCGGCTAACGCACGGCCTCTGAATCATCGCCGGCCTCAGCTATCGAGCGAGATGTGCCCGTTTCTTCACCGCCACCGCCCTCCATTCACCGCCGAAGAACCCCGGGAAAGACTGTCGGAAGATCGGACAACGAACCCACCGCTGATCGGGACACCTAAAACGAGTGGCACATCAGCAAATCTGCTCCTCCGTCTCGACGGCTGCCCGCATTGGCAGTCCCCAATGTAGTTGGCGGGCCGTCGAAGCGCAGGGCCGCACGGCACACCCACCCACGCGTGCTCAAAAACGGCTCGAAACACCGTTTCACGACGCCCGACGAGTACCAGGTTATAAACGTTCACCTGACCCGCCGGAGGAAAAACCCAGATGTCTGGAAGCCGACACCCAGGTGAATCGCGTGAGCGCATGTGGTGAATGCACGTCCAGCAAGACCACCGGAATGGACAGGCGAAACTGCGCAGGGGAAGTCCGCAACACCATCTCATCGTGTCAAACTGGGACGGCAGTTCTTTCCTTCTATCCGGCACGCGTTGCGCGAACACGCTGAGTGGCGCCGGGTGCGGTCGGCCGCCGCCGGAGTCGCGCTGGGTGCGGTCGGAGCCGCGCTGGGTGCGGTCGGCCGCCGCCGGAGTCACGCCGGGTGCAGTCGGAGCCGCGCTGGGTGCGGTCGGTCGCCGCCGGAGTCGCGCCGGGTGCAGTCGGAGCCGCGCTGGGTGCGGTCGGTCGCCGCCGGAGTCGCGCCGGGTGCACTTGAGGCGGCGGAGGCGGCCAGCGACACCGCCGCAGGAGTGCCGGCGCTGTCAGAGCCGCCGCCCAGTATACACACGATCCTGCCACGCTGTCAACGGACGTGCTCTATAAACAGGCGCGCCGCACTGCAGCCGGCACTTGGTATTCGCACATGTGCCTTCCATTCGCTGCTCTTCGTGTAGACTTCATCAGTAGTCATAATGCACATCATGTTTGTGTGGTATGAATTATTAGCCCCTCTCACCCTGCGAAAAGTACATAATACTCACAAAAGAGCAGCAAATAATGGCAAGTTGCCAATTGTATTTTAAAAAATCTGCTTGCTGACACGTTATAAACTCTCCTCATTTTCTTTATTTCCAATGTCGTATTTTCGTTGTATGCAAGCTCTAAATTGTAGCGCCTCCATTAGTTTCCAAAATATTGACCAGAAACAGCAACAGAATCAGTAGTGGCTAATTCCAACTGAAAATTAAACCTTTTTACGCATATGAAAGCCCTGTCCCCTATATATCTGATATGGAATTTTTGGTGGCGACATTATGGGTCAAGACCTGTAGTTCCTCAATTATTTTTATTGCCGTGATGTCTCCTTATATTAGACTGGGAATTTAGGGCTTCTACGTCATGCAACCTACCGTTCTGGGGCGATTCGTGAGCAGAAAGTACAAATATCTTCAAGATTAGAAAAGCCGTAGCAGAATAGTTGTTCCACAATTACCAACTGTAGATATTAAACTAAAATACCGATTCATAAGGAGCACACATGGATAATTGTATTATTCAGGGGTGCCTCCACACCACTGAATCCTGACGAGCATCCCTGAAACTTAACATATATTTATATGGGAAGCACGTCTGAATGTTGCAGGGTCTGCTGTAACCAACAGAAAAGCATCTCCGAAAATGCATGCAATTGTCTACCAATGGAAAGGAGTGCACAATAATCCTGCAATAATATTGGCAAAACTGCGTACTTAACTACGCAAGCAATAAACATGGAAATAACGTGTATATGACAACAGGGAAAAAGACCCAGGATATTTGAAATAAAAGCATGTACGAGGAAAACACCAAATATGTCATAAATGTTCAATAATTTAATGGACTCATTCGGCATAATCGAAGCTGTTCTTATTTTAATATCAACCAGTAGCTGGCGCTTCGCCCCCTTAACATGGAGCAAAACGACAGGTTGCATTTTTTAACACAGAACTAATTTAAAAAAAACGCTAGGCTAGCATTGATTGGTAATCCAAATCTCACTAGCATAGAACATGGTTATCTGAGCACAGGTTGATGCACTTCCGATCAATTATCTGGTGTTTCCGGACTATTCCACTGATTGTTGTTGTCATGTGCCATGGGTGTAACGCCCCTAAAACTTGTTTTGCATTACGACTTTGAAAAAATCGTGGTAGTGGTAAAGTATCGATGCAATATTGGCTGTAAACCTGCCGTCCGTTAGCTAGCTAATGGCACCACCCGAGGACATTTCCGGTGTGAGAGGTGCCCGTTTGTGCTTTAGTTATGAAGCTCGGTTAATTTTCTTTACTACCCTCTATATATCTCGTCGAAAGTGATTAGTCCTAAGGTGGCCTGAGGCGACTTCAGAGACGGTTTTAGAGACACAGGCTTTGTCCACTTTGTCGTTGTTCTTCATTCAGCGTTATTGTTGCTATTTGCTATTGCGCATTGCTGCATACTGCTATATTTCACACGCCGTTGTAAGACGGGAAATAGGAACTTAAACTACAACAGCACTAGTGTAAGCATGGCATTGGATATGTCAGTTTTCCGCCTCATGATAAACCATCACTTTCTAGTTTTCGCTCGTAGACTTTTAGGTATTCTTAATGGGCCATTAGCAATGCAACAGACAAAATCTTATAATGGATACGAGCTTTAATCTTCCCATCCATACGACAGCACCCAGCAATGTATCCGATAGTTCATCGATATACAACGGAAACACAACGCAATATTCACTATCCTCTATTTCATAGATCCACTCATAGTTTACCGTACAAACGGATTAAGAAGTAAATTATATATTGAGAACAAACTCGACTACAAAGCAAATACCAGAATAACGCAATATTTTTTTTGTAACGAAAGAAGCACGTCATGTCTCCGGGTTTCGAGCTGCCTTGGTCCCTTCCTGTTCCTGAACAAGATATAGCTTCTAGTACATGAATATATAGATGAGGTTTTACGAATTCGTGAAATGGCTTGTATTTCAAATTACAAATTGGCTTACCACCAAGTTTTTACTTACTGTCAATCAACTAACTTGTAATTTCGACTTCATCAGTTGACCATTGCGACCCATCTGCCTTCCCGACAATCCAAGGTTAGACTAGTGCGCTTGACCATGACCAGAGGAAATTCGCAACCGACCGCTATGTTTCGAGGTAACAGCCGTCGGCCAACAGTACGAGAAAAAAGCACCTCTCCGTAACTTTTGTATTTATGAACAGTACAACTTACCCAGTCGATAGATCCCGATGATTGATTATTAGGCACATTAATAACAAAGCAGCGGTTGTCGCACTTTGCCTCGTGACATATTGACCGAGAAAAGTCTCGGAAACGTGTCGATCCCAGACGATTCCGACACTGTCTCCGTCCAGGGGCGTTTCAGGTCAATTGACCACTTCGCCTGACGCACTAAATTTTGACTCCGTCCTTGTACCGATTTGCATATATATATATATATATATATATATATATATATATATATATATATATATATATATATATATATATATATGTACACATTTAAACCTCACTCATCATCTGGGTAAAAACAGGCTTGGATGGCTTTCCATGTCACGATTTCCAGTAACTGGGTATTTATTTTACGATATCGAAGATTGCGTGCGGCACGATGTATTTATTTCCCTCCTAACGCACAGCTGATGACATTCGGGCGCCACCTCCAGACCATTCCCACCGGCAGCTGGAATGTTTCCAGCCCGTGCTGCCGAGTGGCCATATCTGTGATCTGTGTCGCCACTGCAGCAGGGTGACTGGCCGGCACGTCGGCTCAGAGGCACGGGCGGCGGTGGCGACACCCAGCAGTGGCTACATCTGTGATCTGTGTCGCCGCTGCAGCAGGGTGACCGGCCGGCACGTCGGCACAGAGGCACGGGCGGGGGTGGCGACACCCAGCAGTGGCTACATCTGTGATCTGTGTCGCCGCTGCAGCAGGGTGACTGGCCGGCACGTCGGCACATTGGCACGGGCGGGGGTGGCGATACCCAGCAGTGGGTGTGGCTGATTAGCCTGTCGGCGGAGCAGCAGGTGTGCGGACGGCATGGCCAACGGCCATCACTCCTGCCGACATCACACGCGACAGCTCGCGCCGGCGCTGGCACACACGTGGACGGCGATGCTCTGTCGACGGCCAAAGATGCCGCCCGCTCACTCAGCGGCGCCGCTGGAATTAGAATTCTGGCTTTGCACCTGATTTATCGGAGAATGCGATGCCACCAAGGTCTGGCGCTCGCCACCGTCGCGGCCAGCCGTCCTGTGCCGTATTGGCTGCAGAGGATGCGGTGGCACCAAGGTCTGGCGCTCGCCACCGTCGCGGCCAGCCGACCTGTGCCGTATTGGCTGCAGAGGATGCGGTGGCACCAAGGTCTGGCGCTCGCCACCGTCGCGGCCAGCCGACCTGTGCCGTATTGGCTGCAGAGGATGCGGTGGCACCAAGGTCTGGCGCTCACCACCGCCGCCGCCAGCCGACCTGTGCCGTATTGGCTGCAGAGGATGCGGTGGCACCAAGGTCTGGCGCTCGCCACCGCCGCCGCCAGCTGACCTGTGCCGTATTGGCTGCAGAGGATGCGGTGGCACCAAGGTCTGGCGCTCGCCACCGTCGCGGCCAGCCGTCCTGTGCCGTATTGGCTGCAGAGGATGCGGTGGCACCAAGGTCTGGCGCTCGCCACCGTCGCGGCCAGCCGACCTGTGCCGTATTGGCTGCAGAGGATGCGGTGGCACCAAGGTCTGGCGCTCACCACCGCCGCCGCCGGCCGACCTGTGCCGTATTGGCTGCAGAGGATGAGGTGGCACCAAGGTCTGGCGCTCACCACCGCCGCCGCCAGCCGACCTGTGCCGTATTGGCTGCAGAGGATGCGGTGGCACCAAGGTCTGGCGCTCGCCACCGCCGCCGCCAGCTGTCCTGTGCCGTATTGGCTGCAGAGGATGCGGTGGCACCAAGGTCTGGCGCTCGCCACCGTCGCGGCCAGCCGTCCTGTGCCGTATTGGCTGCAGAGGATGCGGTGGCACCAAGGTCTGGCGCTCACCACCGCCGCCGCGCCAGCCGACCTGTGCCGTATTGGCTGCAGAGGATGCGGTGGCACCAAGGTCTGGCGCTCGCCACCGCCGCCGCCAGCCGACCTGTGCCGTATTGGCTGCAGAGGATGCGGTGGCACGAAGGTCTGGCGCTCGCCACCGTCGCCGCCAGCCGACCTGTGCCGTATTGGCTGTATTTCCTAAGTGGAAAGCCAACCCACCACAACGGGGCCGTAGCACTCTGTGGATGTCTGTTCACTGGTCGTGAATAGGCGTTCTGTCCTGAGCCACGTCTACGCACGCGTCAACCTGTTTTGCCTTGTCGCCCCGGTAGCTCAGTTGGTTGGAGCGCTGGCCCGCACCCGGGTTGGATTTGCACTTTGCAACCCTGAATGTGGAGAGGAAAATGTGCGCAATAACTCAGGAGGGAGAGGATATTTGTATTCAAACCGGTAAGGTCAGAATCTCAGTTTGCACTTTCCAGTGACTCTCGATCACTTTACCACTGCAGTTAGTCGTCCAACAGCACCATTAAATATCCTAATGTTCTGGATGCCAAAAAAAAATAGGAACAGCATATATTCCTTCCCTGGCCTGCACTGGTCTCCCCTGTCCTGGCAAGACAAGGTTCGAGTCGCTTCCCATTATTTAACCCCTGTCTGGGAGGGTCAGTTGGCAACTGGTCCGACAACGCCGGGGACGAGCTACCGGGGTGGCCGTGTCGGTGCATTGACGGCACGTTAAACTTTCGGTCAAAATTCTGCCGTTGAACTGGAATTCATGAGTCGGGTGGAGGGGTCAGGATTCACACAACAAGCTCTGCTCAACAATATGGCAGCGGTCCATAAAGCCACCCCAGCAAGAACTGGGACTAAACTTTTATTTTTTTAAACTGATTCATCGGGTCCAATTACACAGCACCTAAAATGCATACATGTGACCAACACACTGCTCCTCTTTTTCCTACATGCAAGAACTCGTCTGAAAGGTTTCCACCGAGCGCTATCTACCCGGAGATCTCGATTGATAACTGGACCACACCACCTGATAATCAAACCTGGCACGAGTGCTAGTTTTGGCTTCACTGGAGATATGGGCACATGGCTGACTGAGTTGACCAGGCCCACGCAGCCTATATTTGAATGGGATTTATATATATGCTCGCAGTTTACATACATACATACATACATATATATATATATACATACATACATACATACATACATATATATATATGTATATATATATTGTTGAAGACGACAGCGCTGTCTGCGTTTATCTTCTTTTTATGCACATTTTCTTGTTATAGTTATTATATCGACCTATGAATGACTTTTTAAAATTTTTCTTCTCTTCACAATTGCTTCCTTCGGTTACCTTTTGCATCTCCAACAAACAACGGAAAGTCATCCGAAAACTAGAAAATGTGCATACAAAGAAGATAAACACAGACAACGCTGTCCGTCTTCAACAATGTATGTATCCGTGAAAACCTGCTTCCGAAATATTCAAATATATATATATACCACCATATATGTTCCTCCAAGCTCCGCCAAGAATAGCAGTCGCAGAACAGGATACCCTCGCTCACTCATTGGCAGGTACCTGCATTTTGTTGGTGCACAGGCGCACCTCAAAAGAACGTAAATACCCACGTTCCATAAAAATGCACCCGCCATGGTGTAAACGTCTAGCATCTCACAACATCCGTCCGCCACCCTCTCGGTGTTGCCGGAGTGCCTGAAGTACCCGAGCACACAACTAGAGCGCACAACATCCGTCCGCCACCCTATCGGTGTGGCCGGGCGGCCGGAGTGCCCGAAGTACCCGAGCACACAACTAGAGCGCACAACATCCGTCCGCCACCCTCTCGGTGTGGCCGGGCGGCCGGAAGTAGAGCGCAAAATCCGCCGCCACCCACGGTGGGCCGGGCGAGTGCCCGAAGTACCCGAGCACACAACTAGAGCGCACAACATCCGTCCGCCACCCTCTCGGTGTGGCCGGGCGGCCGGAGTGCCCGAAGTACCCGAGCACACAACTAGAGCGCACAACATCCGTCCGCCACCCTCTCGGTGTGGCCGGGCGGCCGGAGTGCCCGAAGTACCCGAGCACACAACTAGAGCGCACAACATCCGTCCGCCACCCTATCGGTGTGGTCAGGCAGTCGGAGCGCCCGAAGTGCCCGAGCGCACCACATCCGCATTACGTTATCGCATGTGATGATAGAAGACAGTCAATACAGCAGCACCGTGGCCACGGTCGTGTTACGCGCAACCTGTTGCCGACCTGCGGCTCCGGTCGTGCTGCAGGCACTGCAGGTACTGCAGGTACCGAAGTTGCTGCAGTGGTGTACCACAGGCACGCCACTGCCCAGGTACACTGGTGGTTAACATTCCCGGTCCGCTGTGTCGGGCACAACACTGAATCTTTACCAGAGTTGGCAAAACGACTCATCTGGGCATTTTAGCACCCAAAAGAGTTATGCTCTCTGAAGATCAAGGCAGTTATTTTTCTTCTCCAATCAATGATTAAGCGCACGTGATTACACGCGGTGTGGCAAAAAGTTCCACGTCCACTTATGCGGACTGGTTTTATGTCATAATAAACATGCACTGGCAACTGCGTGCCCATCGATACCGAGTCACCCCGACAATACCCAGCGATACGGAGCCACCTAAGTGGTACCCGGTGACACCGTGGCTGCACTGTCAGCCCGACAGCAGCGAGGCGGTTTAACGACAATTGCCACGTGCAGACCTGTCCGTCAGTAGTGACACCGATACCGGCGTGTCTGTCACCCCGCCCCGTACAATCGTCGCCATCCACCATGCGGAAGCGACGGCGTGTGCGTCACGATAGCCCGCGCCGAGAGGTTCACGCTGTGGTGGAGTTACGGGCGTGGGTCAGGCGGTGGCAGGCCGACTACTCACGATCCACCCGTGTGTTTGCCGTCACACGCAACCGATGTCAATCGACGGGAAAAGGATCCAGCGGAGTTGCCGTTCAGTCCGATCATGCATTCTACGACTGCGCCTCCGTCGGGGCAGCGGCTCACACAGACTCTTCACGAGCTAGACCGTCGTGGGTCGAGCTCGTGCAATCCCGTCTCCGGCACACTCCGCCGGCGCCGACTCGACGTCACCCGAGCCGGTCGGAGCCGGCCGGAGCTCGGCGTGACCGGCTCGGACCGGCTGCGTGACGCCGCCGGTTACCGTCACGTCACGTCACGCGCCGTCATGGCTGGCGCCGGGCCGGCGCCCGGCAGGACACGGGTCGCGATATGGGCGGCACCCGCGCCATTTTTGGCGGCGCATCACCGCCGGGGGTAACCTTAGCCGCCGGCCGGCGGAACAGGGCAGTGTCGGGCGCCAGCCAGCACGGAAATAGCGGCCGCCAGCGCGCCGACGCCGACGCCCAGCACCTGACGGCGCGCCGACGGGTGCCGGTGGGCGGGGCCGTCACAGTCTGCCCACAGCACAGCACTCAAATCACGGCAACTGCATTGCCCATGGTGATCATGGCTTTCTGGGGGCGGCTGGGTCGATGATGGCAGGCATAAACAGCATCAGCATGTCAGGAACGTGCACCATTACGAGACGGAGAATGACGCTTCAATTTATCGGGTAGCGTGGAAACTGCCTGTGACACGCGCAGTGGATTAAACCACACAGAAACTGATGCTTTAAATGCACGCGATGCAGGCGGCTCGATGCAACAGACGACACATAATGTTTGCCTACATGCAATGGGCAAATTCGAAAACTTCTCGTACCACCAGCAGCAATGGCAATCATGGTATTTAGTTCATCTAAGCAAAGGAATACTTCACCGCTGCATCCATTTCGCATTGTACAATAATAAAATGCCCGTAAGTGGGGATCACTTCATATCTGTCCACCTGGCCGTCGAGAGCCACCAGAGTGCTATCTCCTGAGACGCGGCCGCCACCAGGGCAAAACGAAGCTCAGGGGCCAAACATGAACCCGCCTAAGTACCGGCAGGTCCCGTGTTCAGATGAATATGTTCAGGAGGATATATTTAGAGGATGGAAGTGGGAAGTGTGCTCTACATGCCCGAAACTGACTGGAAGTTAAAAACGAGATTGTGATGTCAAATTTCAAAACAAGAGCAAAATATCCTCTCCAAATTGGAATAACCCAAAACTATATCTGAAAATTTGGATTACATAACACAAATCCAAACATGGATATGTTCTTATCTAAAAGCATACAAAATGTCATGCATGTTATCAGGTCAGAAAAAGCCTTGAAATTAAAATTTAGGTATTTTGATTAAAGATTATTTGCTGTAGTATGGAGGAAAATTGTATGGTATCCAGCAGAGTTGGCAAAAAGACAGTATAATTGGTACAGTTGCTTGTGGCTAAAACTCAATATATCTGGCTCAAACCAGCTTAACCCAGCACCATGCAGACTGCTCAGTACTACAGTAAGGGTGCACAGGGGCCGATTTTGTACCACCCCCTCCCACTAAAGTTCTTGAGAATGGCTTGTTCAATTTTGATGCAAAAAGATGACATTCAATTTGTCTGGACAAGATTGACATTACTGCAGTACAACTTAAAAAGAAGGGTCAGGGGCTAAAAAATCCACATGCTGTGGTATTTTTTATCAATGACTGTACATGTTTACCAACCCACTGTTATGACACAAACATGGTTCAGTTTGTAATGTAAAGCATTTCAAAGCTCAGTTGTGTAACATTGTTTTGAAAAGTTCAGTTTGTAATGTATGGCTCATAGCCAAAACAAAAATCAAGGTGGCTTCAAGTAGTAAAAAAAGGAGGCTTTGGGAGAAACTTCATGTATTTTTCACTTGATGATGATGTAAGGAAAAAAACACCATAATCAGCACATGGAAATACTAAAGCTAAATACAACATACAATAGGTGTAGGCAGATCCAGGTACAAAATATGCAGAGGCCAAAACAAATTATTTGCTGGTTCAACTTGATGGTGCAGTTTGCAAGAGCTACGGCACAAATCCTAAGCAAACTAAAGTGAGATGACACAACAAAAACACTTTGGAGCACACCAATTGTGAATATGCATGTAAATTATGGAAGGAGTACCCTGTGAGAAGTTATCATAAATAATCCCTTTTGGGTTAGGAAAGGAGCCATTCAAATGGACAGAACATTTATCCATGCCTTGGATTGGCATATTTCACATAAAGTGAAAAAGCTTATCATACTGACTTGTTGCCAAATTGGTTCCAGAATACATGGGAAAATGTTTAATTTTATAACTAAGTTTATCCCACATGACAACAAGGTTAAGATATCAGACAAAGACCTGCAGATATTCAAATGCTAGCCAGTGACAAAAATTGGACGTCAGCACAGCCATTATATGACATTAATGACATTCATAAACATTGCATTGGAAATTTTCTTTTCAAGTATTCCAAAATTGCCTTAAGGTGTAAATTTAACAAAATTAAATGGAGCTACTTGAAAGGACCACACATAATAAGGTAGGTAGCTAGGTAACTACTGCTTGAAAAACATGTTGACACTGACTGGAGAATGCAGATATTTTAGAAAAGAAGTATGTGTCGGAACACAAAGCTTTGAATTTAGATTTGAATTTGAATGCTGCACAAAAATCCTCTCAAAATCCAGGAATCCAGAATGTAAATCCAATCCTGTAGATCCTACCTAGGTACCTACCTACCTACCTAGGTACCTACCTAGTGCAAGCTCAATCCAATGTCCAGAAATCAAAATAAACCAGCTGCAATTAGGCATTTCCATAGGTTGCTATCATCCACCTAGAAGTTCATGAATGCATATTGCACTTATTAGGCATACCTACTGCCGCCAAAGTAGGTAATGCTTGCCAGGTTCCTAGCTGCATGTCTCACAGGTAAGTTTTTGAGACACATTATGATTAATCTGAATCAGTGACCATGCTATTACCTCTGCCTGAGGGCAAGTCATTTGATTGGCACCATCAAATTGTAATACTCTGCTACATCCAAGTTCTGTTCTGGGATATAAAAACCCATGATGCAATACAAATCAAGCAGGGAAACAGAAGAAAACATGCAAAATTTGAAAAAAGTTTCAAGCTGGTACACTCACCTTTTTCTGCTGCTTTTCCCAAGCAGGATCCAGGAGTCCTTCTCTCTCCCACTCATCTTCCTGTTCCATGTATGCATTCTCGTCGTCGTTGTACATTTTCAGTTTCTACCTATTGACGCAGCACTCACAACCAAACGGCAACCGGCACACGCACCCCCGCCCGCATCGGTGGTGCCAGGCAAACGGACTCGTCCGTGGCGCCGTTGTTTGCGACCACTGCGCCGCACTAACGTCACCAGCCAAGGCTGGACTATTTTCGTCAGCTGATTATTTCCTCCCATGTCGCTCCTCTCCTCTGATGCAAGTTACATTCGAAGTCGATTATTTCCATATAGCTTATGGACGGTCATCAATTCATGCAGAGGTGTAGCCATGGGGGCCGGGGGTCATTCCCCCTTAGCACCCAAAAATACACTAGATCAAACAAGAAAATTTGAGATTTTCTCCTTGCACAATCCAAAGTTTTCGGCGCGCTTCGCGCGCCCGAAGCTTGCTCTTTTTCATCACATTTTTTGGTCGGGCACCCCTTAGGAAAAACCTGGTTGCGCCACTGAACTCATGGTTCTAATAACATTTGGGGGGAATAGTCATAGCCATATGGAGAAAAACTTGAGAATGTTCAATGGGATCCAATGCACAGAGGCAATCGATTGCTGCAAATTTCGTCCATGGGGCCTGTGGCTTAGTCAGGATTTTGTCCAGGGAGCGTTCATCTTAAGAGACCCTCCCTCCCTACTTAGGGCCCCTTCCTCAGGGTTGGATTCATTAATTATGATGGGAATGGGCACATATCCTTGGAGGGGCGCCTTGGACGGATACATTCTTTGAGCGGGGGGGAGAGGTGCACTCAAACATACTGAAGCTTTTTCGTCCCAAAGGGGCACCATTTTCTCTAAAAGGGGCGACTCTTTGGCTGAGAAATTCGTTGAACTGGGGGCGTGCATTTGAACCTTCCAGAATTAGTGGTGTCTTTTCCGGCCGAAGGGCACACCTTTTCATTGGGGCGGGGTAAGTGCCCTCAAGTCGATCCCACGCGCCTGCACCCTTTGTATCCGCACCTGCCCTTTCCCTACTTTTCTGAAACTGTTCGGATTTCGGGAAGTTTGTTAAGGGTTCCTATATTTATTCTCACAGGATATATATATATATATATATATATATATATATATACATGGCACAGCCAGGATTTTCGTACCGGGGAGCTCGACCAAAAACATGTAATGAAACATAGACAGCTTCCGGCTCGCGAAGCGCGCCGTAAGTTTAGGGTTTTGCGTGGTGAAAGTTTCAAAAATGCATCGTTCGATCTAGTGTATTTGTCGGTGCTAAGGCAGGGAGCTCAGGCTCCCCAGTAAACATGCCAATATCAGCCCACTGTCGGCATGTGTCTGGGCGAGTTCGGCATCTCGTGAGCGGCATGCCGACATCGGGCCGCTCTCGGCCCAACATCGGCAATCTTACCTGGAATAGCGGCATATGTCGGGTTGAGTTCGACATATCGAACGCGGCAAGCCGACGTCGGACCGTTGTCGGGCCGACAGCGGCATATTCATATCGATTGCGGCGTGTCGATATCGGACAGCCGTCGGGTCGACAGCGACGGGAGGTGTTAGAAATATAAATTCACTAAGTGGCATTATCTCAAAGGGCGTTGGTACACCCTTATGGGGGGACTAAGCCGGCTCGAAGTTGGCACCGACCTCGACCAAAGTGCAGAACTTCGAGGGGGTGCACTCTGACCTCCCATCCAGTGAACATGCCGACAGCTGTCCGACGTGAGCCCGATGCTCGGTCCTACGTTGGGCCGCTGTCGGTACGCTAGCGACCCGCTGTCGACTGGGAGTGGAATGTTCGCCCATGCCGACACGCAGCTGACACCCAGCCGACATGCAGCCGACGTGAGATCTGTGTCGGGTCCATGTCGGGCCGCTGTCGACTGAACAGTGAATCCACTCATGCCGACATCAAGCCGACACTGAACCGACATTCAGCCAGGATTCTGCCGAAGTCCACATCCACACGGCTATCTGACCAACGTTCATCCGCTCTCCGGCCGACGATCTCCCGCTATCCAACCGACGTTACCCCTCCCCTATCCAGCGAACGTTCCCCACTATCCAGCCGACGCTGAAAAGACTGCTGAACTGAAATTGGCTGGTGACTGTTTGGCAGGAAGTGCTGAGAGATTATTTAGCTTCTATGCAATTAAAGACAAAAGCTGAAGCGCGGGCAATTGGATGCAGATGGTGACATCTTTGACCTATGCCTATATAATAGCTAGACCAACCTTTTGACTTCTCGCACAATTCGCATGACGGCGTCGCAGAGGGCTCGAGCCTTCCCGGTGCTTTATGCCTTTGAGGTCCCGTCTTGCTCTGTATGTCGGAGAGCCAGAAACGGAAGATAGTGAAATCGTGCTGTGCATGGGGTGCATCGATTGCGTCTGAGTCATCTTGGGGACCGAATTCCAGATTCGCTTTGAAAGCGAATTGAATGGGAGTTGTGAATTCTGCCGATGTGAAGTTGAGGTAGGTAGGCATTAATTCCGTTGTGTTCTTTTTGGTAATCATCCTCATAACGCAAACAAATAATATCTGACATGTTTGCGTCCCCATTGTTCGATGGATCGCATCTTACAGGATGTTCTAGAGTTTATCCGCACAATGTATCGCCAATGAACCTCAACCAACGCATAGACAATCATCTCAACTTTTGCCAGAAATTGGCGGCATATTTTCTCTAAATTTATGGAATACCTATCTGAAACTAAATTTATTGGGAGCTGTGAATCATGCTAATGTGAAGATGAGGTAGGTAGGCATTAATTACGTTGTGTTCTTTCTGGTAATCATCTTTAAACATGCTTCACAGATGCCGCCCAGGTGAAGTTTGGGGCTGAACGGAGAAACTGGTAGCAACGGAGAACGGATAGCGGAACGGAGAAGCTAATATCAAAACTACTCCATAATGTCTCCCACAGAGTGCCGATAAGCAGAAAAATGATCCGGTTGACAACAAAAATATGGAGTGTGAACCTTGCATGATGTGTTTGAGGAGCTGGGCGGTGCGACGGTATCTGTGGCGTACGGTTCGGATTTGACTGATACAATACAGTTGTTCTGTCAGATAGTCATAAAACACAGCTGCTCTGATAATCGGATGTTGAGATCTGGTGCATTCGGCAAAGCGAGGGCGAGCGTCGACTGGATAGCGGGGCAACGTTGGCTGCATGTCGGCATGGGCGGACGTTCCACTCCCCAGCTCACAGTGAGCCGCTAACGTCCCGATAGCAGTCCAACATCGGCCTCACGTCGGCTGCATGTCGGCATGGGCGGATATTCCACTCCCCAGCTCACAGCGGGCCGCTATCTGCATGTTCACTGCCACGTCCCACCCCTTGGGCATATTCCCCTCCCCAGCTCACAGTGAGCCGCTAACGTCCCGATAGCAGTCCAACATCGGCCTCACGTCGGCTGCATGTGGCATGGGCGGACGTTCCACTCCATGAGCCGCTAACGTCCCGATAGCAGTCCAACATCGGCCTCCCTGCATGTCGGCATGGGCGGATATTCCACTCCCAGCTCACAGTGAGCCGCTAACGTCCCGATAGCAGTCAACATCGGCCTCACGTCGGCTGCATGTCGGCAGGGCGGATATTCCACTCCAAGCTATAGCGGCCGCTATCTGCATGTTCACTGCCACTCCCACCCCTTGGTAGCGCCTTATGATATATATATATATATATATATATATATATATATATATATATATATATATATATATATATATATATATATATATATATATATATATATATATATATATATATATATATATATATATATATATATATATATATATATATATATATATATATATACCGGCATATCTAAACCATCGGTTGGGAGGGAGGCTTTGCGTGTGGAGGGTGCCCAACCTTTACCTACCACCATAGTTTTTGTGCCAATTACTTTCAAATGTTAAATTGTACAATTCAGCGCTTTGCAATCAATAACGCCCAGTCTCATCACGTCAACGTTCGTGCACGTGAACACCCGCCTTTCACATTCGTCGCATTCGCCACGCTTCGTGGGTTCTGCGGCTTCTGCTAGGCCTCTTACATTTTGATAATTGATGCCATATACTGGTCTTGTGCCATATTTGACGTCCCATAATACTTCGTATTATATGTATTATATAATATTATACAGCATTATATTTATATTATATTATATATAGTATTATTCGTATTATAGTTCAGGACAATTTGTCGTTACCTTTGTGGACTCACGGTAGTTTCGAGGGCACAGCGCGTTTTCGAAAGTCCGGTGTTTATTTGCAACCCGTCGCGATTTTATGACCGCATGCCATTTTTTGCAGGCCCCGGCTTTTATGTGAGCATGCCGTCTTTATGCCACGGTGTGTTTTGAGGGTCCCAGCGTGTTTTGAGGGTTCTCCTTTGTGCTTTTGAGCTTCCCAGTTTATTTATTTAGGGCAGCAGCGCATATTGCAACGCCCTGCCATTATTTTTTCGAGATCCGATGCGCTTTGGAGGGTTCCGGCAGGTTTTCGAGTTTCCGGTGGCTTTGAAGGCACCGCTGGATATATTTAGGGCCTATGACTGGGATTTCGGAGCCATCGATCGACGTTTTGGCGCCCGAGTGTAATTTTTGGGGCCCAAATGCGATTTTTAGGCCCCGGCGCGTGTTTTCGGGACTCCGAAGTGAGTTGTGGCCCGGACACGAGTTTTCTTTGCTCGACGTATTTTTTGGGACCTCTTCGGAATTCTTGATGATTTTTTAAAAGCTCTCGGGTAGCTTTTCCCTTGTTCCGTTGCGATTTTGGGTCCGACGCGATTTTTTCTGTGCCCGGAACGTTTGTTGGCGCCGCGCGATTTCCGGGGCTCTCGCGCGATGTTTGGGGCTTTGAAGCAATTGTTTAGGCACGGATCTATTTTTCGTGGTTCCTGCTTAATTTTTCGTGGACCCGGATTCATTTCTTTGGGCCTCGTTGCGATTTTTAGAGCCCACGTTGTAGGCATAACCTCAGAGCCCGACGCTCTGAGGATTTTTTTTGGACGACTATCGGCAGTTTTTGAAGGCCCAGCGCGATATTGGAGGTCCCGGTGCGATATTTTTGGGGGGATTCCCGACGCACATTTTCTGGCCCAGGGGCGAGTCTTCAGACCCACAATGCGAGTTGTCAGGGCCCCGACACGGATTTTCTGGGTTCGAGGCGATTTTTTTCGTTGCTTGTTCTGAATTTGTGTTTAGCCCGAACCACTTTTCCGGATTCCGGCGCGATGCTTTGGGGACCTGGCGCAACACTTCCTGGTCTCCACATTTTTTTTTCTGGGCTCTACGCGATTTTGCGGGCATCTAGCGTGATATTTGGGTTCCAGAGCGATCATCCGGCCCAGGGATTATTTCTTTTGGTGTCCTTGCTGAACATTGAGTCCGGGCTTGATTTTATTCCGGTCCCGGTTCGATTTTGGGGTACCAGCGTGGTTTTCTGGGCCCCTGCGCAATGTTCCCTGGCCCGAGCAACATGGCAACGGCGAAGCATATATACCTATAATTGTTCGCAAGTAATTGCCTTATGCCGGAGACGAGTGGTCTAGGGGTCAGATGCTCGTCTCACAATCGGCGTGAGAGATTGGCGACGCTATGTGACTCAAACGGTCGATGTGTCGTAAAACCAATAACCAACCAACCAATTGCCTTATGCCCGTGGTTGGCTGTATCCGTAACACATACCAACGCCACAACTGGTACTGCTCTACAAACCCCTCTCAAACAGCAGAAGCGTCTTGTTTGGTTGTAATTGCTGCTCCCGATTAGCATTGTTAGATATTTTGAGCTTAAGGGCGCTTCGACCAAAAATGTGATCATTTAGCACAGCCAAGCATTGTCTCCTTGGCTCCCCAACATCACCCTCCAACTGAAAATGGTTTGTCATGGAATTCCATTCATACCACTGGAAACATCCATCCGAGCTAAGCCATCTTCCAATACCATTTTCATTGAGCATGTGCATATGTAAGAACGTACCAACTTTGCAAATAGAAACGCGTGGTGAATTGCATGACCATAGGCAGTGGCGCAGCCAGCATATTTTTAAGGGGGAGGCGAGCCGACCAAAAAATGGTACGCAACAGAGAACGCTTTTATCGCGCGAAGCGCTCCGAAAATGTTGGTTTCGAGTCGTGAAATTCCAAACATATCTTGTAGCATCTCGTGCATTTTCGGTTCCTAAGGATGAGAGGCTTTTGGCTGCGCCTCTGCTTACAGGAGCAATTTGGAAGATGATACGACCAGTACCTGCCGTTCGCGGGCGCCTCCGGTCACCGTTGAGTCGCCGGGCCAACCACGAACTGCTTCTTCGACGTTGGTTGGAAGATAGAGGCGAGCAGCCATTATGTGCCGTCGTGCGTAACTGACCTGCGCAGTGCCTACGAGTAGCCTGGCCGGCCCTAGATTGGCTGGTGCGGTCTCAGAGACATCGGTCCTGGTCAAGGCTGACAGGCGAGTCGGACAACGCCAGAGATATTTGGTCCTGTTGGTGCCCGAGCTGCTCATTGCCGATACCAAACTCACAGCGGATGATCTTCGTGGCGTAAGGAACGCTAGGACAGTTGAAATTATTCCAAATCAGATAGGTAGTCAATGTACAGTTTTCCAGAGTGGTGGATGTTGGCTTGTCAACCCGAACTGACCCATAGAGCGTTCATTTGCACCTTTTTGGGCCCAGCGAAGACTTCTAGTTCACACTTACCTCGACCGCGTCGTGTCACAGACTCGTATTCGAGATCTTAGGAGAGGATAATCTCCCTTCCACTGTGCGTTTTGTACGAAATTCAACTACCCCGCGTGCTAAAATCATCTACGGTTGAAAGCAGCACAAAGACGATAACAGCTTCCATCCAAAACTTGACGACCTAACGCACATGTTCAATCAAGTTCAAGCAACATAAATTATCTTGACCTCACACGACATGAACAGGCGAACCGAGACCACCTGTGTTGAGACCGAAATTCTGAAGCTGGATCTCCGGACCCCTGATCATGGGAACGTTAGCTAGTTGGTTGTCGGAGTTTTATATATACCGGGAGCGGACCATAAAATGAACTACAATGTCTTCCAGTTCTCGTCACTTCGTTCGCAACTGCGAGAGCCGTGGGCACAAGCTCGATCAATATCAAGTTAAATTAGACACTGAAGCAGCCAAGGGACGTACAACTGTGCCTATTGCCTTTGGTAGCGACAGCTGAAAATCAGAGCCCAGCCAATGCCAAGGGACGTACAACTGTGCCTATTGCCTTTGGTAGCGACAGCTGAAAGTCAGAGCCCAGCCAATGCCAAGGGACGTACAACTGTGCCTATTGCCTTTGGTAGCGACAGCTGAAAATCAGAGCCCAGCCATTGCAGCTGCAGCACCACACAGTGGCGTTCTGTTGTTGCCGAGGCAGGCGCCTCACAGCCCATCGCAAACTGGTGACGCGCTCCAGCCGCACACCGTCGGCCGGCAAACGTCACCACACGTCACCCGGCCAATGTCACGACACACGACACGTCGCCCAGCCAACGTCATCACACCTCACCCAGCCAACGTCACCATACGCCCCCCCCCCCATGCCAACGCCACCACACGTCGCCCGGCCAACGTTCCCACACGTCGCCCAGCCAACATCACCATACGTTCTCCAGCCAGCGCCACCACACGTCGCCCCGCCAGCGTCACCACACGTCGCTCAGCCAACGTCACAACCGATCGGAGCAAGTTTGTATTATCGCATTATCGCAGACACTGCACACGCACACACAGAAGCGCACGACAGGTCACAGCGCACGCTCACGCGCGCCCAGACACAACGATCTGCATCCAGGCATGAGGAATGACTGCCGAGGGCCGGCTAGGGCGGCCCGCACGGTCGCACGCGGTCAGTTAGTTCCGCCGCCGGTGCGCCTCCGGCCAGCTGCTGATTATTAAAGCACGTGTGCGCCAGCACTGCTGCGGCGCGGGTCGGGGCGCGCGCGCGGCGCGTTTGGCACAGGCCGGCCGGCGGCCGCGGCGGTCCGCGCTGTGCGGAGCGCGCGGCGCCGGCCGGCACTCGGTCTGGGCGTCGGCACCTCGGGCGTCGGCACGCCTCCGGGCGTCGGCACGCCTCCGCCGGGCGGGAGGCAGCCGAGCCGCGCCCCGCGCGCTCCGTTGGCACTGGCGACGCGGCGCCCGGCCGGCTAGCCGGGCGGCTGCATGCGCTGCTGCATCATGCTCATCAGAGCGTCCGAATACTGCTGCATCATCTGCACCATGACCGGGTTGGCGGCTTGGCCGGCCATCAGCTCGGGCATGCTGCCGCCGGCCGCCGCCTTGGTGAGCGGCGGCGCGGCGGCGGCGGCCGCCAGCGGTCGCAGGGCGGCCAGCGAGCGGGCGGCGCCGCGCCGCAGCAGGTGCGGCAGCTCCACGCCGCCGGCCGGCCGCTCCTCGGCCAGACGCTGCGCCAGCTGCAGCACGTTATCGGCACTGCGCTGCAGCGCGCCCAGCGCCGCCTCGCACACCTCCCGGGTCACTGGGGGCGAAGCAGAAGTCAAATGTCGCCCGGGTCGCCGGAGACGAGAGCAGGTCGTCAAACACTTCCCGTGTCACTGGGGGGGGGGAGCGGAGCAGAGGTCAAATATCACCCAGGTCGCCGGAGACGAAAACAGGTCATCAAACACCTGGACCACTGGCGACAGAGCAGACGAGAACATGCCATCAAACACCTCAAGGGTCACCTGAGACAAGAACAGACCATCAAACACCTCCAGGGTCACTGGGGGCGGAACAGAGGTCAAATATATCCTGAGTCACCGGAGACAAGAACAGATCATCAAACACCTCCCAGGTCACTGGGGGTGGAACAGATTCCTGGGTCACCGGATACGAGAACAAATCATGAAACACTTCCCGGATCCAGGGAGGATTGCACACCTTTCAGATCACTGATAGCGTGTGCGCATATTACCCAGCAAAAGATGATTATGGAGGCCCAATGCCGAAACGGGTCACATCGTGCAATCCGAGAAGGATGGATTTCGCAGCGCATGAGCGTGACAAATGCGTGAATGTTCATAGCTCGAAGGCATGCACCCCCCCCCCCACACACACACATATACGCGCGAAGTCAGCGAATGCGATGATACTCGAGGGACAGGCAGCACCTGGGAATGCAGCGGGGCAACACTCACAGAGCAGGCAGAACCTCGGGGAGTAGTGTGGCGGTATACATGGGACAGACGGAACCCCATGGAGTGTGGCGGGGCGGCACTCAAGGGACAGGCAGGACCTCAGGGAGTGTTGCGGTACTCACGGGACAGACAGAACCCCAGAGAGTGCAACGGGGCGGCACTCACGGGGTAGGCGGTATATCAGGGCTGAAGGTACTAACTGAACAGGCAGTACCTTAAGGAGTGCGGTGTGGCGGTACTCACAGGGCAGGCGGAACCTCGGGGAGTGTTGCGGTACTCACAGGGCAGGCAGAACCTCAGGGAGTGTAGCGGTTCTCACGGGGTAGGCAGAACCTCAGAGAATGTGGTGGGGCGGCACTCAAGGAACATGCAGAACTCAG
Source organism: Ashinkailepas kermadecensis (assembly GCA_034440615.1). Lineage (NCBI taxonomy): Eukaryota > Metazoa > Arthropoda > Thecostraca > Neolepadidae > Ashinkailepas > Ashinkailepas kermadecensis. Next base: position 581,902 of record JAOTOM010005124.1, on the reverse strand, counting down.
GGAGTGTTGGGGTACTCACGGGGCAGGCAGAACCTCAGTGAGTGTGGCGATACTCACGGGGAAGTTCGGAGACATCCAGCTCGAGGTGTTCTGGCGGACAGCGGCCATTGCCATCCCAGTCCGTGTCGGGACTGGACTCCCTCACGTCATACCTGGGCACACGGTACACGGTCAGAACATCACACCTGGATACTCGAGACACGGTCAGAACATCACACCTGGACACACGGTACACGGCCAGAACATCACACCTGGACACACGGTACACGGCCAGAACACCACACCTGGATACTCAGGACACGACCAGAACACCACACCTGGATACTCAGGACACGACCAGAACACCACACCTGGATACTCAGGACACGACCAGAACATCACACCTGGATACTCAGGACACGATCAGAACATCACACCTGGATTCTCGGGACAAGGCCAGATTTTGCTTCAACTTTGGCTAGGGGTTATCTTTGTCTATGAGCACGATTCTGAAAGTTTTATGTCTCTCAGGCCAGCAGTGTTCCCAGTACGGTGACATAAAATTATGACGTCATAACACAAACTGATCTTTTTAAGTCGACGTACCTCTGGAACGTGGGCAGATTTTGAGATCCGAAAACTGCTACGGCGTGACAAATTACAATATTTATACATGAATATATTTCCACAAATTTTGAAAGCATACCTTGTCCCCAAGTTTTGTATAACATTTCGAGTTGTGGAAAAAAACACTCCACCTCGATTCTCTCACACTCCATAGTTTTTTCTCGAATTCTATGCTCGTTTTCAAACTGACATCATCGATAAATGGAGTGGGACCTCGACTCCAACAGTGTACACAAAATCCGTATACGCTGATGGGTGAGTGCGTCACGGCGACGGTCGGGCGCCGCCCAGGTCACGTCTGAGACACGGTCTGTCGCCCCCCCCCCCTGAGGTTTAGCTACTCGCGACACCGCAGGGGCTCGAACCATAATGGTGCCCGTGTGTCAGAGCGTTGACAAATGTATTGATGGTGTAACTAGGGCCGTTGCCAATCTGACAAGACACTGCTACACAGCGCACGCCAAGAACAGCCACCTCAAGAGCCTGAATTCCGGGCTTTCACCAACGTTTCATCGCGCAAAACTGAATTCGGACCGTTCCAGCTCTGCGGAACTTTTGCAGAATGGCAAGCAACTAAGCTTGAGGGGGCGAGCCGTCTCTCCGACGTGGGCCTCCCGACCGCCCGAGTGCCACCACCGCCCAACCACCGCAGTGCCACACAACCGCCGGTGTTTGGGGATTTTTGGCACACTTCGAGTTAGGCCCACTTTATATATCGATGACGCCAGGAAAAATCGAGCTCATACTTCGAAAATCGATCTTTGAAGTAAATCGAGAGGAGGATGTTTTCACAAATCACAATTATATTCCATATTTTGGTCGAAAATAGCTTTCGAAAATTTTGGAAAGCTTACTCAAACATTTATGTTACCGTGTGTTGCATTTTCACACACCGCAACCGTTTTCGGGTCTAGGAAACCATTTACCACTCTAGAGACATAGCAGTTTAAAAAGATCAGTTTGTGGTATACGTCCTATATTTACGTCACCATGCAAGACTTACCGATGGTCACAGAGACATACAAGTTTCAGAATCGTATCCGGGGCCTAAAATAACCTCCTTAGCGAAGTATCAGCGAAATCAGAGGGGGTGAGTGTTGAAATGCACATCCACCGGTGAAATTGGCACGGAATCACCAATCATACAAAACACTGCAAAAGGAATAACGGGGCTGCCACACCAAGCATCTATGTAGGGCTCCACAGATAATCGATGGATGGCGAAGCAGGTCTGACTCAGGTGTTAAGCGTCCATGCGCTGTATCGCACGATACCGACACGGTCTTGTCGGTATCGTGCATTATCTAGCATTCCTCACACACGGAGTTAAAATTACAAGCTCTCGTACCACAGCATAATGGTTTGGTTTGGTTTGTGTGGCTTTACGACGCACCAGCCGAGGCCATATGGCGTCGCTTGCCTCTCACACTGGCAGAAAGGGCGGGCATCGCGGGAATCGAACCTCGTACCTCTGGTTTCCAAGACGCTCAGCTTAAATACCGAGCTGCCGACGCCCTACCAGGCAGGTTCATACCTTGAAAACACACGCTTACGAGGGCAGCATGGAGGTACGCGTCACAACACGTCATCAGTCGTCAGCATATGCAGCTCACCACCGTCAGCTTATGCAGCTCGTCACCGTCCCTACGTCAGCATATGTGGCTCACCACGTCCCTACGCCAGTATATGTTGTTCATCACAGTCCCTACGTCAGCATATGTAGCTCGCCACCGTCCCCGCCAGCATATGTAGCTCGCCACCGTCCCTACGTCGGCATATGCAGCTCAGCACCATCCCTATGTCAGCAAATGCAGCTCACCACCACCTCTACGTGAGCATATGTAGCTCACCGCCGCCCTTACGTCAACATATGTAGCTCACAGACCGTACGTCAGCATATGTAGCTCATCACCATCCCTACGCACGTCCTCAATACGATTATGTGCCCGACCGCCCTCTTATCCCAACCTAGCTGCGAAAGTCATGCGAAAGTCACACAGCGTGCAGCTGATGTCATGTGGCCCCGGGTGTCATGTCATGTCATGTCATGTCATGTGGCACCGGGTGTCATGTCAAGATGATCGACCCCGGGTGATGACCGCGTCAGTAGAACAACAGCGGTTGTCGCAGTAGCGGCAGCCGCCATTCATCGGGATCCATGTGATCAGCTCAACATCTCTTTTGACCCCGTCGTTCACCGGACGTCATCTGATTTCGCTACGACACGACCCAGCTTTTTCTCCATGCGTCACCGCAACCATTTAAGCTCAACTAACGCACCAGAGCCGTGCAAACGTGATGTTCCGAGACCGGGCGCTCATATCCGGTCTGTACTCAAACCTCACACACACTCAACAATCGCTTAAGGTCATTTATGGTTGCCAAACCGTCACGTCAGTTGGTACAGAGCGTGATAAATTCCGTGGCGGGCCTCCAACCCCCCGCCCCCGCCATGCACCCGACTGACGGAAGACCTGCCACCAGCACACCACATACGCCACCCACCCATCGATTGCCACGCTGGACCGCCTGATGACGGTAATGCCATCAGAGCACCACCTGGGCAGCTCACCCCGTGAGTGTGACTATGGAACGCTTGGTGGCAGTCTGCTGGCGGGTTTTGGTGACGGCAATGCCATCAGAGCACCACCTGGGCAGGTCACCCCTTGAGTGTGACAGTGGAACGCTTGGTGGCAGTCTGCTGGCGGGTTTTGGTGACGGTAATGCCATCAGAGCACCACCTGGGCAGCTCACCCCTTGAGTGTGACGGTGGAACGCTTGATGAGTCAGCTGGCGGGTTTTGGTGACGGTAATGCCATCAGAGCACCACCTGGGCAGGTCACCCCTTGAGTGTGACAGTGGAACGCTTGGTGGCAGTCTGCTGGCGGGTTTTGGTGACGGCAATGCCATCAGAACACCACCTGGGCAGTTCACCCCTCGAGTGTGACGGTGGAATGCTTGGTGGCAGTCTGCTGGCGGGTTTTGGTGACGGCAATGCCATCAGAGCACCACCTGGGCAGCTCATCCATTGAGTGTGACGGTGGAACGTTTGGTGACGGTCTGCTGGCGGGTTTTGGTGACGGTAATTCCATCAGAGCACCACCTGGGCAGCTCACCCATTGAGTGTGACGGTGGAACGTTTGGTGACGGTCTGCTGGCGGGTTTTGGAGACGGTAATGCCATCAGAGGAAGTATCGACATCCTGCTCCTTGATGCGTGCTTATGAGTCTTTGTGTCTCCTTTCTGACAGTATCTCTTTTATAAGTATCATGTTCATGCTTTCATGATGAATGGTGAGACGCGAGCATTTCGCAACACAATTTCAGGTAGAGGGATTACCTATAATGTGATATGACATGCAATACCAGTTTATAGCATATGCATTATTTTCCCTATCCCAAATATAGCTCTTTCTAAATTATGAATCTCAAAACAAATGAACAGATGAAGGTACAGTCATAAGTACCTATACCATTGGTTCAAATTTTAGTCTGAGGACATCAAAAGCATTTTAAATGACACTAATTACATGGCAAATTTCCACATCCTACTGTGCTCGTTTCGACATCCCACACCTAAGGAAAAACCATTATTTTAACCCTGGGTTTTGGTGACGGCAATGACATCAGAGCACCACCTGGGCAGCTCACCCCTTGAGTGTGACGGTGGAACGCTTGGTGACAGTCTGCTGGCGGGTTTTGGTGACGGAAATTCCATCAGAGCACCACTTGGGCAGCTCACCCCTTGAGTGTGACGGTGGAACGCTTGGTGGCAGTCTGCTGGCGGGTTTCGGTGACGGTAATGCTATCAGAGCACCATCTGGGCAGCTCACCCCTTGAGTGTGACGGTGGAACGCTTGGTGACAGTCTGCTGGCGGGTTTTGGTGACGGTGGCCGTCAGGCGATTGGTGACGTCACGAGCCGCCTTGCTCAGGTCCCGCTCCGAGCCCGCCCGGCCGGCGGCTCCCATCTTCAGTCGACTGAAACAGCGGCAGACGGTAGTTGTCAGGACGGAGGGGATGGAGGCAGACGGCGGCTGGCAGAGGGTCGGAGGGATACAAACGATGGCTGCACAGGGGTGTATGTCAGGTACCGGATGGTTCAGGGGACAGGGTCAGACATTTTGAACAAAGTTCGCTTTTCATTTTGGTGTTTCAATGGAAAATATGCCATATAAGTTAGTACAAAAGTGGAAATTAAGTGAAAAATGGGACAAAACAAAGACCAACTTCCGAAGACAAAAATGGAAATCTCCATAGATCCCTGCTGTGAAATCCTTTTAAAAAAGTGCAGGCTCTAAATGCCACTTGCTTTCAACGCCTGTCAGTTTTGCTACATTCACCAGGTTTACGAGACGTGCTGTAGGAGTGAGAGGATCATATGACAAATGGAATGCGTCACGGGATTATTATTTGCAGCTGGATCCAGCTTGGTAAATGGCGAACATTTGAGGTCAGGTGTGGTACATTAATGCGTGTCGGTCCGTGGCGAGCGAATGGTGGTAAGGGCAAGAACAAAACCAAACCAATGCTCAGGAATCAGGACGTGACAGACCGGCATCAGGACGTGCCACACCATCAGGACGTGACACACCGGCTTCAGGACGTTACACTCAGGACGTGACACACATAAATCAGGTTCGTTAGTTAGTTATTGGGGATTTAGGGCGCATCGACTACATTGGTCATGCAGCACCCATACACAGAAATCAAGATGTGACACTTATGTCAAGGGCATATGCAACACTGATCTTAAGGGACATGGTGGGCTGGCGGACCCCTTGATCTGATGGCCGGTCTACCTGTTGATCTGAAGGCTGACGGACCCACTGATCTGACGGTTGGTGGACCCGCTGATCTGAGAGATGGTGGACCAGTGATCTGAATACTGGTGGACCCGCTGATCTGAGGGATGGTGGACCAGTGATCCGAGTACTGGTGGACCCGTTGATCTGAAGGCTGGCGGACCCGCTGATCTGACGGTTGGTGGACCCGCTGGTCCGAGAACTGGTGGACCCGCCGATCTGAGGGCCGGCACACGTCCTTCACCTGACACCCATACCCGGCCACCACCCCAGCCACACCCGACACAACCGCCTGACGAGAGTGACAGCCTGGCCTCGCCTGGCCTGACCCACCCACCTGACGGCTGACCTCTCGGAACTCAGCGAGCGGCCCTTGAAGAGCATAGCCTGACTGTGGGAGTCGGTGGGTGAGAGCATGTCCTCCGAACTGGAGTCGGCGTCCAGCGTCCGCATGTCCCCTGTCAGTGAGACACACCAGTCAACGGTCAACAGTCAACACCCGGCCGCACCGGTCCGAGAGGGTCACGCCGCTCACCCGGCACCAGCCGCACAACATACGGCCGCTCACACTGGGTACCGCACCATACCGTCCAGCTACAGCACACTGGGTACCACACCATACCGTCCAGCTACAGCACACTGGGTACCACACCATACCGTCCAGCTACAACACACTGGGTACCACACCATACCGTCCAGCTACAGCACACTGGGTACCACACCATACCGTCCAGCTACAGCACACTGGGTACCACACCATACCGTCCAGCTACAGCACACTGGGTACCACACCATACCGTCCAGCTACAGCACACTGGGTACCACACCATACCGTCCAGCTACAGCACACTGGGTACCACACCATACCGTCCAGCTACATCACACTGGGTACCACACCATACCGTCCAACTACAACACACTGGGTACCACACCATACCGTCCAGCTACAGCACACTGGGTACCACACCATACCGTCCAGCTACAGCACACTGGGTACCACACCATACCGTCCAGCTACATCACACTGGGTACCACACCATACCGTCCAGCTACAGCACACTGGGTACCACACCATACCGTCCAGCTACAGCACACTGGGTACCACACCATACCGTCCAGCTACAGCACACTGGGTACCACACCATACAACCGATGTCATACCACGGTGTCTTCCACCATAGTATGACAACACCCGGCTGCAGTATCGCGCATATGCAAAGCTGTCGCTTACAATATAATTTATGGAAAGAAGAACAACATTGCTAAGATAGCATTGGCAAGTAACCGACCTCGTTGTTCCCCAGAATACCACGCACCAGCTGATGGTGCTATAAGAGAAACTGAGAGGAGGGACAGCGCATAGCAAGCGCGGAACATGGACAGGAGCAAGGGCAAAAAGTTATTGACCAGGGACGTTACAGGTTGACAACAGGGACAGGGACAGACACGTTCAGTGTGTTGAAATTGCTTTTGTGTATAGTGGAGGCAGGAGGGGTGATGTAGGATGAAATGCATATGTGTATCGCTAATGCCTAAATAACTAAGTGATTTTTGATGACCTTTGTCGATCGTTTTATAATGGTCATGTCATATATGCTTTCACAGACCCAAATATCGCTCATAACCGGTGGCAAAAAAAAAAAAAAAAAAATGACAATGAATGGTGTCCGAAAGAAAACGTGACGTGAAAAGAATTGTCGTTAAGTATGAGTCTACACTCAAATTTGCTAATTTTAGGACAATGGACACGTTGATGGCCAGGGATAGCGATGGGCCGGTTGTGGGCCGACCGACGCTGGCTGCTCCGGGACAGAGAGATAAGTGACGGTCAGAGGCAGAGACCCATACGTCAACAGCGTGGCGGGAGAGGTGTACACCGACCGACGCTGGCTGCTCCGGGACAGAGATAAGTGACGAGTCAGGGACAGGGGCAGGGGCCGACTCGTCAACAGTGTGCCGGGAGAAATGTACACCAACCGACGCTGGCCGCTCCCGACATGGTGCGCCGATAGGACGCCGCCGTCGCCGGCGACTTCTGCTTGCTGAGTGACGCGATGGTCGGTCGCATCGGGCTGCCCACCGTGCGCGAGGACCGGCTGAGGCCGCTGTCGCTGTCAGTCTGTCGGCCGGCGACACGGGGTCACACGGGGTCACAGGGCGTCGCGTGACGCTACACAGGGGTCGCATGGGATGGCACAGGACACATAACATCACAAAGGTGTCACAAAGGATCACAATTAGTCGCGTGTGGTTACACAGGCCTGTATGTTGTCACAGCTGCACACACAGCGTGGCTGTGTGGGAGTATTGTGATGACCGAAACGAACATTTGACGACGGCTTACAGGTATTAGAAGAACAACAATATAAAGAAGCTTAAAAGGGTTTTATTTCCCGTTCTTCCTTCTTCAGACACGGACAATATCTCATCACACGCAGCCCAATAATTATATCAATGTAATTTGCAATGTGTCTATATGTTATCCAATTTAGATCTGGTCTGGCGAATGGGCAGCCCACAATAAAACCCAACCCTTGGGAATTTAATCGATCGTCTTCTTTCAAATATGAAACACTTCAATAGCGATCGACTAGCTTTAAGTTCAATACTTAGAGCCGACAGCACAGGTGAAACAGGTCATGTGCGAACACATGGAGTTACTCTGGGTCGCACGAGTACAACGGATCACATATGGTCGCAATGAAGCCGGTCGGGGCATAAATGGCCACCTGGAGTGCAGCGAAATCATGCAGTCACATGGCATGTGAGGTTATATCCGGTCACGTGGGGCTTCAGCGGGTCATACGGGGCCACATCGCGTCGCACGTGGTCAAGGACACACAAGACCGCACGGGAAGCACACACCCATACGTCGCAGGCGAGGTCGAACCACCCAGCAGGTTGAGGGAGAGCCTGCCGAACCCGCACCACACCACACCTCCACCGGACACTGCCGTCCGTACAACACTACACAGACAGACGGACCCAGGCTTCCCTGCAGGCGTGGGCAACCCCCGGCCGGTCGAGGAAGGAGCCTGCTGGGCCTGCACCACACCACACCTCCACCGGGCACTGGCATCCGTGAAACACTACACAGACAGACGGACCCAGGCTGCCCTGCAGGCGTGGGCAAACCCCGCCCGGTCACACACCAAAAGCACAGCAGCACAATACCGCGGCCATTCCCGGACATCCGCCCACGGAGCCCATTGTAACCGTTCGTGTGTCGACACACAGCTGACTGGCGGCCCGGCCGCGGGCGGACACACCCGGCCGCCGGCCGCCCACCCACCTGGTTCAGGAAGTTCATGGACGAGCTGCGCGCCATGGCCGAGCTGGGCCGCGCCTTCTTGCCGGCCGCCTTCTTGCCGGACACTGCGAAACAGACGGGTCGGACACGGCTGACGGCTGGCATCTCCGTCACGCTGTTCAGACGCCACAAGTCCGTCACGAGCGCCGTCAGCCACTCCCAGCAGGTGGCGCCATCAGTCCTATTAGCGCGCGCAGGCGACACCAAACACTCAGGGTGCGGGTGGGGGTTGGGGTGGGGATTTGGGTGGATGTCGGGGTGGAGGTGAAGTGGGGGTGGGGCGCCAAGGAATCACCGAAACTCGTCACAAGTTAGGATCTTGTCGCCAGGTCCAGTCGAGCTAATCTATCAAAATCCCTCATTTTAGAACCAAAACTCTACTGAGGACTCAGCTTGGCTGGAAAGTAAATGATTTCAACTATGGCATCAGGCTTCTGACACAAAATGACCACTTGCAATGAGCTTGGAATTGATATCACTTTAGACACGGCAAAAACATCACATAGCTCCCTTGTTGGTCGGACACATACCGCCAGTGGCTACTTTAAGATCTAATGTTCCATCGACCCCCACTGCGCGTACTAAAGCTGACCAGTCATTTAAATGCAGTGCAAACTTCCATCCCATCCGGCGGAATTCCCATTCCATTCCATCCCGTGAAAATCACCATCCGAACTTTACCTTTTAACACTATGTTATGCTCTAAATATATTTAGTGTAAACTATATGAGGTAATTGGGAAGCAGGTAAAAGACGAATTAATAAATAAATAACCAAGAAAATAAATACTTAAATACATACATAAAAACATACATCTAAATGAACAAATAAACATCTATATATATACATACATACACACACACACACACATATTTATATAAATATAAATATTATATATAGATATATATATGCATATATAATCCCGTAAGGGCTTCAACAGGCAATATAATGCAGGGAGTGCATGCGTGTGTGCCAAGCAAGGCTACAACAGAGCAACAATAAACAGGCAAGGCTGGAACAAGCAGTCATCCGCAGCGGCCGTCACCGTGACACACCGACCGTCCAGGGCAGGAGGCGAGACAGAACAGGTGCCAGCCAACCAGAGAAGAGGCCAGCAGGAGCAGAACGTTAGGTGGGGGCAACACGACCCCCGGCTCAGTTGCGTCCTTGGGCCGGACAGTGTCAGAGGTCAGAGGTCGACGCCTTTCACACTGATTCACCGGCACCGTTTACACGTTTTGCCTCACATGCCCAGGAGAGAGCTTTAGGCTAACCCGGCTTCGGGCCCGGCGTCTCCACCGACGAGATGAACATGCATCGAAACGGCCACGAGCTGAACGCAACGGCGTGAGCTTGGACAAGAACTGGATACGTTCAGACGCATGTCTGCCGTGAGGTGAGCTCCAGGTCAGCGTCTGGGAGTGCGTCTGATGAACACGGTCTTCACGTCATAGTCGAGTCCGTTTAAAGTTGAAGTTCCAAGGCAGTGTTGCCATTTAAACGCCAACACGAACGTACCTCTTTCAATATCATAAGCCTGACACCAGCATTTAGACAATGAACGGAGCACTTGAACAGAAGTGCAGATCGCTATCAGATCAGATCATTGCACACGTCAGATGACGACTGAATCAGATCAGTATCTTTGTAGTGTTAATTAGCCCTTCGCGCCTTCGTTCGCTCCGTCAAGGCCTGGTCAATTTCAGCTGAGTTTCTGTCTGGCTCTAGATTAACCTACGGCCAATATGGGAATAGCTTCCAGTCAGTTCCTTGATTATTTTCCGCTCAGTTTCCGATTAAATTCCGGTCAGTTGATGGTTAGTTTTTGTTTAGTTTGCCGTTAGTTTGAGGCTGTCACGAGACGAGCGTCACCTACCGGCGGGCGTGACGGGCAGCACGCGGCGCGGTGTCGCCGCGTCGGTCAGGTCGCTGAGGGAGACGGCCCGCCGCAGACCGCCGCCGGCCATCTCCAGGTCGGAAGAGCCCCCGGACACGTTGCGAGCTGTGGCCGTGTCGGCGTCACACACACACACACACTCACACCCACACTCACATACACTCATGTACACATACACACGCACGTGCACACACACACAAGGCTCGTGCACGTGCACGTCACGCGGGCCTCGCGGTCACAATCAACTGAACAACGACGAGCAGTGGCATTCGCGACGTCATCACCAACCAATCAGAACCAACAGCGTCGGCGGCGGCGGGTACGGAGAAACAAGGCCGGTGACGGTCATGCCAGCATGCCGTGCACAACCTGAAAACGACACAAAGAACAACTGGACAAGCCGAGCGGCAGGGGCGCTGGTTGGTGGGGTGGCGGGTCGAGGTCCGACTACGACGCCGCCGCCGCCGAGCCGCACGGCCGCCCGGCGGCGGACGTCCCGACAGTGACCGACACCGCCGCGGCCGCCAGCCAGCCGCACCACGAGCAGGCGGCGATGCTGCCGACACACTGACAACAGGCAGCCGTAGTTACCGTCCGCGTCGCCGCTCCCGTCCCGTTCGGCGGCGTACGCGGCGGCGCTGCGACCGGCACCACGGCGCGGCTCCCGGTCGGGGCTCGGTTCTGGGTGCGGGCGCGTCTTCTCCAGGTCCGGGCGGGTGTGTGGGTGCGGATGGAGCTCAGGGTCCGGGCGGAGCTCCCTGTCCGGACCCAACTGTTCGAGGTCCTGGCGGGTGTCCAGGTCAGGACGCCGCGACCTGTCCGGGCCCAGCTGCTCCAGGTCCCGGCGGGTGTCCGGGCCCGGACACAGCTCCCGGTCCCGCGGACAGTCCGGGAACCTATCGGCGTCGCAGTGCCGCCGCAGCGCCTCGGCCACCACGTCTGGGCGCGGGTCGGACAGGTAGCGCCGGAAGCGGCGCTCCTGGTGCGACGCGGCTGGCCGACGGCCCGGGATGCGCGTCTGGCGCGCGATCATGTTGGGTACGTGGCTGTAGTCGGGCGGCGCACACTCGCGCCGGAAGGTGGCGTGCCGCGCCAGCCGCTCGGGCGCCGCGGCGAAGGCCGGCAGCAGGGCGCCGCCGACCGCCTGTCGCCAGCGCAGCCGACGGCGCCGGCCGCGGCCGTCGGTGGCCTGGCCGGGCGCGCCGTCGCTGAGCCAGGCCGACTCGGCCGGCTCCGTCGGCCGCGCCGGCTGGCGCAGACTGGCGGTGCGGCGGACGGGCGGCGGCTGCGGCTGTGGCCCGACCGCCGACCAGTCCGACCCGCCGTCAGACGAGCCCAGGTCGTCGGACGCCCCGGCCGGGTCACGGCCGCCGTCACCACCGTCCGGCTCCGGCTCCGCCGCCGCAGCCTCCGACAGCTGACGCAGACGCTTGTCGAACACGTGCAGCTGCTGAGGCAGGCTCAGCAGCTGGTGCAGCTGGTTGTCGTCGAGGCTGTCCTGCATGGCGTGGTCGGCGTGCCGCTCCGCCTCGGCGGCCGACACCTCCGCCAGGCGAGCCGCCAGCTCCAGCTCGGTCAGCGGTACCATTGGCTGGCGGTCCACACCGCCACCATCCTGCCGCCGCCGCACGGACCTCCCGCCCCTGCCCCTGGCCCGCCTCCTCTGCCCCAGCACATCCGCCCGCTCGTCGTCGGAGTTAAGACTGTCGGCACTGAACTGGCCGTTGTGTCCATCACCGTCACCATCACCACCACCATCACCACCATCACCACCGTCACCGGCCCGCCTATCGCCACCATCCTCCGAATCAGAGGTGCCGGAGCCTTCACCGGTGGCCGCCGGCGAGCCCTCGAACAGAGGCGGGTACAGCATCGACACGGGGAAGCACGGATACACGCGCTCGCCGCCACACGCCAGGCCCGAGAACACGAACTGCAGATCGCGCGCCACCTCCCAGCAGAGCGTACCTGACGCGTCATGCGGGTTAGTGTGCGGCCCGTTAGCGGCAGCAGTACCTCGGCGCCGCCGCTCGCCGCCGCCGGCTCCCTGTCCTAGCCCGGCGAAACTCAGGTCGGCGATGCTCTGACTCGACTTCAGACTGGACTTGTGGCCGATCTGTGGGTGGACAGGTGTTGACGAGTGTCAGTGCGCGTGGGGTGTTGGTGAGTGCCAGTGCGCGTGAGGTGTCGGTGCCACCGTGCGTAAAATGTTGGCGAGTGTCACCGCACGTGAGATGCTGGTGAGTGCCACCGCGCGTGGGGTGTTGGTGAGTGCCACCGAGCGTGAGATGCTGGTGAGTGCCACCGCACGTGAGATGCTGGTGAGTGCCACCGCGAGTGAGATGTTGGTGAGTGTTGGTTGGTTATTGGTTTTACGACACGTCGACCGTTGAGTCATGTAGCGTCGCCAATCTCTCACGCCGATTGGTCGCGGGCGAAGAGTTCGACCAATGAGTCCACGAGACCAATTGGTGAGTGTTATTGCGCGCGTGTGGTGTTGGTGCGTGAGGTGTCGGTGAGTGCCACTGAGCGTGAGATGCTGGTGAGTGCCACTGAGCGTGAGATGCTGGTGAGTGCCACCGTGCGTGAGGTGTCGGTGAGTGCCACTGAGCGTGAGATGCTGGTGAGCGCCACCGTACGTGAGGTGTTAGGATCGTCATTGTGCGCTAGAATAGGAAAGGACGTTAATGGTACGATTCAGTCATAATACGTAATTATTTTTCTCTTTTTATGAACATGCTCGAAACTTTCTAGTATACTACAACTTAGACATGATTTAGAGTGCATCGATTACCATGGTCATATTGCACCGACAACACCAGCTACGTACCCGGGGAGGAATTGCCTTCCAGGTCAGGTCAAACAGGGCAAGATCGGGGCACAGTCGGCCATACCATCCTCCCCGTACTTCTTGGGTACTGGTCGTGAAACTTGAATATCGGTGTTACGCTTACTGAAGACATATTTTATCGCACTAGCACGCACAGAGGTCAAGGTCATCCACCAAGCGAAGGCCGGGGTTTAGGGGCGCATCGACTGCAAAGGTCATGCAGCTTGTTGGTTATTGGAAGCGAAGGTCAAATATCTGGAAATATGTGATGAACTGTCGGAACGGGTGATGTTCAAACCGCTTGTGCTCAAGGAATGCTTATGAACCAACGCAAAGCCAAGTGTTTTTGCCTTTTACGCGATAAGTCTGATGACAAGCTTTCAAACTAACTCTTCTTGAAAATAGATTATGTCAATATCTTCAAGGTCAAATGAGGTCACATATGTCACAATTTGCTTGTTTTGCGTGGCTAAGCTTGTCATTGTTATGGATCGATGTGTGGGTCACCTATATAGCAGCACCTTATCAGGTCAGTTACTTGTTCCAGCTACTGGAACCGGGCCACCCGCCCGACTGCTCCGTCGGGCGGCTCGGCGCAATCGGCTTCGCGAAGAAATGAGTGAAGTACATGAATGAAGTATGGAAACGCTTAGGTACACAATGACACAAACAGTCGTTTTCAGGATGTGTATGGAGTAACATGCAAAATGACATCAATCGCATGACAGTCATTTGCATTTATGACAACATTCCAGTTGACCAAGCTTGATTCCACTGACCTGACTTGACCTCGGTGACCTAATATGACCTTGCAACTATATGGCATAACAACATACATCAAACAAGTCGCTAGTGTTGCCAATAATACCTCCCTTTTGCCGATATACGGGAAGCGCATAAGCGCCGATTTTTGTGGTCTGGCGCTACGAAATGATTTTATAAACTTTAACGGCCTCTAACTCGAAAAAAAAATATTCGGCAGATTTCCGTTTTCTTGCTTGAAATGACGCGCCGGACATTTCTAAGCAGGTAGGCAAAAAAACGGCGTATATCGACCAGTAAAATGTGGAGTTATTTACGAAAAACTGGAGGGGTGGGAGGATTTCCCCCCCCCCCTCTCCAGTGCGCGTGGTAAAAAGTCCAATGTTTTGAAATCATGTTTGGCAACCCTAATCACACCAGAAACTAAATCGGCATGCACGATTACCCTGTTGTAGCTATTTTTACTTCACAATAGTCCATATTTTAGCCTCCAGAGTGCCTATGATAGGTGTACTCTCAAGACGTTCAGGTGTTATCTCAGTGACCTGACTCGATATCGACTTCAAACGTGGAGCATTATTGGAGGTCATACTTTGGGAGTACAAACACATCGATGCTTAAAAAATACTAATTAATCCTAATGCAATGCATAAAACAAGTCTGGTATAAACCTCCGTTCGACCTAACGTTTACTTTTTGTTGTTGAAGTTTTGCTTGATCATTCGTCTATACTTACTTCAAACTTGACTGATTCTTGCACCGTTTTTTTTTTTAAGGACAAAATGATTCAATGCACGTATAAAAACCACATTGGGGCATCTTGACCTGACCTTGACTTGCTCTAGTCACGTGACCCAAGCAGACTAAAACTAAATGCTTAACACAATGTGCGCTCATCGAATGTCAGAAGACATGTGAAATCCCAAAGCGATAGCTTGAACGGTTTAGGGATTATCTCAGAAAACCTGAAGTGGTTTTATCACCGCAGACACTGCGATGGTTACGTATGGGACTGATGGGAGCGAAGGCTGAAGTTCATGACGGCAAAACAATTGAATCAAAATTACTTGTCCAGACCAAATACCACCTGAAACGATGGCCACCACTTCCTCTCAACAAATGCATCACCACAATACTCTGACATGGTTCCAGGTTCATAGTCTGCCAACTTGATTTGAGACGGCTACAGTGGACGGACACGGGGCACGACGGCGGCGTGCCGGCGGCGTGCCGACAGGGGCGACTCACGTCCTGCAGCTTGCGTCTCGTCTCCTGTATTCTCCTCTGCAGCTCCTCGCGCTTCTTGAGACTCTCCTGCGACCTGGCGATGTTGGCCTGGTAGCTGCGACCCAGGAACTTGCTCGAGATGCTGCGGTGCACAGTCGGGCAGTCGTGGGCGGACAAGGTCGGGCGGACAAGGTCGGGCCAGTGTTAAAATAATGATTTATCGCTATGTGTAAGTTGTGGAAACGAGTACAGCAGGAGGCCGAAATCGCCGTGAAAATAATTATGTTTAAAATACTTCTGTCCATAAAACCCAGTTTTGAGACAATTGCGTACATATAATTATCGGCTTTGCGTGTTTTGAAAGGTCCCTAATTTGGGGACACTGATATCAACGATAATGATACAATAGTCGGACAGTTTTTTGCGGATCAGGAAAGTCATATTACACAAACACAGGTACTAGGGTACACGATACAGGCACACACACACACATACACACGAACACTAATTATCGCGCAAAAATACGATTTGTCTGATGACACCCAAAATAAGATGACACCTTCCGGTTCATTTATGACTGCCCAGAGCAAATTCACCACTTTACTGAAACAGGTCAGTTTCCTCAAATTCGAGCATGCAGGCGTCTCTGCTGACGGTGCGCATCTGGGTGGGCCGCGCACTAGAATCGTGGTACTCGTGCCACTCGGACGAGTACGGGTGCTTGCAGTGTGGCGGACAAGGTCGGACACAGCTGCCGACGCTCGTGCCATCGGACGAGTACGGGTGCTTGCAGTGTGGCGGACAAGGTCGGACACAGCTGCCAGCGCGGCGGGCACACTGATGCAGCGGCGGCCACAGGGCGGATAGGGGTATCGGCTGGAGACCCGACGTGGGCGTGACGCAGCAGCGTGGCGTCCGGAGCTTCCGGCACCAACGCCACACAGACTGGCGTGACGACCGACCGCATCGCACCCGTCAGGCTTCCCTTCAGGGCCAACACGCACGCGCCGGACACAGAGCATTGCTCGTGGCTCCGCCAACCCAGTCGGCAAAGAGAAGCGTGCAAGGTGTTGCTATGTTGTGTCAAATCTGGATCGGTGGTGTTTGTCAAAATTGTGGGAAAACGTCGTGGGTATCACTGAAGCTATATGTGTGACGTATGTGAATACGGCAAGCATGCCACATTCATACGCTTATAAAACCAACCAAATGTTCATATTAAGTAAAATAGAATCACCAATTGGTTTGATACATTTCGGGCATGCCCCTTCTTCGGAGGTCCTAGTCTCGGAAGAAGGGTCAAGTCCGAAATATATCAGACCATTACTTAACATGAACATTTGGCTACTTTTTATAATCGTCTTTAACTTAACAATGCTCAGTACAGCTCTTCGCAACATTATCAACTATTCATTATCTATTTGCATCTGACCAACAGGAGCATACTAGCCGGGAGAGGGACAGAGGGGGAAGCTGCTTCCTCCCCCAACTGTGAGATTCGAGAGGGACCACGCCCCCTGAACTTTTGCAGTAAGTGGAACGGCGAAACATATCCTCAGTTCAACATACGTTTTGAATTTAGCATGTGTGTAGAAGTGACACAGGAAATGCCATTCCTAAGTTCTTTTTCGGGTGAGTTCACCCAGGTGGATAACCTGAACACCATTGAGACAGCATTGGATAGTATATGATTATAATAAGGTCTGGGCCTGTACGACCCCATGCTACGAGCTAGGCTTCACGGAACATTTCAGGGGCTTGGACACCTGCGAAAGTGATCGGAAAGGTCCTTGGCCTTCGGCGCAACTTTACCCGACCACCCGGACCAGGACCAGGGTTGGATTTATTTTGAAATTATGGATTTCGAAAGGAAAATTGCAGGGAATTGCAGGTGATATTTGTTTTCTGCTTGTAGTGTAGGGGTGCATGAACTGTATACGTCATGTGGATATTTTATGCTACTGGCAATACAAATTGAGCTTTGTACGTTCCTATCAGCTTCAGCTGCACACATAAACAGTCATAGGCTTGCAGTTATTTAAAAACAACGCTATTCATTCTTTGGTAAAAAGGGGTGTATAATTCCCGGAGCGGACCATGCTTCAGCTCACAAATATGAAGTACAGGGTTCAGCTCACAAATATGAAGTTTCCAGCCCTGTCCTTGACGCGAGAGAAATATGAGTGCATCCATGTCCAGAACTATACGTTTGCTAATTGTAATTTAGGGGCACATCGACTTTCAGAACTACACCAAATGCGAAAGAGCAGGGAAACGTACTTCGTCAACCGTACCACAAAATAATACATGAACGCAGTCTCTATTTTTAACTAAAATATCACTGAAATTTACCCGAGTCACAGTCCCCACACTCCAACAGCGTTCCCACACCCTCGTTAACCTGTACTGCATTTAGCACTTGACGACAGCCAGTGAATAAGAGCGTGTCAAGTGAAACCATATCACGGCACAACATGGTGCACATTTTGCACCATGTAATGTCATGCGACACGAGACGGAGCAGACGCAAGGATAGACCCACCTGTTCTTGCCATTGGGTGTGTCGCCAGCACCACCCCCCTCATTCGACTCTTCATCCACGTCCAGAGACTCGAAGTTTTTAGCCAGGAACTGTTCGTGTTGGCCCACCTTGTCGAGGCTCTCCATACTGCGGGAGCACGGTGTGTTCAGCATGCAGTACGAGATACCACAGCCACAGAACACTGAGGCGAAGCATATAATATAGATATGGACCTGAATCAGCCCAAGCAGCCTATGGGCATAACCAGTGGATTCAGTGGAACTACGGCTACCACATACACATAGGCCGAATATGTATTTGAACATGCTGCCTTGACATCGCCATGAACGAACACGTGAAGGAATGCATTAATGTTGTGTCCTACATATCAGAGTCTCGCCAGGGAGACCCTGAATCTGAGCCTAGCTGACGTCAGACCCCTCCCTTGGCTGTCACGTCATTACCTCACCTAACATGTCAGCCCATCCCCCATCGGACTGTCGCTTCGGTCCATCAGTCCTCACCTGGCTGACATATCAGTCGGGTCAGTCAATCCTCACCTGGCTGACACATCAGTCGTGCCAGACAGTCCTCACCTGGCTGACACATCAGTCGAGCCAGACAGTTCTCACCTGGCTGACACATCAGTCGTGCCAGACAGTTCTCACCTGGCTGGTACATCGGTCGGGTCAGTCAGCCATCACCTGGCTGGCACGTCAGTCCTCACCTAGCCGACACGTCAGTCCTCACCTCGTTGGCACGTCAGTACTCACCTGGCCGACACGGGCAGGCCGAGCCGCTGCTGGCCGTCGGCGTCCGCAGACGGCGTGCTGACCTCTTCCTCGTCCTCTTCGTCCGTCTCCTCCTGTGTGGCGGTGCCGGCGTCTGAGGAGGCGGCCGCCAGGGGCGCCAGTGTCAGCTGCGCCGGCCGCGGCCGCCGCGTGCGCCGCACTGACCGACGCAGCTCCTCCTGGTCCATGGCGTTCACTGTGAACGGCGAGCTGGCGACGACACAGACGCCGTTAATACGACACGGACGCCGTGAATACGACACGGACGCCGTGAATATGACACGGACGCCGTGAATACAACATGGACGCCGTTAATACGACACGGACGCCGTGAATACGACACACGCTGCGAATAGGGAGCTATCGATGACATAAGCCGTAAATACGACACACACGCTGCGAATACTAAGCTATCCACGAAACACGCCGTGGATACGACACACACGCCGTAAATACTAAGCTATCGACGAAACACGCCATGGATACGACACACACGCCGTGGATACTGAGTTATTGATGACACAAGCCATGAATACGACACATAGCTATCAATGGTGAGCTATTGATGACATACACTCTGCGAATACGACACACAACTGCCAATGGTGAGTTATTGATGACATACACGCTGTGAATACGACACACAACTGCCAATGGTGAGCTATTGATGACATACACGCTGTGAATACGGCACATACGCTGTGAATGCTGAACTATCGACGACATACGCTGTAAATACGACACATACGCTGTGAATACTGAGCTATCGACGACACACGCTGTGAACACTGAACTGTCGACACAAGCGCCGAGACTACCGGACACTCAACGAACGTGGCCGGAACTCCGTGGATACCAGATAAAGACTGGTGAAGGATAGTGGGTTGTGGACGGCAGGTACGCCGTGGATACCAGATAAAGACGGGCGAAGGATAGTGGGCTGAGGCGGGCAGATATGCCGTGGATATCAGATAAAGAGGGAGACACTCATACGTTTCCCGGCTCACAAGTACTCCGTTTCATAATGATGAATTTCATTTAGCATCAATTAGCTTGGAACGTCCACCAGCAAAACCGTGAGATCACGGCACGTACAACACGCTCCACGTTGCCAGCAAACTCTGTTTGGAAAGGCTAGTGGGTCGCAGCAAGCTCCTCTCCTGCGCTGCACAAGACAGCGAAGGGTGGTGCACGGGCGAGGGTCAAGTGGCATGGTGAGAGCGAGCGGATGACCCGCGGTGGCCGGCGGCAGTGGAGGTGCTCACGTGGCCGCTCACGTGGCCGCTCACGGCCGGCAGTCGGGCACGGTAAACACTCGGCTGACGAATGAACTGGCGAGCGAGTGCCCACGTCCCGCCCGACGGCGGCTGCTCGGCGCCGTCGAGCCGCGCCGCCAGGTCGACTCCGACCGGCCTCACCTGGACGTATCGTCCACCGTCGGCTGCGGGTAGTACATGGGCACCTCGGCCGCCTCGTTCTCGGTCGACTCGGGCTCACTGTAGTCGTCTATGTCGCCATCGTGGTCGGTGGTGCCATCCTGAGGACAGGCGGCTGCACCGTCACCCCGTTGTACCATCAGAGGGTCATACAGTGGCACAGTCATACCGCACAGTCTCGGTGTCCTACAGCGGCACATATGCACCACCATATGGTGTGCCACCTCTCTCCCACTCAGTAGATACGTCGGCATTGTCAGTCGCATCAACTATCACAGCCATCAAAACACCACGGCATTCACACAGTCACCTAGCCCTCCTCCACTCAGTAGTCACATCGTAATATAGCCCACATCCGCCCAGCAGTCACACCATCAATGTCATGCCATGTTATTCAAGCCACGCCGATATCAATACAGTTACTCCGTCACACCATCTCACCGCTACACCATTCCACCGCTACACTGTCACACCATCCCACCGCTACACTGTCACACCATCCTACCGTTACACTGTCACACCATCCCACCGCTACACTGTCACACCATCCCACCGCTACACTGTCACACCATCCTACCGTTACACTGTCACACCATCCCACCGCTACACTGTCACACCATCCTACCGTTACACTGTCACACCATCCCACCGCTACACTGTCACACCATCCCACCGTTACACTGTCACACCATCCCACCGCTACACTGTCACACCATCCTACCGTTACACTGTCACACCATCCCACTGCTACACTGTCACACCATCCCACCGCTACACTGTCACACCATCCCACCGCTACACCGTCACACCATCCCACCGCTACACCGTCACACCATCCCACCGCTACACTGTCACACCATCCCACCGCTACACTGTCACACCATCCCACCGCTACACCGCTACACTGTCACACCATCCCAATGCCACACCGCATGCACAATTACACTATCCCACCGCTACACCATTACACTGTCACACGATTCCACCGCTACACCGTCACACAATCCCACCGCTACACCACCACACTGCTACACTGCACCATCGCCACACTGTCACACCATCCCACCGCTACACCACCACACTGCCACACTGCACCATCGCCACTGTTACACCACCCAGCCGCTACACCACCACACAGTCACATCATCCCACCGCTACACCACCACACTGTCACACCACCCAACCGCTACACCACCACACAGTCACATCATCCCACCGCTACACCACCACACTGTCACACCACCCAACCGCTACACCACCACACAGTCACATCATCCCACCGCTACACCACCACACTTCTACACTGCACCATCGCCACACTGTCACACCACCCAACCGCTACACCACCACACAGTCACATCATCCCACCGCTACACTGCTACACTGCACCATCGCCACACTGTCACACCACCCAACCGCTACACCACCACACAGTCACATCATCCCACCGCTACACCACCACACAGTCACAGCATCCCACCGCTACACCACCACACTGCTACACTGCACCATCGCCACACCGTCACACCACCCAACCGCTACACCACCACACAGTCACATCATCCCACCGCTACACCACCACACTGTCACACCACCCAACCGCTACAACACCACACAGTCACATCATCCCACCGCTACACCACCACACTGCTACACTGCACCATCGCCACACTGTCACACCATCCCACCGTGACGCCGTTAGTCTCATACCGTTGCACCGCCACGCCGTTTCACCATTACAATGTCCCGCCGTCACAGACGTCGGCCGTCATCATTGAGCACATTTTATGACTTCTTCAGCTCATTGACTATTGGGACTTAAGGGTGCTCTAAACCACAAACCGCGACAGAAGACGATATCATATGCTTCATATGAATAACCTGGACAATATATTCGCATTGCAACACATGAAAACGGGACAACGGGAGCACCCCGAGACCAAAACGTAGATAACTCAATCGCCAACTAAATGTTCGCTTCTTTGTAGGTGCCGAGTTCGAAAGTCTGTCAAGTCATTACACTGTATGTATATGTGTTCATGTGTATGTGTGTATGTGTGCTTATGTGTATGTGTTGTGTATGTGTGTGTATGTGTGCTTATGTGTGTGTGTGTGTGTGTGTGTGTGTGCTAATGTGTATGTGTATGTGTTGTGTGTGCATGTTTACACAGCAGACGCACATCAGGTCGGTAGCTGCCCAGGTCCGAGGTGTATGTGTGTGTGTGTGTGTGTGTGTGTGTGTGTGTGCTAATGTGTATGTGTTGTGTGTGTGTGTGTGCGTGTGTTTATACAGCAGACGCACATCAGGTCGGTAGCTGCCCAGGTCCGAGGAGTCGTCCGTCAGTGGCCGACTTTTGGCGTCGATAAGCTCGGAGCGACGGGAACTGCGAGAAAGCTGACGGCAGAGGAACGCAACGTCAGACCGAACACAGGCGTAACGGACACGGCCATCGTGTCAGCCCGGACACAGACGTAACGTCAGCACGGACACGGCCATGACATCAGCCCGGACACAGACGTAACGGACACGGTCATCGTGTCAGCCAGGACACATACGCAACTTCAGCCCGGACACAGGAACATAAACGTAACTTCAGCCCGGACACAGGAACACAGACATAACATCAGCCCGGACACAGGGACACAGACGTAACATCAGCCCGGACACAGGAACACAGACGTAACATCAGCCAGGGACACAGGAACACAGACGTAGCGTTAGCCCGGACACAGAGATAACGTTAGCCCGGAAACAGGTAACGTTAGCACGGACACAGAGGCAACGTTAGCCCGGACACAGAGGTAACGTTATCCCGGACACAGAGGTAACGTTAGCCCGGACACACAGGTAACGTTATCCCGGACAGAGAGGCAACGTTAGCCCGGACACACAGGTAACGTTATCCCGGACACAGAGGTACGTTAGCCCGGACACAGGGACACAGACGTAGCGTTAGCACGGACACAGAGATAACGTTAGCCCAGACACAGAGATAACGTAAGCCCGGACACAGAGGTAACGTTAGCCCGGATACAGAGGTAACGTTAGCCCGGACACAGAGGCAACGTTAGCACGGACACAAAGGTAACGTTAGCCCGGACACAGAGGCAACGTTATCCCGGACACAAAGGTAACGTGAGCCCGTACACAGGGGTAACGTTAGCCCGGACACAGAGGCAACGTTAGCCCGGACACAAAGGTAACGTTAGCCCGTACACAGAGGTAACGTTAGCCCGGACACAGAGGCAACGTTAGCCCGGACACATATTTATCATCAGTCCGGACACAGAGGTAACGTTAGTCCGGACTCAGACAGACGCAAAGTCCGCCCGGGCACATATGCAGCATCAGCCAGACACGAATGCAACGTCAGTCAGGACCAGGTACTTAGTCAAGGAGGGGGGGGGGGGGATAGACGAACATAATGCATTCTATGGGGTATATCTAAAATACAAGTGAAATATTTGGGTACATTAAGCAGACATGTTTCTTTGAAGTAGTCGTGGTGACAGGTTACTAAATTGCCGCTCAAAGGAGGAAAATGAATATTATTATTGAGTATGTATAAACATTACTTGTTAAAGACTCTGGAAGTATGAACACTTTCCCAACAACGTACGGGAGCCATTCCCGAGAGAGCATGGAAGCATTACCAAGAATTGCACAGGATACAAGCATCTCCCCACTTGGAGCGGTTCATCTGTCACGAGCACTTCTTACCCAATATAATATACTCCGCCCTTAACTACTATGCAGGTAGCTTGGCGTCAACGATGCACTACACCAATCGTTTTCGGACGGTGAGCGCGGTCTGCACTTCAGAGTGCAGAAGAATAGATGCCACAACGTGCAGGGCAATGCGCTGACAAGATACCGCTGGCAGTGGACTGCCAACCGCATGGCCACCCTTACCCGCTGGCGGCAAGGTACCACTGGCAGTGGACTGACAGCCGCATGGCCACCCTTACCCGCTGGTTGTTGCGGTTGCCAAGGATCTCGCGCAGACTTTGCACGTTCGGCGCCAACCCATTATCCCTCCGCCGCGGCTGAAAGCCAGGCGACGATGCTGAGGCGTGCATCACCAGGTATGGGCGGGTGGCGGCAGCACTGCTGCCCACAAGCGTTACACAGCACCACTGTCCGTCAGGTGACAGCGGTGACGGCGGCCAAGCGTGAAGTACAGCGGCGCGGTCGGCGAGGGTCGAGATGTGCGGGGCATCGGACACGACTTTCGGTTACATAGGGATCCACCAGGCATCGACACATTTCACGAGTGTCCGCCAGGGCCTTCCGGGCACCGCGATGTCCAGGCAGATCCTGCTGACCTCACCAGATCTCACCGTCTCAAGTTCGAACTCAAGTCTGAATGGAGCTCACTTCACAGGAGGCCCCGACCGGTCCCAGTAGGCTGATTTCAACAGGGCCGCTTGGCGGGAGTTCTACCACCCGCCGTTGGAACGGGTTCTAAAAATAATGCATGCACAGCAGCATCACGCGGTGGCAAACAGCAGCAACACAACTCACCCCAGTGTCCACGCAAAATCTCACGGCGCAGCACACCGTAAAGCAGGGCGCAAAATAAAGCGGCGCTGTACAAAGCAGCACACATCTAGCAAAATCATCAACGACTGGTGAATCGAGTCGGCCATATTCACAGCTGCGGTACGTGATGCTGAGGCCGACCGGACACGGCCACGCACGTCGCACCACGTGGCCAGGGCTACAGCACGGCGGCACTATCTACACCTGTGCACTTATCGGCCCGGCCGCGGCGCGTCTCACCACCACGTACCGGCCTGCTGAACTGCTCCTTCACCGCCAGCGTGCTGGGGTCCTCCAGCGAGCTGTCCTTGGAGCCCTCCGAGTCGGCCGCGCCACCACGCCGCCGGTCTGTCGCACGGGAACGCTCGCGGTTACATAGAAACGGCGGGGAAACGTTCCGACACACAGAAACAGCCACCGATACGGAGAAATCGCAGGCAGCGGGTCCGACATAAGGAAACGAACAAACCACGGTTACGGAGAACTCGCAGAGAAGCGTTTCTACATGGGTTACACGCACGGTTGCATGGAAACAGCAGCCTACGGGTCCGACACGTGGCAACAATCACGATTATAGGAATACAGCAGGCAACGGATCCGATAGGCGGAAACACCCACGGTTATAGGGAAACAGCAGGCAACGGGTGGGACTCGCGGAAACACCCATGATTAATGGGAAGCAGCGGACAATGGGTAGGACACGCGAACATTCCCGTGACTGCAGGGACGTGATAAGGCATAAATCGACACATGACATCGCGTGTCTACAAGGAATAAGGAACATACAGTGGGTAGAGTACATGGTAAAATGCCTAGTCACTTAGGAAATGGCAATCAGTTGGCCACACACAACCGGAAATTCCCGGGTTACAGGGATCAGCCAAGTGCACAATTTCGGGGCGGGCTGGCCCATTCAGTACGCCCCACAGCCCCCCCTCCTCCTAGCCGATCGACGCTGACCGCGACATGCTGCAGCACGCCTGTCTCCAACCAGTTCGACCGACACGGCCACCCTCCGCCACCGCCAGTCGGCCGGGTCCGTTCTACGGCATCGCGTCACACGATCGCCCGCCGGCCGTCACAGTCAGTCGTCGTCAGCCGGCACGTCGGCGGGTGTGTTGTGTTTCGGGGACGTGTCGTGCGGCCGCGGTAAACAGCCGTATCGAGCGGCGCGGCTGTTTACGCCGATCAGCCCAGTGCGGGCATCTGCCACACGCGTGGGTATCCGCCACGCACGCTAGCAGAACGCTGCCCGATGCGGCCGTGCTGCGGAAACTCGCACGACCGCCAGACAGTTGCCGGCTCGGAAGCGGTGACGACCCCACGACAGGAGTTCTCAACTTGGGTTGCGCCCAGGGGGACGTTTGGCTCCCAACGGGGAACCGAGACATGGACAAGATTAATGCATGATGCGCGTTGTGCTTCGCGAGGGAAGGAGTGACAATACGCTTCACAAGAGGCATTGCGAAGGAGGTTACGAACAGGTTCATTTGCGAAATTGCGAAACAAACGTAAAGGTTAAGGAGGTTCATTTACTGCATAAAAATGATGAATTAGTGATGATCGAAATTGGTTTCATACCGTTGTTCACAGGCACCATGTGGCACAATGCGGCTGCGCCAAAATTGAACGGCGTGTCCTGTCTAGGAATTGTCGGCGCCTTAAGCGTAGGCACAGATCACTAAGTCTACAGTGAGCAGCGGCTGAGTGGCGGTGGGTATAGAGTTGCCCACTGTTGCCCGACTTCTGGCACAGGGAATAATACGAACCTCTCCCACACCACACTATTTAGAAGGCTGTGCCAATCTGGATGACACAAATCCCGGGCCCAGTAGTGTTGTTTCAGACCCGTTCGCCAGCCGTCTGCAGACAGCCCCCCACCCGGCCGTCCACTGTCCGCCAGTACGGCGCGCCTACCTGCCGGGAACGGGATGACGCTGTCGCGGTCGTAGATCGACTTGACCGTCATGCCGGCCGAGTCGATCCGCTGCGCCCAGCGTCCTTTGGGGAAGTCCACCGTCCGCTCGTTGGTGGGCGACGGCGAGCTCTCCGTCACCTTCCGCTTGGCCCACTGCGGCAGACCGACCCGGAACCTGGGCCACGGCAGACGAGTCAGACGACGGCCCGACAGCGGTCGCAGAGGCGGCGGCGAGCCGACTCGGCGCGGCGTGGCTGTACAGCGCAGTGTGCCGGCAGAAGGCGGCATGGTGGTGCAGCGTTTCCGCGGGGCGATATTGGAACACCGGCCCCAGTCTGAGGTCTGAACACCAGCCGTGTTAGAATGCCTGCCATTAGACAACGCCTGTCACCGCTCACGATGCGTCCAGTTGTCACAAGCACTCGGTGCTGCTAACATGCTGCGACACATCGTGGGCGGTGTCCGGAGCCTACCCTCCAGACACCCCCGCAGCGGCCGGCCCTCGGCTGTGGACGGTGACAAGACCCCACCCTCCAGTTACCCCCGCAGCGGCTGCCCCTCAACCCCGCGGACGGAACACACGTGCGCGCCGCCGCCAACCACCACACCGACCTGTAGTCGGGGTCGTCGCGCTCGTTGGCGTTGCTGTCGAAGAGCGCCTGCTCGGGACTGCCGGCCACAGTCAGCTCGGACGGCGGCATCGACTGGGTATGTCGGCGGCGCGTGCGGCGCACCTGCTGCTGCCGGCGCGCCGCCATCGTCTGCGCCATGTCGTGCGGCACGCGCCACACGAACACGCACCCGTCGCCCGAGACGGTGATCAGGTGCCGACAGTCGTCCGTGAACCTGCGGTCGCGGGTCGGCGGTGAGGAATCGACGGTCCGTGAACCTGCTGTCAATGGTCGGGCGGCAGAGGTCAGGAGACAGGCGTCACCAGCACGGAGCTCTGCGAACGCTCTGACGCCGCGAAGGAGAGAGGAGGGGAATAGGGAGAAAGGCGGGGTAGGTTATGTTAGGGTATAATATAATAGATCAGATTAGGTTAGGTTAGGTTAGGGTAGGTTAGAGTAGAGTAGGTCAGAATAGAGTATGGTAAGGCAGGGCAGGGCACGGCATTGCAGAATATGGCATCGTAGGGTAGGGCAGCACACAGTGTATGGCAGGGTAAAATAGGTTATGGTAGGGAAGGGTAGGGTAGTGTAGGGTAGGGTCAAAGCGGCATTGCCATCAAAAGTCACTTGCATCATACCAGTTCTGGCCCATGAGCCCGAGTAAGCTAGATATGGCCAGGACATGCCTGGTCCAGTGAATGTCAGCACCTCCACATCATTCTATCTCCTAGCACATTTGCGGGTTATTTGGTTCTTGGCGCATCGACAAAACGTGATCATTTGATTCCGACATCATAAGTTCAGCCGGATGCCAGACCAGCCTCAGTACACGGACCAGCAATTCCCTTCATCGTGTGGTGCCCAGAGTGCCTTTCTTCCATCTCAGTCCCGTAACCACACCCCTTTCTTGTCCCGGTCCGGTGACCACACCCACATCAGTCTGGAGACCACACCCACCTCAGTCCGGTAACCACACCCACCTTAGCCTGGAGACCACACCCACCTCAGTCTGGTAACCACACCCACCTAGTATGAAGACCACACCCACCTCAGTTCGGTAACCACACCCACTTCAGTCTGGAGACCACACCCAACTAGTATGGAGACCACACCCACCTCAGTCTGGTAACCACACCCACCTAGTATGAAGACCACACCCACCTCAGTTCGGTAACCACATCCACTTCAGTCTGGAGACCACACCCAACTAGTATGGAGACCACACCCACCTCAGTCTGGAGACCACACCCACCTCAGTCCGGTAACCACACCCACCTTAGTCCGGTGACCACACCCACCTCAGTCTGGAGACCACACCCACCTCAGTCCGGTGACAAGCTCGCTGTGGCCGAACATGGAGGCCATGCACTCTCCAGAGTAGTAGTCGTACACGTACAGCGTCTTGTCGGTGCACGAGGTGGCGACGTAGATGCCCGACTGGTCCATGGAGAGCTGGCGAGCCGGGCAAATCAGCACCGCTCCAGCATGGCTCTCCGGATATCACGGAACACAGCGCCCACTCGCCCGCGGGCAGTGTCAATACAGCACTCCGAAGGACGCCTCCAGGTTCGCATTTAGTTGTTGAAATCCTTGACTTTGAGAGCATACACTTTGGATGATTGAATTAGGAGGGAATGACTCCACACTTAACACTGATATTTTCACAATCTAGAGTTATTAGTAACTAATGGTTAATTTTGGATTGCAATTCATGAATAGTGCAGACAATACGAAATACATCAAACGCGCGTGATACAAACCCTGACGATTTTTTTATCCAGAAGTCTCAAGTATATATCTCCAAAAATATACATACATATACACATACATATATTATCGTTATCATTATCCTGCACTATATCATTACATATGCACCATCATTATGCATACACCATTATCCTTTCTAGTGGGAGGAGAGGATACCTTTCTAGATGGCAATTCTCTGGGTTAGTTAGTTATTATAGCTTAGGGGCCCATCGACTGCATAGGTCATATAGCGCCCATACAATTTTCTGGGTGATGAAAATCAAGGACCGGGCTGTTCTTAGCATTGTCTGCTTCCGCCACGATTACAACAGAGCGAAGAATCACTTCCTGCCGTTCTGGTTAGATCACCCGGTGGGACATTGTTGAGAAAACTCGGAAGACGTGGCCACATGCACCACGTGGTCCGTCCTCAACACTAGCCTACACCACAGACCACCATGTGGTCCGTCCTAAATACCGGCCTACACCACAGACCACCATGTGGTCCGTCCTAAACAACGGCCTACACCACAGACCACCATGTGGTCCGTCCTAAATACCGGCCTACACCACAGACCAACATGTGGTCCGTCCTAAACAACGGCCAACACCACAGACCACCATAAGGTCCGTCCTAAACACCGGCCTACATCACAGACCACCACGTGGTCCGTCCTAAATACCGGCCTACACCACAGACCAACATGTGGTCCGTCCTAAACAAAGGCCTACACTACAGACCAACATGTGGTCCGTCCTATATACCGGCCTGCACTACAGACCACCATGTGGTCCGTCCTAAACATCGGCCTGCACTACAGACCACCATGTGGTCCGTCCTAAATACCGTCCTGCACTACAGACCACCATGTAGTCCGTCCTAAACAACGGCCTACACCACAGACCAACATGTGGTCCGTCCTAAATACCGGCCTACACCACAGACCAACATGTGGTCCGTCCGAAATACCGGCCTACACCACAGACCACAATGTGGTCCGTCCTAAACAACGGCCTACACTACAGACCACCATGTGGTCCGTCCTAAATACCGGCCTCCAACGCACCATGACGCTAGTTACTGAAAAATGCACTGACCTGCACCACCACAGACAGGCTCCACTCGACTGCCCGTCGCTAATGCGACCTGCCCCAACACCACCACTGTCACCGTAGTGGGTACCCCACGCCACCACAGGTGATGCACCACGAACCCAGAATAACGGATAAACTGACTGAATTACCAGCAAACAAATAGACAAGAGAGCAACCAACAACATCACAAACAAATCAAACACGGGAAAGCAAGTAAATGCACTGATAAAACAAAGACAGGATCTTGAGACATCCAGAAACGTATCAGCCGAATAACCTTGATGACTGTCGTAGTCAGCCATGCTGCCCTTGTCAGCTGACTGACCTTGATGACTGTCGTAGTCAGCCATGCTGCCCTTGTCAGCCGACTGACTTTGATGAGAGTGCCGTCGTCAGCCATGCTGCCCTTGTCAGCCGACTAACCTTGATGAGAGTGCCGTCGTCAGACATGCTGCCCTTGAACGTCTTGCTGTGCTTGCCGTTGGCGACGTTGTAGACGCGGATGTTGCGGTCCTGGCAGGCAGTGAGGATGTGCCGCTGCGAGTGGTCCACCTCCATGTCGTAGAGCGTCGTCTTGCCCACCACGTTGTGGCTGCGCGAGAACTGCAGCTGCCGCTCTGGGCTCTGGCGGGACACGGGCGGTGGCTGAGTGGTCAGTGACCATGCGACCACTGGTCACAGCCCCGGGCGCCGGCCCCGCGGTCGTGTCGACACAGGTGGCGTTACGGCTGACGACTAACGATCATATACAGGCCATATCGTGACGTGTTCGGGGACGCCTCGGAGACGGCAGTTGACAAAGATGTTGGATGTTGCATGTTGATAAATACAATACTTTATCTTACAGTGAAGTCGACAAGCCCTGCCTCAACCAAACTCAACGGCCCTGTTGCGTTGTCGGCGCTCCACAAGGAACAGGAGCAGCACGACCACGGTGGCCAGCTTCCACGCAGTATTCCGCGGGGAATACAATACGCGCAGTCTGGAAGGCCGCGGACGCCACAGGTTCTTATACAAGGCACTCGTATGCTCGAGTCATGTGAAGCAGCAGTTGGTGTATCGGCAGGTGGTGTAATATCAACACCGACAGGGCACGGCGCTGTAACCTGGCAGGCGGTAGGACTGCCACTGACCAGCTGTGGTCCCAGTATCGCCGCCCGGCGGCAGAGAGCGGCCGCGGCGGAAGGGCGCCGGCCCATGGCCGAGGGGTCAGCGGCTGTCGGTGGAGACAGGTGGGATGGCCGGCGGGCCAGGACACAGAACGTGTCCGTTAGAGGCGGCTGTGGGTGGAGCCAGGTGGGATGGCCGGCGGCCCAGGACACAGAACGTGTCCGTTAGAGGCGGCTGTGGGTGGAGCCAGGTGGGATGGCCGGCGGCCCCGGACCCACGTGTCCGTTAGAAGCGGCTGTGGGTGGAGCCAGGTGGGATGGCCGGCGGGCCAGGACACAGAACGTGTCCGTTAGAGGCGGCTGTGGGTGGAGCCAGGTGGGACGGCCGGCGGCCCAGGACACAGAACGTGTCCGTTAGAGGCGGCTGTGGGTGGAGCCAGGTGGGACGGCCGGCGTCTGTGGCTGGAGCCTGATGGGACGGTCGGCGGCCTCCCGGGAACCCGTGCCGTGAGAGCAACAGCGGACGCCGGTCGCCCGCTCACCAGGGTGGCCTGTCGGAAGATGACGGACTTGTCGGCGCCGCAGCTGACCATGAAGAGGCGCTCCTGGTGCTGGAAGAAGCGCACCGCCGTGATGGAGGAGCTGTGGTCGTCCAGTGTCTGCAGGAACTGGTACTCCTGTCGGACACACGGGTCGTGTCGAGTCACGGTACCGAATCTGACGCCATCTGGACGCAGTCGCGCTTCCGAGCACACCATTACATCACTGAACACGCCTCATTACAGCATAAGCGTGCCGTCAAAATGGGCGGAACACGAGTTTCAAGTGCTCACACGAATTTCGTGATCTTAGTTGAATTTTATATACATGCACCGGACAAAAATACTTCTGATCACGAGGAGGACATTAAAGTTATTGAAATATATATGAGAAAAAACCGATATATCTTTCAATTGAACTTCTTTTCATGGCAAAACTCTACATCATACTGTTGCTTTTTTGGTTCCTCATATATAGCTAGAAATGAACCAATTTTCAACATTACGGTTTCACTACTACACACCCTCATCACTGTCAGCGCGCACACTGCAAATTAGGCATATCACCGAGCATGTAAGTCAATGGGAACTGGACAGGTCAGGCGGGCAGAAGGTTGGTCATTTGAGAGTCATGGTCATCAACCTTCAGCAGGCAGAAGGTTCAGTCAGAAGGTTGGTCATCACAAGGTTGGTCGCCTTAGGATGGGTCGGCTGCAATGGAGTCAGATTAACCTGGCCAGTCAGTTAGTTATTTTGGCTTTAGGGCGCATCGACCATGTGGATCATATAGCGTCCATAACCTCGCCAGTCGTTACCGCCGATTGGTCGCCGGTGGAGAGCACACAGGTGGGTCTGGAACCCACAACCTTTCGCTTGAGGGGCGAGTGTCCTTCCCCCAATATATCTCAACCTGAGGTGGGTAGTGGACTGACATGGTCAGGTTGCCAGTACTGACGTGGTCAGGTCGCCAGTACTGACCCGGTCACGTCGTCAGTACTAACCCAGTCAGGTCAACAATACTGACCTGGTCAGGTCACCAGTACTGACCTCGTCAGGTTACAAACACTGACCTGGTCAGGTCGCTAGCATTGACCTGATCAGACCGTCAGTACTGATCTGTCCCGGGTGCAAGTACTAATGTGGTCAGATCACCAATACTGGCCTGGTCAGGTCACCAGCACTGATCCGGTGAGGTCACCAATACTGACCTAGTCAGGTCACCAGCACTGATCCGGTGAGGTCACCAATACTGACCTAGTCAGATTGCCAGCACTGACCTGATCAGGCACCAGTACTAACCTGGTCAGGTCGCCAGTACTGACCTGATCAGGCACCAGTACTGACCTGGTCAGGTCGCCAGTACTGACCTGGTCAGGTCGCCAGCATTGACCTGGTCGGGTCTCCAATACTGATCTGGTCACGCACCAGTACTGACCTGGTCAGGTCGCCAGTACTGACCTGGCTGGGTCACCACCACTGACCTGGTCAGGTCACCAGCACTGATCCGGTGAGGTCACCAATACTGACCTAGTCAGGTTGCCAGCACTGACCTGATCAGGCACCAGTACTAACCTGGTCAAGCACCAGTACTGACCTGGTCAGGTCGCCAGTGCTGCCCTGGTCAGGTCGCCAGCATTGACCTGGTCGGGTCTCCAATACTGATCTGGTTACGCACCAGTACTGACCTGGTCAGGTCGCCAGTACTGACCTGGCTGGGTCACCACCACTGACCTGGTCAGGCCACCAGCACTGACCTGGTCGGCGTTGAACAGGTGGATGAGCCGGTCGCGGGAGGCGGACGACAACAGCCGCCAGCCGGTGTCAGAGCGGCTGTACTCCAGACAGAGCACCTCGGCGTCATGCGCCTCGATCTTGCACAGCTCGTCCATAAACTGCAGCTCGTGCACCCTGACGTCACGTCATCAGCGTCACGGCGACGTCACCAAGGTCAGGGGATCGCCGGGCGCGCGGCTCGATATTGGCGACGGGAAACGTGGTCGTGTTTACAATGCTGTCATGCGGACTGCCGTATTTGCGTGTGAAGCGTAAATGTGTACTTTTTGATACGGTTTGTCAATGTTTAACATACAGCTCGCCTGCATGCGGTTGTGAACGCCGGGTTTGGTGCTTGTTAATGCATTATCCCGCTCAACTACTTTTTGTATAAATGCATATGCATGCCAATTTAGCTGAAAGGTAGCATGCCAACTGAACTGACTGACGCTAACACACCCTGGTCGGATCATCCTGGCCTGACCTGACCGCTGAATCCGTCCAGCGGGACTCTTACCACTAGCTGTACATACGACAGCCAGGCCCGGGCCAGACGGGCCCTGCCCGACACACACCTGATGTTGCCCTGCCTGTCGCCCGACGCCAGCTGTTTGCCGTCGGGCGAGATCTTGATACAGCGCACGCCGTTCTTGCAGTCGTAGCTGGGGTCGGTTTTGTCGCTGTTCTCGCGCGCGCTGGGCTCCACGTCCTTGAGGTACTGCAGCGACGGGTCGATGTACAGGATCTTGAGCAGGTCCTGCGACACATCACGTCACGTCACGTCACCGGCGGACCACTCGCAGCCGTCACACACGTCACGTGACAACACAGTTCCGGTCCGGGGCAGCAAGACGCCAAAACGGGCTAACTGTCGATACATCGCACCCGGGAACACGAAATCGTGATTCGAATCGGAGTTAATCCGTGGCCTTACGGCACTAAAAGCTACATTATCCTAGTACAACACTGGAAATAGCAGTCTGAATGAATCGCTGACCTAGCAGCACTAAAACCGCAACGTTGGCCCAGCCCGACGCTGGCAATAGAAACCCGAATTAATCCCTGCCCCTACGGCACTAAAAGCTGTAACATTGACCCAGCACGACGCCGGCAATAGTAACGCAAGGAACTTGCCACAGCCGAGTCGCATGCTGCAGAGCAGTTCGTTAGCTATTTTGTCTTTAGGGCGTAAGGACTGTTATGATCACATCTCGCCCATACCTCAGATGGTCACCTAACCGCGGCTAAACGCAACACCAGGCCTCAAATCGTGGCCACGGCCCACGCGCCGCTCTGAATGAGTGAAATTAATGGGAGCTGAAGTAACGCAGCAGAGAAGATCGGCGTGGGTGCGAGCGAGTTGGAAGCAACGACGATTACATTCTCGTGTCAGCAATGTTTCAACGGAGATATTACATCACTGCATGTAGACCAGTCATGCTGGATTTACAGCCCGCGCACCTGGGCATTAACAACGCAACCGAACCCCAGACAACAAAACGGAGCTCTCATCGGTATCACTTTGGCATACAATACTAAACTTCTTCGTCCAACGTCATCGTGCTAGGTAGAGCGTAGCAATACACCTATCTGCAACAATCAACATTGAAATATCCCCTTGACAGCATGAGCAGCTACAATGTACGCTGCTCAGAAATTAACAAATAGCGCGTAACATTATACAAATATGCCGAAACTTTATTTGATCTTTGCAATTCACGGACAGAAGACATACGAGGCCTTGACCAAATAATTGTATTGAGTTCAGAAATCCAGAGTAGTCCACGTACCCAACACGGAGGTAATAAACAGAGGGTCGTAAACGGCTTGACGTCATGCTACTGCCTATATTGAATCGCTTTTTATGGTGGCATCGCACTCTGCTGTAGACATAGCAACCGTGCCCATTGTCATTCCACTCACATTGTCCTAGGTATAGCAACCGTGTCCATTGTCATCACACTCACATTATCCTAGATATAGCAACCGTGTCCATTGTCATCACACTCACATTGCTGTAGATATAGCAACCGTCTCCATTGCTATCACATTCACTGCTGTAGATATAGCAACCGTGTCCATTGTTATCACACTCACTGCTGTAGATATAGCAACCGTGTCCATTGTCATCACACTCACATTATCCTAGATATAGCAACCGTGTCCATTATCATCACACTCACATTATCCCAGATATAGCAACCGTGTCCATTGTTATCACACTCACTGCTGTAGATATAGCAACCGTGTCCATTTTTATCACACTCACATTATCCTAGATATAGCAACCGTGTCCATTGTCATCACACTCACATTATCCTAGATATAGCAACCGTGTCCATTGTCATCACACTCACATTATCCCAGATATAGCAACCGTGTCCATTATTATCACACTCACTGCTGTAGATATAGCAACCGTGTCCATTTTTATCACACTCACATTATCCTAGACATAGCAACCGTGTCCATTGTCATCACACTCACATTATCCTAGATATAGCAACCGTGTCCATTGTCATCACACTCACATTATCCCAGATATAGCAACCGTGTCCATTGTCATCACACTCACATTGCTGTAGATATAGCAACCGTCTCCATTGCTATCACATTCACTGCTGTAGACATAGCAACCGTGTCCATTGTTATCACACTCACTGCTGTAGATATAGCAACCGTGTCCATTTTTATCACACTCACATTATCCTAGATATAGCAACCGTGTCCATTGTCATCACACTCACATTGCTGTAGATATAGCAACCGTGTCCATTATCATAACACCCTCATAGCTGTAGACATAGCAACCGTGTCCATTGTTATCACACTCACATTGCTGTAGATATTGCGTTTGTAGACGGTGTTGTTGGGCATGTTGGGGTCCAGGTTCCAGATACGGATGGTGTCGTCTGAACTGCACGTGATGAACGAGCCGGGTGGCAACACTGACTTCAGCCCGTCCACCTGGGGCGACGTCTCCACACCCCAGATGCACGCGGAGTGGTACAGGAACGAGTGAGATTTGCCCACCTGACGGGCACCGCACATAGTGTCACCGGGCAGTCTCGAAAACCATCCCGTCATCCTGTCACCTGATCCACACAGCGCAGATAATTGTCGCACAACGTCGAAAACCGCTCCCCGTCCCCTGGTGACAGCCCAGATCACCGAACAGCCTCGAAAACCATTCCGTCATCTGGTCGACACAGCAGAGATCATCACAGGACAGTATCGACAACCATTCCGTCATCTGGCCGACACAGCAGAGATCATCCCTGGACAGTCTCGACAACCATTCCGTCACCAGGCCGACACGGCAGATCAATATCGGACAGTGCCGAAACCGTTCATCTCCCCCTTGGCACAGTGACCTGAGCGGTAGGGACCGGCCGCCTCGAAGTCAATGTAATATCGTCGGTAAATAGGCCCACACCATCGCGGGCTAAGCCCCAACCAAGTATCAGCGACTTGGCTGTGGCACAGACGACCATCGCACCGCGTTGCCGTCTCCGCCGGCACGGCGGCTCACCTTCCCGATGTCGCGCACGTCCCACACGTACACCGAGTGGTCGTTGTAGAAGCACGTGACCTTCTGGGCCGTCTCGTCGAAGGTGACGCCCACACAGTCCGGGTACCGGCTGCCGGCAGGGTGTGCCGCCATATGGCTGCGGCACACACGGCACATGTCAGCTTTGTGCCACACACACACACGTCTGTCCACCCTATAGCTGCGGTACACATGCTACATGTCAGCCTGTGTCACACTTCTGTCCGCCCCATAGCTGCGGCACACTCGTCACATCAGCGTTAAAATAATGATTTTTCGTTAGGTGTGGGATGTCGAAACGAGCAAAGTGGGATGTCGATATTTTCCACGGAATTAGTGTCATTTAAAATGATTTTGAAGTCCTTCTGACTCAAATTTCATCCAATGGCGTACTTCAGTCCTACCCTTATCATTTATTTTGCAATTCATAATTTAGGAAGAGCTATACTCGGGATAGGGATAAAAATACATACGCTTGAAACTGCAACTGTATACCATATCGCATCATAGGCAATCCCTTTACCTGAAATTGCGTTGCGAAATGTTCGTGTATCACCATCCCTTATCGAGAGCATGAGCATGCTACTTATGAACGAGATATTGTTAGAAAGGAGATACGAAGACTTCATCAGCACGCATCATGAAGCAGGATGTCGATACTTCTTGAAGAAGGATGTCGATTGAGTATTCAGAAAGTGGTATATTCCACCCTAATTCACGAATAATTTATAACTGCGTCACATACTAGCCTATGTGTCACACACACGTCTGTCCGCCTCATAGCTGCGACACACACGTCACATGTCAGCAGTATGTGCCACACATGTGTTTGTCCCATAGCTGCGGATAGCATAGCTCCCATAGCTCCCATAGCATTTGGAACAGATCAGCCGCATGTGCCACAACACACGTCTGTCCGCCCCATAGCTGCGGCACACATGTCATATGTCAGTCGTGTGTGCCACACACGTGTCCGCCACATAGCTGCGGCACACATGACATATGTCAGTCGTGTGTGCCACACACGTGTCCGCCCCATAGCTGCGATGTCAGTCGTGTGTGCCACACACGTGTCCGCCACATAGCTGCGGCACACATGTCATATGTCAGTCGTGTGTGCCACACACGTGTCCGCCACATAGCTGCGGCACACATGTCATATGTCAGTCGTGTGTGCCACACACGTGTCCGCCACATGGCTGCGGCACACATGTCATATGTCAGTCGTGTGTGCCACACACGTGTCCGCCACACAGCTGCGGCACACATGTCATATGT
This sequence comes from Ashinkailepas kermadecensis, assembly GCA_034440615.1. Lineage (NCBI taxonomy): Eukaryota > Metazoa > Arthropoda > Thecostraca > Neolepadidae > Ashinkailepas > Ashinkailepas kermadecensis. The sequence goes on along the minus strand of JAOTOM010005124.1, from coordinate 543,557 downwards.
CAGTCGTGTGTGCCACACACGTGTCCGCCACACAGCTGCGGCACACATGACATATGTCAGTCGTGTGCCACACGTGTCCGCCCCATAGCTGCGGCACACTGACATATGTCAGTCGTGTGTGCCACACACGTGTCAGCCCCATAGCTGCGGCACACATGACATATGTCAGTCGTGTGTGCCACACACGTGTCCGCCACATAGCTGCGGCACACATGTCATATGTCAGTCGTGTGTGCCACACACGTGTCCGCCACATAGCTGCGGCACACATGACATATGTCAGTCGTGTGTGCCACACACGTGTCCGCCACATAGCTGCGGCACACATGACATATGTCAGTCGTGTGTGCCACACGCGTGTCCGCCCCATAGCTGCGGCACACTTGGCACATGCCATACACTGGCGAGGATGATCAAGATCACTCTCCAAGACGGCTGCACTCCAATCCACAAGCCTGGACTTGGAAAAAAAGACAAATCCAGCTTCAGTCCATTGCAAATCCTTTTTAGTATGCTAAATTGTAGCCGAGCCGTTCATGCCCGACCACCACGTTGTCGTGCATCGTCGCTATCCACTATCCCAATGTGCTATCCACAGAAAAAAAGAAGAATATATAACTAAAGCAGACGGTGAAGAGTTTGCGATTCTAAGCATATTTGGTACACGCGGAACAATTCACACGCTGAAATATCTGTATTGCACTCAGCGTAGCAGTAAGTAAGGCTGCCTTTTGTCCCGTTCCACCCTGGCATGGCAGCCTTAGCCCAGCCTTGGGGAGCATTCGTCGAGCGTTAATAACCCTGGATGGGCCGACCATCTGACTCAGCCGCTGCTCGACACGCCCGCTTCGTGTGGAGACGTGCGGCAGGCTGGCTCGTCTTCCGGCACCTTGCAGGCTGCACAGTGGCCAGTCTTGGCCCGGGTATACTCTACAGTCGCGTGAGAGCTGGCAACACACCACCCATCGCACCGCGCCGTCCTCCAGCCCACCCCAAGTAGGATCCTAGAATGAGGCTTAGGATATTCAGCTGCCGTGAGCTGTTTGACCCGCAGTGAGAGGATGGACAGGCTGGCTCTCTCCCTCTCCGGATCATCAGATGTTGACCATATTCCTCACAGGTGGACAACTGATGACCTTCCAGTCCACCAGATACGCACATAGCCATGACCTTCTCCATTCCCGGGTCCTCACCTGATGATCTACCCCCGGTCCTCACCTGATAGCCAGTCCCCGGGCCAGGTCCACACCCAGGTAGTGTGTCCGCTGCCGCTCCCCTCCCCCGGTCCTCACCTGATAGCCAGTCCCCGGGCCAGGTCCACACCCAGGTAGTGTGTCCGCTGCCGCTCCCCTCCCCCGGTCCTCACCTGATAGCCAGTCCCCGGGCCAGGTCCACACCCAGGTAGTGTGTCTGCTGCCCCTCCCCTCCCCCGGTCCACACCCAGGTAGTGTGTTCGCTGCCGCTCCCCCCCCCCGGTCCTCACCTGATAGCCAGTCCCCGGGCCAGGTCCACGCCCAGGTAGTGTGTCCGCTGCCGCTCCCCTCCCCCGGTCCTCACCTGATAGCCAGTCCCCGGGCCAGGTCCACGCCCAGGTAGTCCCCCCCCCCCCCCCCGTCCTCCCTAACGCCACGCCCCCGGTAGTGTGTTCCGCTGCCGCTCCCCTGCCCCGGTCCTCACCTGATAGCCAGTCCCCGGGCCAGGTCCACACCCAGGTAGTGTGTCCGCTGCCGCTCCCCTCCCCCGGTCCTCACCTGATAGCCAGTCCCCGGGCCAGGTCCACACCCAGGTAGTGTGTCCGCTGCCGCTCCCCTCCCCCGGTCCTCACCTGATAGCCAGTCCCCGGGCCAGGTCCACGCCCAGGTAGTGTGTCCGCGGCAGTGTGGTGACGAACTGCAGCGTGTGCGGCGAGAAGCAGCGCACGATGCCGTCGGCGCACCCGATGAACACCAGGTGTTCGCCGGCCGCCATACAGTTGGCCGTCTGAGTCTGGAGCACGGCCACCCCGGTACAGGTCACACGGGGACACGGCAGCACAGGCGCCCCGGTGCAATACACGGGACAAGCATGGATGGCAGGTCCGGTCAGCACGGCATCACAACAGCACGAGCACCCCGGTACAGGTCACACGGGGACACGGCAGCACAGGCGCCCCGGTACAAGTCACACGGGGACATAACAGCACGGGTCGCAGACCCGGTCAACACCGGGCCACCACACGGCCGGGCCAAAATGAGGCATATGCAAGGGGAGAAGCGAGCATCAAGGTTCAGGCTTAAGCGGCCAGTTGGTTCAAATGCACTCGTTGATGTCGTCCCATCACGAAATGTTCGTCAGTTTTCTTCGTTATGGAGACAACCCTCATCCTCAATCCACCACATCGTTACAATTACCAGTATCAGTAGCAACATCACCGTTAGTATCGGTGCCAATACCATCGTCGGTACCACTCAGTGACGAAGGAACGACTCTTGATTTTCAGCATCCAATAATTATACATTCCGAAGGAAAAACGGACCGATGGTACTGCTTTAAACAAGAAATTCGCGTATGAATTTACCCCAAGCGTCGCATACAGAAGCCGCGGATCACTTATTAGGCACCTATATTTGGTTGCATATCACATTACGGGAGTTATTGGCAGTACATTTTTACAGCCACAACTCCGTAAGGCCAGTTAAAAAATCCCGCGCCGGGATCAGCACCGTCAGCAGTGCGAGCACCAGTGCGATGGAGGCCTCACCCGCAGCTCGACCCATTTGTCGAGCAGGCGGCGGTTGTTGAACTCGCAGAGCAGGCCGGAGCGCGTGATGGCGTACGTGGAGTCCCCCATCTCGCCGCGGCCGCACGCCACGTCGCAGAAGTAGTTGTTGCGCTGCTCGCCGAGGATCGCTGATCGGCCCGTCAGCGGCATCGCCTCCTTAAACTGACAACAAGACAACACGTCAGCAGGCCTTCGACTGACAAACAACAGGCACGAAGCCATTCAGCCGACTGATGTTATGAGCCCGTAGTGTGTAGCGAAAGCTGAGAAACAAACAGCCCTTAAGTCGACCCGGCTAAGCGCCAGGTCAGCGAGCAGCCGACAGCCAAACATGAGCGCCAGCCAAACATGTAAGACGCACCAGAGCATCAAACACGCACACCTGACAGGTACTCCAGACAGACGCAACTAACAGATACAACAGACGGATACACTGGACAGATGTTCTGGGCAGACACACCGGACAGATGCAACATATGGATACACTGGACATATGTTCTAGACATGTTCTGGACAGACACCAGACACACATCGAACAGACGCAACGGACGGATACACTGAACAAATGTTCTGGACAGACACATCGGACACACACTGGACAAATACAACAGACAGATACAACAGATGGATACACCGAACAGATGTTCTGGACAAACACAACACACCGGACAGATGCAACAGATAGATACAACCGATGGATACACCGAACAGATGTTCTGGACAGACACACCGGACAGATGTAACAGATGGATACCCTGGACAGATGTTCTGGACAGACACACCGGACAGATACACCGACGAAGTTGCCACAGCTTCACATTCGGACATTCAGACACACCGGATACACCTGACGGAATACCAACAGAGATGCCGCAGAGACGGAGAGGGGGCGAAGTCGACCCGGATAGAACGCTCGTGCTTGAAATGTTAGTTAGTTATTTGGGCTTTAGGCCTTCGACCAGAATTGATCATTCGCGCCCAGTGCTCAAATGTGCAATCAGTTTCAATCCGGTGCATTTTTACTGGGACGGACCAAACACCGGCGCGGTTCACGTGTGTGGACCTGTTGCATGGTGAGCAAACAACATCGCCTGCTGCATCGGGTCTGTTGATGTTGCACACCATCACCGTCGGCTTGCTTTGTACCATGCCACCCGATCCCTCGCGTGACCGCCGACGGCACATCAAATCGGGCGTCTAATTTATGATGATGATGGTGTCTATGCCCGTGTGCGCTGTGTGCATACGTACGAGTGTAAAGCCGGACAATGGAAGGGGAGAAGGCAGCTGCATACACGGCATTGCATCGATTTACGACCGGTCGCAGTTGAGCATTACGGTGTGTTCTAGGACGTACCGGCATCGCACCCGTGTTCCCTGTTGGACACTGTTGTGTGTTCCGGACGTACCGGCAATACACCCGTGTTCCCGGCTGGACACTGGTGTGTGTTCCGGACGTACCGGCAACACACCCATGTTTCCGGTTGGACACTGGCGTGTTCCGGACGGCCGCGATTATGGTTAGAATATTCAGTACCACACACATTGCACTTGCAACACCAAAGTTTGCAGATGCGCGACAAACTACTCCTGAACGTACACTGTTTAGTGATCCCATGACCGCTGCGGCGCGCCAGCCGGAATATAGCGACACTAACGGCGCGAGTCGCAGCGCCAGCTTCGCTTGTGTACAGCCACAATCGAGGATGCCCGGCCGCCAGCCAACTCGAACGGGAGGCCAGAGGCACCCTCTCAGCTGCAGCACCAGCTTCGCTTGTGTACAGCCACAATCGAGGATGCCCGGCCGCCAGCCAACCCGAACGGGAGGCCAGAGGCACCCTCTCAGCTGCAGCACCAGCTTCACGACACGGGCCGGAGCCACATCACGGCATCCGTCCGAGTGCGGGCCGTCCGTGGACGCCGAGACTCGCCGCATGGCTTCACTGTCCCTCAGGGACCTGCATCGGCTGCATATCAGGACGCCAGCTCGGCGACCAGCAGCCTTGAGCCGGGCTGCGGCCGCAGCCGGCAGCCGCAGTTCGGCGAGTGGCGGCTGCTGTTCAGCTGTGTCACGTGACTGCAGATGTGCTGCGCAGTAAGCCCACACACCCGACAGCGGCGCGTCACGTGACCTGTACAGTGCACAGTGTACACCGTGTGCCGTCGACATCACCCGGACACACTCAAGGTGCGGCCAGGTTGTGATGCAGCTGGGGGTGCGGGAGGTCGCAGTCTCGCCAGGCCATGCTTAAGAAGGTTCAGCTTAAGGGGCCTGTCGAATGCTCAATGAACGCGTCGCACGTTGCAGGAGTTAAGCTTCGTGTGCAATGGAATTAGCGGCGCAGGTCAAGTCATCTCACTCTCGGCGGTACCCAGCACTTCATGAAAATAGAAATATGAAGCGCACGAACTTCTTGGAGAATAACGCATGAAACCCAGAAAGATCCAGAGTGCACTGAACCTGAAGACGAGAAAACGGTTCCCTAATGCAATTCAGTCTTAAAGGATACTGTGGCAAAATATGGAGGCACAAACAAGTGGAGTGTGAGGAAATGGTCACCGATTGGTAGCGTCGATATGCTATGAGCACCTATAGGTTCAGAAGGCTTCTCTTCAAAGCCCTTCAGTGGGAATGGAAATGATAAAGCCCAGACCTGCCTGGCAGACAATTTTGGACCTACAGACCTACAGACCTACAGACCTGCCTGGCAGACAATTCTGGCGGCATCGCTGGTGGTCCCGGGAGCAGGCAAGGGACTGCTGGGCGGCAATAGCGCTGCTTCAGACCGGTCCCTGTGGACAGACAATGCCAGGTGGCAGCGGGGGTAAGCAGGACCAGTGGGACTGCTGGGCGGCAACAGCGCTGCTTCAGACGGGTTGTGCGACAGACACTGCCAGGTGGCGTGTGTGTTTGTGTGGTGCGGGGGTAATGCAGGACAGTGGGACTGCTGGGCGGCAACAGCGCTGCTTCAGACGGGTTGTGCGACACACCTGCCAGGTGGCAGTGTGTGTTTGTGTGTGTGCGGGGGTAATGCAGGACAGTGGGACTGCTGGGCGGCAACAGCGCTGCTTCAGACGGGTTGTGCGACACACACTGCCAGGTGGCAGTGTGTGTTTGTGTGTGTGCGGGGGTAATGCAGGACAGTGGGACTGCTGGGCGGCAACAGCGCTGCTTCAGACGGGTTGTGCGACACACACTGCCAGGTGGCAGTGTGTGTTTGTGTGTGTGCGGGGGTAATGCAGGACAGTGGGACTGCTGGGCGGCAACAGCGCTGCTTCACTCCAGCAACACAAATCACTGGTACTTGTTACGTCATCCGCCGAGGACCACGTGATTTGAACGCAAATGGAGTGCGCGCTGGTGCAGCAGATGAGCGGAGGTGTTTTCTGGCGCGCCCAGGACGCTGAGGTGGCACCGGCGTCCCACGCGCACTGTTCTCAATGTGGGCAGCCAAACACGGCACTCGGCAGAAGGGCAGTTAGCACAGGTAGTGAACCAGACAGTGGGGACAGGGGGTGGTACTGCCCATCAGACAGTGGGGACAGGGGGTGGTACTGCCCATCAGACAGTGGGGACTGGGGATGGTACTGCCCATCAGACAGTGGGGACAGGGGGTGGTACTGCTCATCAGACAGTGGGGACAGGGGGTGGTACTGCTCATCAGACAGTGGGGACAGGGGGTGGTACTGCCCATCAGACAGTGGGGACAGGGGGTGGTACTGCCCATCAGACAGTGTGGGTGGTACTGCCCATCAGACAGTCGGGGTGGTACTGCCCATCGGACAGTGGGGGTGGTACTGCCCATCAGACAGTGGGGGTGGTACTGCCCATCAGACAGTGGGGGTGGTACTGCCCATCAGACAGTGGGGGTGGTACTGCCCATCAGACAGTGGGGACAGGGGGTGGTACTGCCCATCAGACAGTGGGGACAGGGGGTGGTACTGCCCATCAGACAGTGGGGACTGGGGATGGTACTGCCCATCAGACAGTGGGGACAGGGGGTGGTACTGCCCATCAGACAGTGGGGACAGGGGGTGGTACTGCCCATCAGACAGTGGGGGTGGTACTGCCCATCAGACATACAGGGGGTGGTACTGCCCATCAGACAGTGGGGACAGGGGTGGTACTGCCCATCAGACAGTAGGGACTGTGGTGGTACTGCCCATCAGACAGTGGGGACAGGGGTGGTACTGCCCATCAGACAGTAGGGACAGGGGGTACTGCCCATCAGACAAGGGGGTGGTACTGCCCATCAGACAGTCGGGGTGGTACTGCCCATCAGACAGTGGGGGTGGTACTGCCCATCAGACAGTGGGGGTGGTACTGCCCATCAGACAGTGGGGGTGGTACTGCCCATCAGACAGTAGAGGTGGTACTGCCCATCAGACAGTCGGGGTGGTACTGCCCATCAGACAGTAGAGGTGGTACTGCCCATCAGACACTGACGGCGGCTACAGTACAGCGATGACCGAGTCTGCAGCTGAGTCTGCAGCAGGGACCCACCGGGTCCTGGAAACTCTGCGCACTGTCAGGCACGCTGCGGTCCACCATCGCCCACCAGTCTGGACACAGCGCCCGCTCCCAAATGCACCCAGCACGTGCGTACATACCAGGACAGAGTGGAAACAACTCAACATATTCAACAGTGTGGCCAAAGTTGTTCGTCATTGGGGAGAAGGAAGACAGTGACGAAACGCGCCGTTTTCTGTTCTTTCTGGATGATGTGTGAACCTGAGGCTGTGACACCAATTCGTACTGTTCCCGGTACTCTTACCATTTAGCGATTTTTCGTTCAGCTGTGCACAGACATCGATAAGCTACAGGATAATTTTGTCTCGCTAGCAATGACATTTGTGGAGTTCGTGAGATGCAATGGGAATGGTAGTGCAAAACAACGGTTGCCATGGTGATTAGACGCCCACATCGACCGTCAGCCGACTGTAGCTGCCGTACCGCCCGTCACCAGCTGGTGTGGGCAGCTATTGTACCGCCCGTCACCAGCTGGTGTAGGCAGCTGCTGTACCGCCCGTCACCAGCTTGTGTGGGCAGCTGCTGTACCGCCCGTCACCAGCTTGTGTGGGCAGCTGTTGTACCGCCCGTCACCAGCCGGTGTGGGCAGCTGCCGTACCGCCCGTCACCAGCCGGTGTGGGCAGCTGCTGTACCGCCCGTCACCAGCCGGTGTGGGCAGCTGCCGTACCGCCCGTCACCAGCCGGTGTGGGCAGCTGCCGTACCGTCCGTCACCAGCCGGTGTGGGCAGCTGCCGTACCGTCCGTCACCAGACGGTGTGGGCAGCTGCTGTACCGCCCGTCACCAGCCGGTGTGGGCAGCTGCCGTACCGTCCGTCACCAGCCGGTGTAGGCAGCTGCCGTACAGTCCTGACCGCCCGTCACCAGCCGGTACTGCACCAGCCAGCCGAAGAAATCCCTGGCGTGGTTCACCTCCCTGGTCGCTGACGGCCGTTCGCCCCAGAACGACGGCCAGAACGGCCGACCGCGAAGGCGCGCCTATCACGCATCTGTGTCACAAAATGGTCCGCAGTGGCCGAACATCACCCCCGACCTGGCGTGCTGCCTCCCCCCCCCCCCCCACCTCCCTCATCCTCTTGCCCGCAGCCGAGGCGAGACGGCACCGGTAGGGCGCAGCGTCTCGTGACGACGGATAAGAAGTTCCGCAACGTTCTCATCACGTCTCACTTCTAGTATTTCACAACGTGTGTGTGTAAAGGTCAAGCACTATACAATTGCTATCAAACCATCAGTCACTGGCGGGCCCGAGAGTGAGCAGTGTCCGTCTCACGGTGTTCAGCTGGCCATAGGCCACGTAAGCAGCCACAGCGTAAGCGGGGACGGGGGCTTTGTACGGTTGTGGTGCTGGTGATCCTGGACATACTACATGGAAAAGCAACATTCAGCCATCAGGTTTCATGGAAAACATTCAGCCACCAGGTTTACTTTCGAACCAAGTGTGTGCTGACGTGCACCGTCCAATGCTGTGAGTACCAGCGCGTTTAGACATCAGCAGAGGATTATCAGCAAGGCTAAAGGTGCAATTTGCGTCGCACGACGCAATCCCGGGAGGGCTGTCATTGTATAGGACGCAAAACGCTGTAAACGTGGGAAAATGTTGGCGTTGCATCTGCAAGCGTGTATGATGCAACTCCCTTACCCGTGATGCCGAACTCACTGCCACCGCGACACAACAGATACCTGAACATAAACATATCAGACTCCAGGGGATCAAACATACCAGATATGGCACTCCAGAGGACCACGCACGTTCACATCGCTTCCAGCTACGATTTTGAAGCCAAGTCTCCCACACGCGTCCCCATTCTGCTTCTGAAACTACAACACCCGCCTCCGCACTGACCTTGGACGACCTGGAGAGCTCCAGGTACCAGAACTTGACGTGGCGGTTGCCGACGGTGACGAAGTAGCTGCCGTTCTCGGCGAAAGACACCGCCTTGACGCGCGAGCTGACCTTGTTGGAAGCGACCTTGACATTGCGCTGCCAGTCCCACACGTTGACGATCATGTCGTGTTGAAAGCCTACCGACACCACGTACTTGTTGCCTGGAGAGAAGCCCTGCGAAAGAAGCATGGTACGTTGTCACACCAGCAGTACGTGGCCCATCACACCAGCAGTACGTGGCTCGTCACACCAGCAGTATGTGGCCCATCACACCAGCAGTACGTGACCCGTCGCACCAGCAGTACGTGGCCCGTCACGCTAGCAGTACGTGGCCCGTCACATCAGCAGTACATGACCCATCGCACCAGCAGTACGTGGCCCGTCCCATCAGCAGTACGTGGCCCGTCACACCAGCAGTACGTGACCCGTCACGCCAGCAGTACGTGACCCGTCACGCTAGCAGTACGTGGCCCGTCACACCAGCAGTACGTGACCCGTCGCACCAGCAGTACGTGGCCCGTCACACCAGCAGTACGTGACCAGTCACACCAGCAGTGCGTGGCCCGTCAAGCAGTAGTGACCCGTCACACCAGCAGTACGTGACCGTCGCACCAGCAGTACGACTAGTCACACCAGCAGTACGTGTCCCGTCACATCAGCAGTTCCCCCCCCCACAGTACGTGGCCCATCACAGCAGTACGTGACCCGTCACGCCAGCAGTACGTGGCCCGTCACAGCAGTACGTGACCCGTCACACCAGCAGTACGTGGCCCGTCACAGCAGTACGTGACCCGTCACGCCAGCAGTACGTGGCCCGTCACATCAGCAGTACGTGACCCGTCACGCCAGCAGTACGTGGCCCGTCACATCAGCAGTACATGACCCGTCGCACCAGCAGTACGTGGCCCCTCACACAGTACGTACTAGTCACACCAGCAGTACGTGACCAGTCACACCAGCAGTATGTGGCCCGTCACAGCAGTACGTGACCCGTCACGCCAGCAGTACGTGGCCCGTCACATCAGCAGTACATGACCCGTCGCACCAGCAGTACGTGGCCCGTTCACACCAGCAGTACGTGACCAGTCACACCAGCAGTACGTGACCAGTCACACCAGCAGTAGTGGCCCGTCACAGCAGTACGTGACCCGTCACGCCAGCAGTACGTGGCCCGTCACATCAGCAGTACGTGGCTCGTCACACCAGCAGTACGTGGCCCGTCACATCAGCAGTACGTGGCCCGTCACATCAGCAGTACATGACCCATCGCACCAGCAGTACGTGGCCCGTCGCACCAGCAGTACGTGGCCCGTCACACCAGCAGTACGTGACCAGTCACGCTAGCAGTACGTGGCCCGTCACACCAGCAGTACATGACCCGTCGCACCAGCAGTACGTGACACGTCACGCTAGCAGTACGTGGCCCGTCACACCAGCAGTACATGACCCATCGCACCAGCAGTACGTGGCCCGTCACATCAGCAGTACGTGGCCCGTAACGCACCAGCAGTACGTGGCTCGTCACAGCAGTACGTGATCCGTCACATCAGCAGTACATGACCCATCGCACCAGCAGTACGTGGCCCGTCACACCAGCAGTACGTGACCCATCGCACCAGCAGTACGTGGCCCGTCCCATCAGCAGTACGTGGCTAGTCACACCAGCGGGGCGACACGTGCGCATGTTATGACGTGACCGAGCATCATGTTACAGAAGTGGTCGATTGGTGATGCCGCAGCCGTGGATACGGGCGATACCACACAGTCTACAGTCGACTGTAGTCGTGGATACGGGCGATAGCACACAGTCTTCAGTCGACTGTAGTCGTGGATACGGGCGATACCACACAGCCTACAGTCGACTGTAGTCGTGGATACGGGCGATAGCACACAGTCTACAGTCGACTGTAGTCGTGGATACGGGCGATAGCAACAGCCTGCAGTCGACTTAGTATACGCATAGCACACATCCTACAGTCGACTGTAGTCGTGGATAACCAGTCGACTGTAGTCGTGGATACGGGCGATAGCACACAGTCTTCAGTCGACTGTAGTCGTGGATACGGGCGATAGCACACAGCCTGCAGTCGACTGTAGTCGTGGATACGGGCGATAGCACACAGCCTACAGTCGACTGTAGTCGTGGATACGGGCGATAGCACACAGCCTACAGTCGACTGTAGTCGTGGATACGGGCGATAGCACACAGCCTACAGTCGACTGTAGTCGTGGATACGGGCGATAGCACACAGCCTGCAGTCGACTGTAGTCGTGGATACGAGCGATAGCACAGCCTGCAGTCGACTAGCCGTGGACACGAGCGATAGCACAGCCTACAGTAGGCTGCAGTCGTGGATACGCGCGATAGCACACATCCTACAGTTGACTGTAGTCGTCGATACGAGCGATAGCAAAGCTGATAACAGTCGGATAACTGATGAGCGCAATGAAGTCGACAGGCTTGTTTCATCACTCCTTGACAGCCGTACAAATAGGTGATAACGCCCAGAGCCGATAACTGATAGCGCAACGAGGTCGACAGCGCCCAGGGGTCATCACTCCTGGGCAGCCGTACAAACGAGGTCGATAGCGCCCAGGGGTCATCACTACCTCCACAGACGTACAAACAAGTCGACAGCGCCCAGGGGTCATCACTACCTCCACAGACGTACAAACGAGGTGGTCACCACTACCTCCACAGACGTGCAAACGAGGTCGACAGCGGCCAGGGGTCACCACTACCTCTACAAACGTACAAACACTCGGAACAGAAATCAGCCCGGTCAAGTATACGCCAAATGCGACAACAAACATTTCCGAGGTCCGAATAACACGCATCCATTCAAGCGAAGCGGCCTTCACCTTCCCCAAGGCCTCAATATGTAGATAACGTCGAGACAATGCGGGGTGGAACGACGGTGGCAGAGCGCCGGACGGTCGTGACCCCGTTTTTCCTCGGCTCGCGGAGCACCGGCCCAAAGTGATCGCAGACGCAATGCGCCCGCTCAAAGGTCGACAAGCCTGTAGAGCAGCTCACAAGTTGTTCAGATTCCCGCCGAGGTGACGGCCTGCGTGGCACACGCACGGCGGGATGTGGGCACCTCCGGCTCGGGGGAAATCGGTCGCCGTACCTCTAGTCTTTTTACCGCTTCAGGAAACTCTCATCTATCTCCAGTGCGCAACGAGCGAGAGGCGTTGCCCAGCACAGACGCCAGCCTCGTTTGACGCAGTTTGGAAACACCGCGGCCCAGACCCTGCGGGGGATCTGCCGTGCGGGTCAAGCGAGAACCGACAACCATCGGGCACTCATCGGCCTTCTTGCCCACGCCCCCGATCCACATCGCCAAACGATCTCGTCCGCATCTTCTCGATACATGAATCACTTTCACACAATCAAAAGTTTCAATAAACATTCAGCGCGTGACATAATGTAAGGGAGGAAGTCGTAAAACCCGACGGAGCACGACCGTCCACCTCGCAATGCTCCCTCAAGCGTGTTAAGATCAGCTCCGGAATCAGTGCATTGGCAAGCTGAAATAGACAGCAACATAGCAGTGGAGGCGAACGCCGGAAACTATTCACGTGGTACCAGATCAGCATGCGCCAAATACAGGGCCTACCGAGATCAAACGTTGGTTAAGGATACATGGAAAATGTAATACTCCGCACAACAGTCACTTCATGCGCTTCATCCACATTTTGAGCGACGTTCATTTATTTTCACCCACGCGTAAAAATGGCCGACTTGTGACATACCTGGAGACCTAAGCACCCAGAACTACAGGCTGGGCTTGCATGATCTCGTTCCTTTTATTGTTGACCTAATTAACACCATCGGTTTCCTGGATTTCTTCAGCACACCAGATGGCTGTGGGACAAAGAAGTGAACACCTCACCAGCTGACGGAGGCGGCGAGATAGGCCAGTCAACGCCTGAGTAACCCCACGTTGGAACACCGCGGCAAACACCAACTGCGGTTGGCACAGAGCCGGCACCTCTCTCCGATACAGCCGGGGGTGGTGTGGTCATCTGGTCTCCTGGCGGCTCGCGATCCTGACCGGAGATAACCGATCCATCAGACCGTGCCGTGTCGGCCGACTCGTCCAACGGCCGCCTCCAAGGGCACACGCTCTCCACCGCTACACACACACACTCGCTCGGCCGCTCCAGATCTGGCACAGGGCCGCTCGGCCGTTCGGAGAACGCCGCCACTTTGCGTGTCAGGCAGACGGTCTGGAGTTTCGGCTTCTCTGCCGGCCAGCCGCGCGAACAAAAGCGCTCCCACCCACGAGGCACGTGAGCGGGCATACAAAACGCGACCACCCGGCGACTCCAGCGGGCAACGTGACCCCAGCCACCGACGGCGACGCACGCAGAAATAAACCACTGCCGGCCCGGCGAAGCCTGGCAGCTGGGGTGCCCCGGGTCACGGTCCGGCCTTATGCCATTGCCACGCGACCACGACTACGTCAGACCAACTGTCGCCGCGGGCGTAACGGCGGCGGGCTGGAGATCCACAGTCGGCTCGGCGCCCACTCCGTTATCCTGCAGCGTCGGGTGGAAGAGCTCTGAGGGTGCATGTTTTGCAGGTGTGATGTTAAGCCGCGTGCGCCCCGCGTCAGCCGAGTCTGCAGAATGTCGCAGCTGGGAGGGAGGTGTCGCAGCTGGGAGGGAGCTGTCGCAGCTGAGAGGGAGCTGTCGCAGCTGAGAGGGAGCTGTCGCAGCTGAGAGGGAGCTGTCGCAGCTGAGAGGGAGCTGTCGCAACTGAGAGGGAGCTGTCGCAGCTGAGAGGGAGCTGTCGCAGCTGGGGGGAGCTGTCGCAGTACGCATACGTTCAGTGGTGCCCTCGTCCCAGTGTGCAGTCCATTCATCCTCATGTTGAAGATCTCGCAGTGACCACTAAAGCGCAGTGACGGCTTGAAGGGACGGTACCCCACGGCCCAGGGGGGGGGGGATAACCCATGACTCAGCGGGATGGTACCTCACGGCTCAGGGGGCGGTGCCCCACGATTCAGGGTGCGGCACCTCACGGCTCAGGTGGCGGTACCCCAAGGCCCAGAGGGGGGGGAGGAGTAACCCACGACTCAGCGGGACGGCACATCACGGCTCAGGTGGCGGTACCCCACTGCTCAGCGGGTCGGTACCCCACGACTCAGGGGGGCGGTACCACACGGCTCAGTAGGACGGCACCCCAGGTCTCAGCGGGACGATACCCCACGACCGGCCAGTGCAGGGGTGCTCTCAGCACAAGGTCGCGGGTGCGGCCGCCGCGTCACTGTAGACTGCGCGGGCGGCGGGCGGTGAGAGGCCGGCCGTGCGGGTGGCGGAGGCACGACCAGACCCACAGCTGGGGAAAGACAGGACGCGTGCAGACTGACCGAAAGCTGGACCGCCGTCTGCCCTGGCGAGCTGGGACGTCGTGACCGAAAATCGCCTATCGCGGGGCACTTCTGAGACCAGCGCCGTCCCAGCCCCGACCCAAGTTCAGCCTCAGGTGCCGGATCCCCTCCGGGCAGCGCCGGCCCCGATCTCTGGTCCAGACAGCTCTAGCAGCAGTGCCAGTGCAGGTCAATGCCAAGCTCCGGCTGCCATCAGTATCAGAGCTGGTCACCCGGTCGCCAGGGCCCTGTCCACCGTCCAGAGGCCTCCCCAATCTGCGCCAGTGTGCGGCCTGCGGTGCCGCACCGGCACCGGCACCGGCACCGGCACCGGCACCGGCACCGGCACCGACACCACACCACACACACCGACACCACACCACACACACACAACAACACAACACACCACACAAAGAACGGCACCGGCACCGGCACCGGCACCGGCACCGGCACCGGCACCGGCACCGGCACCGGCACCGGCACCGGCACCGGCACCGGCACCGGCACCGGCACCGGCACCGGCACCGGCACCGGCACCGGCACCGGCACCGGCACCGGCACCGGCACCGGCACCGGCACCGGCACCGGCACAGGCACCGACACCGACACCACCACCCGTCGTACACGGCCGTCCGCCGAGGCCGGCCGCCCCGACTCGGCCAGTCAGCCGGTGAGCCGGTGAACGGCCGGAAGAGCGGCGCCGCGCCCCGGGTCAGTCGGGTCGCGGTCGGCGGGGTCGCAGTCCCACCACCGGGACCGACCGGGTGGCAAGTGTTGCGGCACCCCGACACTCACAAAGCCGGCGCCACATGCACGGCGACGCCCCACCAGTGAAAGTTGCACCGGATACAGAGCTTCAGCACGAGCTGCAGCGACCTTGCGTGTCAGGCACCACCTAACCCGACACATACACACACACACACACACACACATTAAGTTGCAATCACCTAGCCAATGGCGCACAACAGACGGTCGACTGTTGGGGTGCAGACCAGATAGATGGTCAGCAGCAGACCAGAGAGCCAGCTGTTCAGGTGTAGACCATATAGATGGTCAGCAGCAGTCCAGAGGTCCAGCTGTTGGAGTGTATACCAGATAGATGGTCAGCGGCAGACCAGAGGGCCAGCTGTTGGGGTGCAGACCAGATAGATGGTCAGCAGCAGTCCAGAGGTCCAGCTGTTGGAGTGTATACCAGATAGATGGTCAGCAGCAGACCAGAGGGCCAGCTGTTGGGGTGCAGACCAGATAGATGGTCAGCAGCAGTCCAGAGGGCCAGCTGTTGGGGTGCAGACCAGATAGATGGTCAGCAGCAGTCCAGAGGGCCAGCTGTTGGGGTGCAGACCAGATAGATGGTCAGCAGCAGACCAGAGGGCCAGCTGTTGGGGTGCAGACCAGATAGATGGTCAGCAGCAGTCCAGAGGTCCAGCTGTTGGGGTGCAGACCAGATAGATGGTCAGCAGCAGACCAGAGGGCCAGCTGTTGGGGTGCAGACCATATAGGTCAGCGGTTCTCAAACTTTTTGATGTGGCGACCCCTGTGTACCCAGAGCGTCGCGCCGCGACCCCACATTCTGTATTTTGTATTATAGTGTTCTGTATTTTGTTACTTGCGAAGCATCACTCATAAATTTACAGGTAGTGCATGAATTTATGGCGACAGCGCCATAAATTCATGCGGTATCAACAACAGCGCGGCGTTATCAGAGCGCAACGGACCAGATGTGTCGGGTCAATTCACAGTCGATGATTGCTCGCGACCCCACCAGAAGGGCCCCGCGACCCCAGCTGGGGTCGCGACCCCTAGTTTGAGAACCACTGATATAGATGGTCAGCAGCAGACCAGAGGGCCAGCTATTGAGATGTAGACCATATAGATGGTCAGCAGCAGTCCAGAGGGCCAGCTGTTGGGGTGCAGACCAGATAGTTGGTCAGCAGCAGACCAGAGGGACTGTTCAGAACTGCAGACCACGATGCCAGCTGTTCAGAGGTGCAAGATGATCAACAGCAAGCCAGAGGGCTAGAGGGACAAGTACCGAAGAACAATGGAATATCCCCACTGAGACCGGCTGCCGATGGGTAATGGACAGAGGGAGAGGGTGCTTCCGATCCTGCACCAGATGCAGCGTTTCCCACCGACGTCTCTGCACGGGTGGGAAATGGTGCCACTGTGTACACTTCTGTCTCGAACTGGTGGAGTGATTCCTCCTGATAATCTTATCAGCGCGGGCAGACATACAGCGAGCCGTTCGCTGCTTTGCAGTCTCATGTCAGCCCGTGTCACGCGACATCTGATGTTGCTTGGGTTGTTTCCCCTGCAGCCTCGCCTCACCTCGGCTCAGCCTCATCTAACGTCTGAGGACTGGGTGTCGTACAGCATACCGGGACCGCCCACTGGACGTGCTGCGTAAGCTAGCTGGCAGTGAACGAACTACAAGTTGAGCTGAATTAACTTGGTCGCTTTCATTTCCAGTTACCGGATTTGATTTCCCGAATGGCCAGATAGGGGAAAGGGAACGATGCCTCGTCATAAACATTACAAAATAAAAAGAAGCTCGGGTTCATTTACGACGCATTCAACTGCAAGGTCATATAGCGTCGCTCGACGTTGAACTGAAGAGCAAATAGATCCAGGTCGACACTGGAAAGCCCCAGCTACAAATTATCTTGCGGAGGAGTAGAGTAAAACTAACATCATTTAGACACCCGGGAGATGCCCCCCCCCCCCCCCCACCCCACACCTCAGCCCCGCCTTCGACACCTTAACCTCACATACACTCTAACGTAAAACTCCCTCAACGTAAATGTACACTAGCCTTAGCTTTGCTTCCAAAACACACCCGCTTTAAAGGCGGCGCAAATGTCCGGCAGGCCTTTAAAAATCCCCCCCCCCGACATTGAAATGTACGTGTCCAATGTTAAAACATTCTCCACCCGGTAGTCAGAATGGTTAGACCCCCCCATATCGGGGACGAGTGGTCTAGGGGTAAGATGCTCGTCTCACAATCGAAAGGTTGTGGGTTCGAGTCTCACCTGTCGCTACTCTTCGCCCGCGACCAATCGGCGTGAGAGATTGGCGACGCTACAAGACTCAACGGTCGACGTGTCGTAAAACCAATAACCAACCAGACCCCAATATCTTGACACCGCCCAGGGGACGGCCGGACCCTCGTTCACTCGGGGTCGAGTGATGCCGATCAGCTACGCAGTCGAAGACAGTGCCAGCTCGCCCAAGTGTTCCGGCAGAGGACGCACCCTTGCCGCGTGACTGGTGACCAGCCTCCCGGCATCGGTCACTGATCATTGGTCAGTCTCCCGGTCACCCGGTGACCGTGGTCATTGCCAGGTCACACGGCAAGGGCCGCGCCCAGCTCTGGCTGACCGTCAATCGCATCGGCAGCATCGGTCACCACCGCCGGCAGACTGACGGCTGGTGTCTGTACACCACCGCCGGCAGACTGACAGCTGGTGTGTGCACACCACCCACCAACGGCAGACTGACGGCTGGTGTCTGTACACCACCGCCAGCAGACTGACGGATGGTGTCTGTACACCACCGCCGGCAGACTGACAGCTGGTGTCTGTACACCACCACCGGCAGACTGACGGCTGGTGTCTGTACACCACCGCCGGCAGACTGACAGCTGGTGTGTGCACACCACCCACCAACGGCAGATTGACGGCTGGTGTCTGTACACCACCGCCGGCAGACTGACAGCTGGTGTGTGCACACCACCCACCAACGGCAGACTGACGGCTGGTGTCTGTACACCACCGCCGGCAGACTGACGGCTGGTGTGTGTACACCACCCACCAACGGCAGACTGACGGCTGGTGTCTGTACACCACCGCCAGCAGACTGACGGATGGTGTCTGTACACCACCGCCGGCAGACTGACAGCTGATGTGTGTACACCACCGCCGGCAGACTGACAGCTGGTGTGTGTACACCACCCACCAACGGCAGACTGACGGCTGGTGTGTGTACACCACCCACCAACGGCAGACTGACGGCTGGTGTGTGTACACCACCCACCAACGGCAGACTGACAGCTGGTGTGTGTACACCACCCACCAACGGCAGACTGACGGATGGTGTCTGTACCCCACCGCCGGCAGACTGACAGCTGATGTGTGTACACCACCGCCGGCAGACTGACAGCTGATGTGTGTACACCACCGCCGGCAGACTGACAGCTGGTGTGTGTACACCACCCACCAACGGCAGACTGACGGCTGGTGTGTGTACACCACCCACCAACGGCAGACTGACGGCTGGTGTCTGTACACCACCGCCGGCAGACTGACGGCTGGTGTGTGTACACCACCCACCAACGGCAGACTGACGGCTGGTGTCTGTACACCACCCACCAACGGCAGACTGACAGCTGGTGTGTGTACACCACCCACCAACGGCAGACTGACGGCTGGTGTGTGTACACCACCCACCAACGGCAGACTGACGGCTGGTGTGTGTACACCACCCACCAACGGCAGACTGACGGCTGGTGTCTGTACACCACCCACCAACGGCAGACTGACAGCTGGTGTGTGTACACCACCCACCAACGGCAGACTGACGGCTGGTGTGTGTACACCACCCACCAACGGCAGACTGACGGCTGGTGTGTGTACACCACCCACCAACGGCAGACTGACAGCTGGTGTGTGTACACCACCCACCAACGGCAGACTGACGGCTGGTGTGTGTACACCACCCACCAACGGCAGACTGACGGCTGGTGTCTGTACACCACCGCCGGCAGACTGACAGCTGGTGTCTGTACACCACCGCCGGCAGACTGACAGCTGGTGTCTGTACACCACCGCCGGCAGACTGACAGCTGGTGTGTGCACACCACCCACCAACGGCAGACTGACGGCTGGTGTGTGTACACCACCCACCAACGGCAGACTGACGGCTGGTGTGTGTACACCACCCACCAACGGCAGACTGATGGCTGGTGTATGTACACCACCGCCGGCAGACTGACGGCTGGTGTCTGTACACCACCGCCGGCAGACTGACAGCTGGTGTGTGTACACCACCCACCAACGGCAGACTGACGGCTGGTGTCTGCATCGCCACGTGAACCCAGGGTTCCCTGTTGCTGTCCCACTGTGTCCGAGACATGGCTACGTGAACCCAGGGCCCCTGCTGCTGTTTCACTGTGTCAGAGGAGACATGTCCACGTGAACCCAGAGCCTCCTGTTGCCGTTCCGTGGAGCACGTTCCCTGCAGAAACGTTCACCCCTCATCACAAGTCGCACAGTGCTCAGTGGTCACGCTTCGAAGGCCTGCTGAGATTATGTATCGCCTGTGCCTGCACGAGCTGCATGTCTCCTCTGCTGCCTATCGCATGACGATCACGACACAGCACAGATACGGAGACCGGGGCGCTTCTCCGACGGCCGCGATCCAGCCGGGCATGTCAGCTGTTGTGAGGGACAGCTCGCCCCGGGACTGACCTCGGCAGGGTCGGCACGGCCTACAGCACCACGGCGACGCTGAGGTACAGCTCGCCCCGGGACTGACCTCGGCAGGGTCGGCACGGCCTACAGTGACCACGGCAACGCTGAGAGACAGCTCGCCCCGGGACTGACCTCAGCAGGGTCGGCACGGCCTACAGCGACACGGCAAAGCTGAGAGACAGCTCGCGCCGCTACTCGGTCTCAACAGGGTAGTGCACAGTCTGCAGCGCCACGGCAACGCTGCTCTGCACCGGCTGTGCCTACTTCGCTCAGCACCATCACACGCATGGTCTGCTTTTGCCAGCGAAGTGCGGCCAGTGTACTTAGCCGGTGTTCATGCATGTCTCAGTGCGGAATATTGTCACAAAACAACGTGGCAAGCAGATGCAGATCCGAAGGAGCGCCCGACTCGAGAGACTGCCGCCGCGAGTGGTGTGTACACAACCACGACAGCCGCGCACCGGTACTCCCGCCGAGCCGATCACTGCCTAGACAAGGAAGCACAGCACCCCCCCCCCGCGCCATTCCCAGCTCGTGCCTGACACGAGCGCGCCATCTCGGCCGGGCGAGCGAGTGCGGCGGTGTGCCACTGCCGTGTGCCGCTGCCGTCGCGGCTGGGACCGGCCACGGGGGCCGTGTCGGTGGGCGGACTGCCGCCGCCACCGCGCCACCATTGTCGATTACGGCGTGTCGCACGCGCCGACTGTGCCGCGATGGCCGCGCATCGGTCCCGTTACGGCCGTCCGTGACCGGGTGGATGTGATCAGCGTCCGCCGACGGGTCACGGCGGCCGGCCACCCGCCACACGCCACCTGGCAGTCTGGTCCGGCACACCGTCGGCAGTTAGCTGGTGATTCGTCTGAAGTGACCCGTCGGATGGTGAGAATGGCGCAGCAGTATGGCCGTGCCAACACAGCCACTAGGTGGCGGCTGCGGCTACATCGGCGCGCAGTTGGTCCACACTCAGTCTACAGCCGACATCCCACACCGCCGCGCTGAGGACGTCAAGTGTGGCGCCATCGCGATAACATGACGTCACCGGCCAGCGATACTGTGGCGCCACCGGCCAGCGATAGTGTGACGTCACCGGACAGTGATAGTGTGACGTCACCGGCCAGCGATAATGTGACGCCACCTGCGAGCGCCGACGCCTGCAGTTGGCTAATAACAATGGTTGGTTGGTTATTTGGGCTTAGGGGCGCGTCGGAGTCGGTCACATACCGGCTAATGACAATGAATGGCGGGTGGACGGCTACTGTAGAGCACGACGGATACTGTAGAGCACGACGGCTACTGCTGAGCACGACGGCTACCGCTCAGCACGACGCTACCGCTCAGCACGGCGGATACTGCTGAGCACGACGGCTACCGCTCAGCACGACGTCCGCCGCCTGGTCTCTGATTGGTGCCGCACAACAGCACCAGACTTCTGTCACACTGACCGGCCGAGGAAACCCTGCGGATCATCTCCGTTGGTGCGCCACCTATTGCATCCTCTCCGTTGGTGCGCCACTTATTGCAACCTCTCCGTTGGTGCGTCACTTATTGCACCATCTCCGTTGGTGCGCCACTTATTGCATCTTCTCCGTTGGTGCTCCACTTATTGTATCCGCTCCACCCGGGCAGCACGCAGCTGCTCAACTGTCGCCTTTGTCAAGGGAAATCCTCCCAAGCGACTATAGTGTGCAGGACCACCATTGCCGCCCAGCGCTCCGGCTGCCTGCGCCTGTGTGCACTGGAGCAGTTCACGTGTGGGGCTGCCACGGGGAGCAGAGGCAGCCGAGGAGTCCCAGCCGCCTGCGTCTGTGGGCACTGGGGTCACTGGAGCAGTTCACGTGTGGGGCTGCCACGGAGAGCAGAGGCAGCCGAGGGGAGCAGACGCAGCCGAGGAGACCTAGCCGCCTGCGTCTGTGGACACTGGCGTCACTGGAGCAGTTCACGTGTGGGGCTGCCACGGGGAGCAGAGGCAGCCGAGGAGTCCCAGCCGCCTGCGCCTGTGGGCACTGGGGTCACCGGAGCAGATCACGTGTAGGGCTGCCACGGGGAGCAGAGGCAGCCGAGGAGTCTCAGCCGCCTGCGCCTGTGGGCACTGGGTCACTGGAGCAGATCACGTGTGGGGCTGCCACGGGGCCCCTGAGACCGCTGCAGCTTACGTGTGACACCGCTCTTAGGCTGATGCGCGAGGATCCGTCAGCAGCAAACGAACCAAGCAGATCTTTACCAGCTCATTCCCAGGTGATAGTAATTACCAGCTCATTCCCAATTTGGAAAAGAGCCAATTCTTTCCCAGGTAGTAATAATTGCCAGCTCATTCCCAGGTAATAGTCTTTACCAGGTCATCCCGAGGTAGTAGTCATTGCCCACGCATTCCCAAACAGTAGCTCTTACAAGCTCATTCCCAGGTCTTTGCCTTTGCCAGCTCATTCCCAGGTAGTAGTCTTTACCAGCTAGCTCCCAGGTAGCAGTCATTACCAGCTCATTCCCAGATGGCAGTCTTCACCAGCTCGTTCCCAAGCACTAGTATACCAGAACATTCCCAATTAGCTGCATACTTCGCTTAAGTAGCGTGGGTTTCGCTCACTTACGGAGTACATTACCATTAGTCACATAACACAAACGCGCATTGCCTTTCTTCGATGCCATCGAACATACATTTGAATAGCTTTACAGGACTCGTTAACGGAACATCCGACAGCGATGTCATATCGCGCCCCAGGATTCCGAACAGAAAAGGAATATGACGATTAGAGCTTAGTGATAAGTCACACAGTGAGAACAATAACGGCACCGGCCGCCGGGCTTACTCGGGAATCGTGACCCCGTATCACCATTGTCTGGGGGCGCACAACATGTCGTATGCTCATGGTGTGCGTGAGGTGACCAGCTCAAAGGGTAACTTCTGCATACATCCGCTGGTCGTCGAAACACAAAACCAATCGGCCGCTTCTTCACAACTTTAGGAAAGCGTGCATATGCCGACACGACAAATGAAGCGCCTACCGCATGCGCGGCGCGTGCGCTCGATCCCTCGTCCATTCGCTGCAGTTCAGCTGTGGCCAGCCCACCGGCACTGGGTCGAGCCCGTCGCCGGCACACCTGGCGCGAGCGGGGCGCCGATCGTGCCGACGTCACCACACCTGGCGCGCTACGTGACACGCGTCGTGCCGACAGTCGCGGGCAAGCAGTGCCACTGGCGCCGTTTGGTGGCGGGAGTCGGCAGGGTCACCGGCGGGCGCCAGCGGGCGCCAGGAAGGCGACACTACCCGAGCAACAGGTGGACCGTGTGTGCTGGCCGGCCCACTCCTGCTAATCACCGGCGACACACAATTCATCGGACCCGCTCACTACGTCCCACCCACGCCAAACCGCAGTCGTACACCCGCCTACGCCATACCACACCATTTATTGCACTCGCCCAACACCCACCCACGCCGTACCGCAACATATGCCATATCGCATCATTTATCTGACTTGGTCACTATGCCCCACCCACGCCATACCGCATGCATTCCGCCCCTACGCCATACCACACCATTTATTGCACTCGCCCAACACCCACCCACGCCGTACTGCCACCTATGCCATACCGCATCATTTATCTGACTTAGTCACTATGCCCGACCCGCGCCATACCGCATGCATCCCGCCCCTACGCCATACCACACCATGCATTGTACTCGCCCACTGCGCCCCACCCAAGCCATATCGCAGCCACGTCTAATGCGTATCGCATCTGCACAGGCATGGACGCACAGTGCGGCGTTGCACGCACTGTGGCGGCAGTGGCACCTTCACGGGATACTGATGACAGGGCGTCGTGCCATCGAACATCGCCATCGCGTAGGCGGCGTCGGCAACGAGCTCATGGTGCGCTCGCCATGGGAAAACCGGCACGGCCTATGCATGCACAATCAGTGACAAATTATCCGTGAAATAGGGTGAAATGCACCACTTTCTGAACACTCAATCAACATACTTTCCAAAGAAGTATCGGCATTACGCTCCTGCATGTGTGCTTATCAAATGTGCCTCATGTCTAACAGTAACTCATTTACAAGAATCATGATCGTGCTCACCATTACGGATTGTGAAACACGAACGTCTTGCAACACAATCCCAAGTAATTAAATTTCCTATAATTTGGTCTGCTGTTCAATACCAGTTTATAATACTTGTAGTTTGTTGTTGTCGTTAACATTGGTACTTATCCATAAATTAGGTATCTGTGAACAAAGGAAGCGGATTCCCTCATAGATACGCCTTCGGCTCAAAATTGAGTGTGAAGGACATAAAAGGTATTTTAAAATAACATTTTCGGGGCGAATTCCGACATCCTATTGGTCTCGATTCGACATCTCACAACCAATGAAAACCCACGAAATTTTAATATTGCGCACAATACGTCTAGTTCCTCAAGTTTGGCGACACCAGGCGTTTGGTGTTGGGGCTCGTGGGTGTGGAGAAGGCCACTGTCCATTTACTTCGGCTTTAGGGCGCGTCTACAACTATGGCCATATTGCTACACTGCCCGTTTGCGCCTACCTTTGGTATTATTATCTGATTATCAGGTGATTGGAAACACCGCGACTCCGATTCTGCGGTGATCTGACGTGCGTGTCAAGTGATAACCGACAACTATCGGGCCCTCATCGGCCTTCTCGGCCACGTCCCTGAACCTCGTCGCCGAACGATCTCGTCTGCATCTTCTCGACAGATGAACAACTTTTCCCAGTAGTGAGCTCGGGATATCCGAGCAGGTACGTGGTGGTGGCCCATCTGACACGCGGTGCATGGCTCATCACCAGCCAGCCGGTAAGACGCACGCAAAATTCGGAACCGTGGCGACAAGCTTTCTGAGCTCCTAGGATCTGGTACAACAGTGTGCTTTCCTGAAACACCACACACGGTCTTGTTGAGTCTGAGGCAACGTACCACCGAGCTCGAGTTCCGAGGACTAATAGTCGCCGTTGCCAATCGCTCCGAGTCCTCAGATAAGCCAGCTTTGAGTCGATGCAAATGGGCGATCTCGACTCGTGGCATCAATGTCATCATCACAACAAAGCTCAGGACAGACATTGCTGCAATCACTCACCACCCGGTCTCTCCCCCGCCACGCACCACCACTCGACCTCTGTGCACCCTCAGCGCCCGGTCTCCTGCCCCATCGCACAGCCTTTTCCTCCCCCATCGCAGAGCCTCCGCCATCCACCCAACCTGGGTCCCGTAACTCGAGGGTTCCGACAATTATTCACGCTATTACGACAATTACGCGCTCTACAAGTGGCCTCCGTAATTGCCGGGGAGACCAGCTGACTGAAAACCAGACACATCAGCGAGGTCTCGTCCCCTGTGGAATACACACAGCAGAACCATCTGGCGGTCGGAGCTGTCCGCTCGCGTCCAGAAGGGTGGCGCCATCGCACGCGCTCCAGAACGCCCACATCCAGACTCAGGAGGGGGACGCTGGCGCCCGCCTTCCAGAACGCCCACATCCATAATCCACCCCGGCCACCCCCAACAAAACAACACCCAAAAGCAGAGACTGACTGACCACGCATGTGATGCCGTATTTGTGGACGAGGAACTCCTGCAGCAGCTGGCGGTCTGGCACGCTCCAGACGCGCACGGCCGGCTGGTGGCCGCACTCGCCCGTCACCAGGTAGCGGCCGTCGGCCGAGAAGCGCAGCGACGTGATCGACTTCTTGGATGTGTTCAGCAGGTGCGCCTGCTTGTTCTTCTTCGGGTTGTACAGCACCACGGTGCACCTGCGGCACGGCCGGGCCCGGTCACGTGGCATGTCGGGTCGGGTCGGGTCACGTGATGGGTCCGGTCCGGTCCGGTCCGGTCCGGTCCGGTCCGGTCCGGTCCGGTCCGGTCCGGTCCGGTCCGGTCCGGTCCGGTCCGGTCCGGTCGGGTCGGGTCGGGTCGGGTCGGGTCGGGTCGGGTCGGGTCGGGTCGGGTCGGGTCGGGTCGGGTCGGGTCGGGTCGGGTCGGGTCGGGTCGGGTCGGGTCGGGTCGGGTCGGGTCGGGTCGGGTCGGGTCGGGTCGGGTCGGGTTGGGTCGGGCAATATCACGTGACGTGACGTGACGGGTAGGGTCGGGTCGGGTCGGGTCGGGTCAGGTGGTGACGTCACCGTCGCCGTGCCGTGCTGCTGGGTCAGGTGCACAGGCCCGCCGGCAACCACACATACTGTCGCGTCACGGGACTGCACACTTACGCGGCTAACTGGCGCTGACCAGCGCTCCCACTGAGAACGGCAACACGCCAACTGCCCACTCCAGGAGCGGGACACATATACCACCATGTCAGCAGCTTCGGCAACACGCCAACTGTCCACTCCAGGAGCGGGACACATATACCACCATGTCAGCAGCTTCGGCAACACGCCAACTGTCCACTCCAGGAGCGGGACACACGCACCACCATGACAGCAGCTTCGGCAACACGCCAACTGTCCACTCCAGGAGTGGGACACATGCACCACCACGACAGCAGTTTCAAACTCGACTTCTGGCGTGGAATGCAAAATTATCGCAAGAAATAACAAACTGGCATAGAATTAGTAGAACATATGTGTTTAAAGACGAATCAAGCCTGCCTAGTAAGCAGACATGGCTACTTTGCTGCGCTGCTCACAAAAAGTACGCTAAGCTACTTACCGCAATGAGAAAATAAACGCATTTATATTTGTAGTTCATTAATTTTGGTGCTACGAAGGCTATATAAAGGCATCGGCCGTTCCAACAGTGTGGGCCGGCCAGACCGGTCTCGAGAGTCACAATCCGGACTGGAGCCCGCTCCACAGGCCACACACTGATCATGGACCACACACACATCACATCACAGCCATCAGCCAGTCACCCAGCCCACAGACGCAGACAAGTCCCCACAGATTGCAGGTTCTCCTCACGACTCGGACTGGAGCCCGCTCCACAGACCACACACTGATCATGGACCACACACACATCACATCACAGCCATCAGCCGGTCACCCAGCCCGCAGACGCAGAAAAGGCCCCACAGACCGCAGGTCCTCCCTCATGCACCAGACGCATTACGGACCTGACTTCTGCACCATGATCACGTCACCAACCACACCTGGAGCCGTGCGCCATCAGTTGCATGGCGAGCGTGCATCCATTGTGGCTCAACACGCTGCAGAGCACGGCAGAGTGTATCACACGGCGAACTGCACAACACTTTGCCCGCCATTGCTCACACAGCGCATGCACAGTTGGGTTTCCTTTCCCAGGTGCCTGCTTCCGGCTCCGGCTCCGGCTCCGGTCAGCGCGACGACGGAGTGACGACGACGGAGTGAAGACGACGGAGTGAAGACGACGGAGTGAAGACGACGGAGTGACGACGACAGAATGATGACGGCGGAATGACGACGACGGAGTGAAGACGACGGAATGACGACGACGGAATGACGACGACGGAGTGCTCAGATTGTCCACCGGTACACAGACCGCACACGAACGCCGCCTCCACCAGATGGTGCATGGCCAACTGCTCGCAACTCTTTCACCGCTGGATTTCACGACCAACGGTAAAGGTTCACCAAATTCACATGCCGATAAGCACCGCGAACAAGAAGGAACAGCAATAAATGCTAGCCCCTCGGAAGGCTAAGCGGTAGGCTCCCGGCGATCACAATTAAGCAGTGGTGACCTGTTGAAGCAGTGGTCACCTGTTGGAACAGCGACCCGTTGAGGCGGCAATGACCTGTTTGAGCGGTGATGGCCTGCTGGGGAACAGTACGACCCGTAACTACTCGTTGTAGCGGGTTGATGAAATAACGCGACGGGCACCCAGCTAAGCCGGGCCGAGTCAGTCTCTCACCCCACGGCGGCCAGCTCGCACCGTTGCCGCTGAGCGTCGGCGATGGGCGGACCGCAACCGGGTCACACTCTGGCCACACTCTGGTCACACTCTGGCCACACTCTGGTCGCACTCTGGTCATACTGTGGTCACACTCTGGTCACACTCTGGCCACAGTCTGGCCACACTCTGATCATACTCTGACCACACTCTGGTCACACTCTGTCCACACTCTGGTCACTCTGATCATACTGTGGTCATACTCTGGTCACACTCTGGTCATACTGTGGCCACACTCTTGTCACACTCTGGTCACACTCTGGCCACACTCTGGCCACACTCTGGTCATACTGTGGTCACACTGGCCATACTTTGGCCAGACTCTGACCACACTTTGGCCACTCTCTGGCCACACTCTGGTCACACTCTGGTCACACTCTGGTCAGAGTCTGGCCACACTCTGGCCACGCTCTGGTCACATTCTGGTCACTCACCGACCACACTCTGGTCACACTCTGGTCACACTCTGACCACACTCTGGTCACACTCTGATCGCACTCTGATCATACTCTGGCCACACTCTGGTCACACTGTTGTCACTCTGGTCACACTCGCGTCACACCCTGGTCCACACTCTGACCACACTCTGGTCACACTCTGGCCACACTCTGACCACACTATGGTCACACTCTGACCACAGTCTGGTCACAGTCTGGCCACACTCTGGTCACTCGCTGACCACACTCTGGTCACACTCTGGCCACACTCTGGTCACTCTCTGGCCACACTCTGACCACTCTCTGATCACACTCTGGTCACTCTCTGACCACACCCTGGTCACACTCTGGTCACACTCTGGCCAGACGCGCACCGCTGCCGGGGCCCCTGTCGGCGGCTACGGCCATTGGGTCGGATCGCCGGCCGCTCCAGCGCCGATGAATAATTGAACAGCGGGAGGTCGTGTCGGCCGACAATCGCACGACCAATGCGGCCGCAGACCGAGTGGCGAGCGGCGCGGGGCCCGGGCAGGTCGGCGGGCCGAGAGATGGCCACCGCGACAGGCTGAGTGGTGCCAGGCCGGGGCAGTCGGTGGGCCGGGTGGTGGTCACAGCAGCACGCAGAGCAGCAGTCAGAGCGACGACAGAACATGAGCAGGGTGGGGAGTTGAGTAGACGTAGTGCCGGGCAGGGTAGGAGGCAGGGTGGGTGGCCAGGACCTCACAGACGCGAGGTCGGCCAAGTTCCGAGCACGACCTCGCCCCTGAGTCAGCACCGGCCAGCAGCGCGAGCCGATAAAACCGCCCAACCTCCCACTATATCTGCCAACAATCGGCTCATGAATAAACACCAATCACTCAACAAACACTCACGTTATCTGAGCGGATCACGACCTTGCCAGAGGGAAGGAGAAGAGGTGGGGCGCCCAGCCAACTCGACGTCGGCCACGTCACGGCCCAGACGCGCCACTGGCTGGTGGCCGGACGTTGTCGCACGCGCATCCCATTCCTGAGGTGGAGCGCGGCGTGGCAGCCGAGCTGGCCGGCCTTATACGGCGGCTGCGGCAGCTGCCGAGGAGCGCCACCCAGCCACATTAAGCAGCGCCAGAGGCCGCCGCCGGCACATGTCGCGTGCACCGCGTGCCCGTCTACAGATTTGGCCTGGCCGGTCGCCAGTTGCCAAGAAGAGCCTTGAGTTCTTTTACGACGCATTCAACTGCTATGTCGGATAGCGTCGCCAACCACTCATGCGGAATGGTCGCGTGTGTACCTGGTAATCCCGCCGGTTGTGGGATTCGAGCCCACGATCTTACCATCGAGAATTCAACGCCCTACCGACTGAGCTTCCACGACCCTCGGTTGCGAGTCGCAGTGGGTGATGGTTGGATTCGAACGACACCGCACCGTCCTGAATGTCCCTCGAGGACAACAGCTCTAGGGAAACTAACTGTCTACAGCTGTGAGGACACTCCATCGTTACCGTCTGTGGACCCCGACATCCCCGGCAGTGGCCCCCAACATCCCCGTATGCGGACCATGACATCCCAGGTATTGGACCCCGACATCCCCGTCCGTGGACCCCGACATCCCCGGCAGTGAGACCCGACATCCCCGTATGTGGACCATGACATCCCCGTATGTGGACCATGACATCCCCGTATGTGGACCATGACATCCCCGTATATGGACCATGACATCCCCGTATGTGGACCATGACATCCCCGTATGTGGACCATGACATCCCCGTATGTGGACCATGACATCCCCGTATATGGACCATGACATCCCCGTATGTGGACCATGACATCCCCGTATGTGGACCATGACATCCCCGTATATGGACCATGACATCCCCGTATGTGGACCATGACATCCCCGTATGTGGACCATGACATCCCCGTATATGGACCATGACATCCCCGTATGTGGACCATGACATCCCCGTATGTGGACCATGACATCCCCGTATGTGGACCATGACATCCCCGTATATGGACCATGACACCACAGGTATTGGACCCCGACATCCCCGGCAGTGAGACCCGACATCCCCGTATGTGGACCATGACATCCCCGTATGTGGACCATGACATCCCCGTATGTGGACCATGACATCCCCGTATATGGACCATGACATCCCCGTATGTGGACCATGACATCCCCGTATGTGGACCATGACATCCCCGTATGTGGACCATGACATCCCCGTATATGGACCATGACATCCCCGTATGTGGACCATGACATCCCCGTATGTGGACCATGACATCCCCGTATATGGACCATGACATCCCCGTATGTGGACCATGACATCCCCGTATGTGGACCATGACATCCCCGTATGTGGACCATGACATCCCCGTATATGGACCATGACATCCCCGTATGTGGACCATGACATCCCCGTATATGGACCATGACATCCCCGTATGTGGACCATGACATCCCCGTATATGGACCATGACATCCCCGTATGTGGACCATGACATCCCCGTATGTGGACCATGACATCCCCGTATATGGACCATGACACCACAGGTATTGGACCCCGACATCCCCGGCAGTGAGCCCCGACATCCCCAGCTGAGGACTCCGCCGTCTCCGTCCGTGGGCCCAGACATCCCCGGCTACTGACCCCGACATTCCCGTCCGTGTACCCCAGCATCCCTGACTGTGGATCCCGACATCCCCGTCCGTTGACCCCGATATCCTCATCTGTGGATCCCGACATCCTCAGCTGAGGACTCCGCCGTCCCCGTCCGTGGGCCCCAACAGCCCCGTCCGTGGACCCTGACATTCCCGGCTGTGAAACCCGTCGTCCCCGTCCATAGACCCCGACATCCCCGGCAGTGGGCCCCGATACCCCCGAGTGTTGACTCCGCCATCCCTATCCCCGTCCGTGGACCCCGACATTCCCGGGTGCGGACTCCTTCGTCCCTGTCCCCGTCCGTGGACCCAGACATTCCCGGGTGCGGACTCCGCCATCCCTGTCCCCGTCCGTGGACCCCGACATCTCAGGCTGTGAAACCCGCCGTCCCCGCCTGTAAACCCCAACATCTCCGGCCGTGGGCCCCGACATCCCCGGCAGTGGGCCCGGACAACCCAGGCTGAGGACTCCGCCGCCCACTCGGCGGTACTGATCACAGCACCGCCTTCACCTTGCAGTCATGAGCTCTGCCAGGCGTGGTACAAGAGCCATTGATCAACATACCGCGGTTCAGAACGACGTGCCCAACGTGCGCCATCAGGCCCCCACTGAATACAGGCGAAAGCTCAAAAAGACTACGGTCCATAAAAACGAATTCCTTTCGCGGCGCGCGCGCGCCATAGGCCGTCACGAAGGTACCACGAAATGCAGACGGGCGTTGAGCTGCTATGTTTCACAACATCCGCAGACATCCTTTCATGCGGAAGAGCCGTTCATACGGAACGAACCAGTTGAGACACGCTGTCCCTCGCAGCCAACAATACGGCACGACTGGAAAACACGGGACGTCGTGGTGGCCCCTGTTGCCGCTTCGCTGATGCCCTGGGCAGACGTGAGCGTTCCGGAGCGTCCGTCAGTCGAGCGAACGTGCCACCTCCGCCACTTCATCTGCGTATGACGTCATACGTCCGCACAGACGGCGGGATTTTCCAGACGTCGATGGCTCGATAGACGTGAGAGTCTACGCAGACGTGTCAGATCTGGAGGACTCGTTAGTGCTCGGGAGGCGGCGACGGTCGGCGGCCACGCGCGCATCGGTGCGTCAGGCGACAGGGGTGCTGAGAGGTGGCAAATGCAGGGACCCAGAGCCCGGCCAGGACTGGCCGGCCTTTTGACTGGTCTTTGGGAAATACGCCGGTCTTTCAACCGGTCTGTCGGTTCATTACATATGTTTTTATAAATATAAACCGTCCAAAAAGGCTGATGAGGATAATCCTCGTGCTAGCTTGAGGTCCATTTCAACAGTCCAGCCAGCAATTTTGCCATCTGCATTGAACAACTTAATGATAGATCCTTCAATATTTCAAAAAAATCCTGGCATGCTACCTGCTGAAGACAGCAGATCACCATGAATTAGTAGATCGGTAAATCATATCCATGACATGCATCTCTCAAAAGTAAGACTTCATGCAACGCAATCAATCCAAGAAAATTACAGTGGGCTTTTCCAGATATCGAACAGTAAAACATGGCTGGAACCAGGTTAAAATAACCAACACATGGCATAAGACTAGCATTGTAGCACAATTAATTAAAAAGACGTACCAATGCTATTGCTTTTTGTCCATGTTTGCATGGGCAATGTGCATCATTGTCTTCAATATTTGTTGAATGACAATGCAAGGAAAAAGCAAGCCTTCCATCAAAAAGAGGCTATTTGTATATTGTATTTTTATACTTTTATATGTTTATATATAAAGAGGCTTCCATGATTAATGTGATTCCGAAAGAATGCAGCTATTAAAACTCACAACGTAATACTTACCTGCCTAATAAAACAAAATTGCAGCCATAGACAAGGTTCGATTAATTCGTCATTGCCTACTATGAAATACACTGCACACCACATCATTCTACTATTAGGTTCACGATTCAAAATCCAATATTCCTCATTCTTCAAACTTCACATTACATCCTCGACAACCCATATTCCATGGTCAGATCGCCTGTTCTACAACCGGTGGTTGCGTCGTTTTAGTCTTCATACTATAATCCTTGATATTAAGAGGACTTGGTGTTAGCTGTAGGCTACCGAACATACAATCTTAAGTAATTAATCGTCAATGAATGCACTGAAAGCACAACAAACCTCGAACAGCATCATGCATCAAAGAAATTATTGGCAACCAACCCTCAGCCACCATAATTAGTTCTTATTACTTAGTGTTATCATCATTTAATGTTTGTTAAAGGCTTTGGTGCCGGAAAACAGGTTGGAATATCGTATTCTATTATTTATATTTCTTCCAACTCACTCATTGCAGCAGGTACCAATAGTAGGTACAAAGCACAGACCCATCTATTTACTTATACCTTTTTTAAAACTTTTTACTACTACCCATAACATAAGTGTATTTAAAGCATATCACTCAAAATGTTTCATAAATATAGACTGCAAGGATTGAAAACAATTCATGTTCGGGTCGGCCCTCGTTCCACAGACCAATTATTGGCTGCTGGGCTTTCTGATGCTTGGACATTCCAACCCTGGGCTACTTGAATTTCTTGCACGACTTGTCATTAGTGCACACCTGATGGAAAATAGCATCCCAGGCTTCCATCGTGGTACGTGATGTCAATCAGTACGTGATGTCATGAGATGACGAGATGGACAAGAAAGGTAATTCTAGAAAGTTGTACGTAGGTTGGCAGAATTACGCCTTAGAAATATAGATACATTCGAACCATAAGTCCAATTAATACACAAACAACGGTATCCAAGAGCAAAGCTGTCCATAATGTTCACCATGCATAATTGCATTACGTCACCATCTGATTGTCGACTCCTGTAGCTGTTGCTACGCTACCTTCTTTTCAGCGATCCTTGTTTAATCATGGTCATGCGTTATTGTTATGTGCAGTGTCAGTTGCATTAATACGAATACCCGTTGCTCTTTCCAGTTCATTGCCGTAGGGCATATTCAGGTGGTACCGGTCACCTAGCGCCCCTGTGACTCACGTCTTGGTTGACCAAAATCAACGAGGAAATACTCCAATAGCAGTGCAGTAGCCAGCTCTTCGCCACAGGGTCGGGAATGTCTCTTACCAAGAGACAATAGGATGCCTCAGGCTGTGCAAAATTTGAGCGCGATCCGTTCAGTCCGTCAGAAGTTAGCCTCGAAAAAACCTATGTGGGTTCGTCTCCCCGTGCTGGTGAGGGTTATGGTCGGTGTCTACCCAGGCGCGGATACGGGGGGCACTGGGGGTATGTGCTCCTCCCCATGGAAGGTGGCGCCACTCCGGCCGAGAAAAGGCGCCTCTCCGAGAACACTCTGCTGCACACCCTCCCCCATCCGTCTCAGCGGATTTTTCAGCCCGAGGCGCCCCTCGGAGAGGATGGCGCACCCCACTGGAAGGAAAAGGCACCCTCCAGGAAAAGGCGCGCCTTCAGTCTACTCGAATGCACCCCGCTCCCTCCCGCAATCAACAAATTGTCAGTCGAAGGCGACCCTCAAAGTACATTCGCAGTGGTGTCCCTTCGAAGAAATGGCACAACTCCAGACGATTTCCAAGTTGATGTGAACTGGGTATTTGACCTGAATTAAGCAGAAAAAACCAACGGTACTGCTTATAAATTTGTTTTAAAACTGGTCATTTCACCGGGCTTCAGTTCATCTTGACCGAGCCCACCCGAGCTTCTTCACATCAGACTGGCCGGTCCCAGTTTTCGGTTCCAAAGTTTCCAGTATTTGCCACCTCTAGTGCTGATGATGGCGCTCGCTGGAGTTGCACCAGGAAGTGGACGCAGCCGCACGCGATCTCAGCATTCACCACGCGCGCGTCGGTGCGCCAGGCGCCAGGCGCGCTGATCACGGCGCCGGGGTTGCACCAGGAAGTGGACGCAGCCGCACGCGATCTCAGCATTCACCACGCGCGCTGTCTGGGAGTAGGAGCGACAGACCACACCGGGCATGTGACGCAAGCACGTGCACAGACACACGGCCTGTCGCCCAGTGCCGTCCGACTGCATCCCCTGTTACACATACAGACATACAGCAGCAGCGGCAGACATGCACAGACACACGGCCTGTCACCCAGTGCCGGCCGGCTGCATCCTCTGCTATACATACGGACACATCACAACAGTGGCAGACACGTGCACAGACACACGGCCTGTCGCCCAGTGCCAGCCGACCGCATGCAATATCATACACACGGACATACACCAGCAGTGTCAGATACATGCACAGACACACGTCCTGTCGTCCAGTGCCAGCCAGCTGCAGCCCCTGCCACACATACGGACACACCGCAACAGTGATAGACATATACACAGACACACGGCCTGTCGTACAGTGCCAGCCGACTGCAGCCCCTGCCACACATACGGACACACCGCAACAGTGATAACAGTGATAGACATATACACAGACACACGGCCTGTCGTACAGTGCCAGCCGACTGCATCCCCTGTCACACACACGGACACAAAGCAGCAGTGGCAGGCACATGTACGGCGGCCGAAATGAGCAGACACGTGACACGTGACACTGATACACAACAGCATGGTCGCATGTTCACACCTATCGCCAGCGACGCTCGGACACGTCGCAAGTCATAGCTACAGGCGTGCACCGGGGAGCGAGACTTGTACGGTGTGGGATGGATGTAAGGCGTTTGTCAGTCTGACGGCGCTTCGCCCACTTCTGGCTAGACATTCGCGATTGAGGCGACAGTACTTGGAGCCGGAAGCCGGGACAATGGGTAACATGACCAAATCACGAGAAGAGGGACATGGAGATGACCAGATAAGTGACATTCGCTCGATCTTTCCATCAAGCGATCTTCTTCTCTTTTTTTTCTTTAAATGATCCCAATTTCATCGATCCTTTCTTTGATCAGTATTCTCCTTGAGCCATGATATTCGTACTCTCAGCCAGGCTGGTGGGGACCAGATAAGCCCTCTGCTCCCCTACACACACCACCTAACCAGCCGACGATTGGCCCGTGTCCCACCTCCCCGCCGCCAGCTCACCACCGACGCGCTCCGGCTGGCGGACACTGCCGTGGCGCAGACGTGTCGCATCACACCGACGCGGTGCGCTCCAGTGCGCCGGCTGTCCAACAGGGGCCGGCCCGTGAGTCGTGACTTGTGAGCCGTGACGGCTGCCCAGAACACCGTCTGACTCCGGTCAGCGGGGCCAGACGGTGCCGTCGCGAGTGGGGCCCGTCCCCGGCCAGCGGGGCTAGACGGGGCCATACAAACCAGGCCCGTCCCCGGCCAGTTTGTCTCGTCTAATGGAGCGCCAAACCGCCAGTCAATGGCCCCAGCGACCGACGGCGCCCCGCAACATTGGCGTAACGGCAACAGCACGGCACAGCAACGCTGCACGCACAGCACCAACAGCGGCGCAACAGCAGCAACGGAGAGAACGGCATAGACAGGAAACAGCGGCAGGAAAACAGCAACGGAAGAGCGGAAGACCGGCAACAATATCGCAGCATCAGAAAGCAACAGCAACGACAGGCTAATAGCGACGATAATATGGCAAGTTAAAATGTCAACGGGTGGGCTGCTATGTTCGGCCGCAACACAGCAGCTGCAGCAGCAGCAAAAGAGCGTCAGGGAGCGACAGTAGCCGATGTGTCACAGCAGTAGCTGCGTAACAATGTCACGTGACGACAGCGACAGCGGTACAGCAGTAGCGCGGAGAACGGCCGTGACGGTGCCGTGACGCAGTAACAGGGCAGCGGTGACCGACATGGCAGAGGTGACGGCCAACACGGCACCCACCGCGTCGACAGAACGCAGAGCAGCGAGGTCATGAGTCAGCCGGCGTGCACTCGTGCGCCGGCACCTCCGACACACACGACCTCTGCCGAGGTCATCTCACGTGTGACGTCATCGATATACCTGTCACGCCGAATCACGCCCGACACAGCCGTGCTTTGAGCCCGTCCCTGTTCACTTTGAACGTGTGTGAATATTAACTGCGGCCGGACAGGACCATATTGTGGTGTACTGGCATCGCAGTTACAGTGTCGATATTGTAGTTTCGACGTGTCCATGCCTCATAACACGAGTGCGCCATGGGGACGTGGTACACCCCATGGGGGTGCACACCATGGGGACATGGTATACACCCCAGAGTGCTTCGAACGCTCAAATTCGGGCAAAGCACCCAACTCCCGCCAAATGGGTCGATTCGGCTGTTTGCCTCCACCACGGCCAACCTCTCGCCCGCGAATTCGATTCACTACATCCACTAGAGCAAGCGAATGTCACAGCAAACGTAGAGTATCAGGTCCTGTTTCTCCATCACTTCGACTTTACAGATGCAGGTTCAGCAGCACGCCTCTACCGGCCTGACTACACTATGCACGTTGATCTACCCACCGCGGATTCAACTCCACTGGCCTGCCGGATCAACTCCACTGCTCTGCCCGATAAACTCCACTCCACCGGAACAGCCCCACTGCTCTGCCCCACCAACTCCACTCCACCGGAGCAGCCCCACTGCTCTGCCCCACCAACTCCACTCCACCGGAGCAACTCCACTGCTCTGTGGGGACGAGTGGTCTAGGGGTAAGATGCTCGTATCACAGTCGAAAGATTGTGGGTTCGAGTCTCACCTGTCGCTACTCTTCGCCCGCGACCAATCGGCGTGAGAGATTGGCGACGCTATATGACTCAACAGTCGACGTGTCGTAAAACCAATAACCAACCACTGCTCTGTCCGACCAACTCCACCCCACCGGAGAAACTCCACTGCTCTGCCCGATAAACTCCACTCCACCGGAGCAACTCCACTGCTCTGCCCGACCAACTCCACTCCACCGGAGCAACTCCACTGCTCTGCTCGATAAACTCCACTCCACCAGAGCAGCCCCACTAGCCTGCTCGATCAACTCCACTCCACCGGAGCAGCCCCACTAGCCTGCTCGATCAACTCCACTGCACCGGAGCAGCCCCACTAGCCTGCTCGATCAACTCCACTCCGCCGATTCAGCTCCACCGTCCATCGGTCCAACTTCCTACCACCTCCATGCATCTGCGCTCTGGCTTCGTGACGCTGCTCCGGCCTGGAGCGGCCTCGTAGGCCGCGGTCAGCCACACCGGTCTGCAGATCGCAGCCGGCCATACACAGCGGCTGTAGCGATCCAATCACGCCGCACCCCGCCGTCGGGCGGCACAGGACACAGCACGGTCTTCCGGGTACAAGGTCACCACGTCACCAGGGTCAGTGTGGGTCACACAAGGTCACTCGGGTCAGTGTGGGTCACACAATATCACCCAGGTCAGTGTTGGTCATACGTCACCAGGGTCAGTGTAGGCCACCGGTCATCCGGGTCAGTGTGGGTCATACAAGGTCACCGGGTCAGTGTAGGTCACACAAGGTAACACGGGTCAGTGTAGGTCACACGTCACCCGAATCGGTATAGATCACACAATGTCACCCGAGTCAATGCAGGTCACAGGGAAACGGTGACCGAGGTCACCCAGGTCACTGCGGACCTCGCGGCAAGAGCCAGTCTTGCCAGAACAGCCGAGCCGATAAATATACAACCAGGTCGATTGTGAACGAGGGACGCTCAGCCTGTCTGACAGAGAGGTCACATCCATTCTGCCGGGGGAGGGAGACACCCTTCCGGGTGCAGAGGGAGCAACTTCCGGACGGACAGGGATACACTTATCCTCCGGTGGAGAGCAAGCACCTTTCCGGGCGATGACGGAGACACCCTTCCAGATGGAGAGGGAACAACCCGCGGGTGGAAACGGATCCACTTACACCGTTGGTAGAGAGGGGAGACAGGAAACAACTCCCAAGTGGAGATGGATACTCTGCCGGGTAGAGAGGGTAGACAGAAAACAACTCCCAAGTGGAGATGGACACACTTACCTGCCGGGTAGAGGGTAGACAGGCAACTACTCCTTGGTGGAGATGGATACATTTATCCTGCCAGGTAGAGAGGGTAGACAGGCAACAACTCCTAGGTGGAGATGGATACATTTATCCTGCCGGGTAGAGAGGGTAGACAGGAAACAACTTCCATGTGGAGATGGATACACTTATCCTGCCGGGTAGAGGGTGGACAGGCTGACACTCACCCTGCCGGGTAGGCGACGATGCCGTCCGACGGCGACACATCGACGGCGGCGTTGCTGTTGACGGTGACGCCCAGCACCCGCTCCAGCCGGATCTGCAACCACACGGCCGGTCAGCACAGACGCCGCCACAGCTGACGCGGCTCGTCCGCATCACGCGACACCCCGCAGTCAGCGGCCCGTCAGCCGGGTGCCGAAGGTTCGCAGACCAGCTGCGACGCTGGCATACATCGGCGGACGGCTGCCCCCGGAGCGGCACCACCGTTCGCGGTCAGCCATATCAGTCTGACGTTCCGCTGAGGTCAGGCTGCCCTGTGACAGACATCGGACTGCCGTGCAACTGAGGTCAGACTGTGGTACAACTGGGGTCATATTGTGGCACAACTGAGGTAGTCTGCTGCGTAACTGAGGCCGGCCTGCCGCGTGCATGAGGTCAAACCGTGGCGTAAACGATGTCAGCCAGTGGTGCAACTCAGGGCAGGCTGCAGTGTGACTAAGATCAGACTGTGCTGTAACCAAGGTCAGGCTGCAGCGCGACCGAGCTCAGACTATGGTGCGGCTGAGGTCAGACTGAGGTCAGACTGAGGTCAGACTGTCGCGTGGCCCGCAGCATCGGCACACCGCAGGAGTTGAGGTACACGTGTCACGTGGCCGGCCCCATTGCCAGCGCGAGGCGACAGGTGAAGGGGAGCGGCGGCCAGGTCGCCACTCCTCATCAGAGCCAGCGCTGCAGGCAGCCGAGACATGGCGTCGCAGCGCGTGCCTGAACGTACCCGCCACTCCGGCCGGCCGAAAATTGGCCAAGGTCATCGGGGGTCGGTGGTAGCGGCAGTTGCGGCGCACCGGCTGCCGTCGGGTGCGCCGAAATGCCGGCATTATGTCGGAACACTTTCTCGGCACCAGACAATGTCGGTGGTGCAATCGAACGGCCGCCGGAAGCCTCTCGACGAGCCACTTGGCGGCGCGCCGACGCCGTCAGCGCCGCCTAGCGGAGAACGCCGCGCGCGGAGACTTTGACGCCGACGGCGGCGCTAGCCCGGCGCCCGGCAGGGATTGTGCTGCAGTCCCACCGGCTCTGGCTCTGGTCGCTGCCGTCAGCCGACCGGGCGGGGCCACGGGACACGGCCGTACTATGGCCACACCTCGGCCAGATCAGAGCCACGTCATGACCAGGTCAGGGCCACACCAGGGCCAGATCAGTCACATCAGAGCCGCATCGCGGCCAGATCAGGGCCAGACCATGACCACACCACGGCCACACCAGGGCAAGATCGCGGTCAGACCATGGGGCCAGATCAGGGCCAGACCATGGTCACACCACGGCCACACCAGGGCAAGATCGCGGTCAGACCATGGGGCCAGATTAGGGCCAGACCGCGGCCGTACTATAGCCACACCACGGCCAGATTGTGGCCAGACCAGAGCCGCCGGAAGAGGGCCAGACCAAGGTCAGACCTGAGCCGGGTGCCACGTCAGCCCGACGCGACTGTGACTGCACCGGAGCACACGTACCCACGACCCATGACCCACGACCCAAGCAATGAGCAGGTCACACCATGCACCCAACTGGCCGCCGCACGTCAATGGTGAGAACACATTGGAGCGGCGGCTCCGACACCGTCGGTGCCTGCGGTGGCGGTACGTGGGCATGTGGACGTGTGACGGTCTGGAGCGGCGCCTCCGACACAGTCGGTGCCTGCGGTGGCGGTACGTGGGCATGTGGACGTGTGACGGTCTGGAGCGGCGCCTCCGACACCGTCGGTGCCTGCGGTGGCGGTACGTGGGCATGTGGACGTGTGACGGTCTGGAGCGGCGGCTCCGACACCGTCGGTGCCTGCGGTGGCGGTACGTGGGCATGTGGACGTGTGACGGTCTGGAGCGGCGCCTCCGGCACAGTCGGTGCCTGCGGTGGCGGTACGTGGGCATGTGGACATGGGACGGTTTGGAGCGGCGCCGATCGTGTAGGTGGTGGCTGGCGCAGTGAGCGCGGGTGTCAGCATCAGTGTCAGTATCAGCGCCAGCGTCGGTGTCGGTGTCAGTGTCAGTGTCGATGTCAGTGTCAGCATCAGCATCAGCATCAGCGTCAGTGTCGGTGCCAGTATCAGTGACTGTGTCATTGTCAGTGTCGGTGTTGATGTCGGTGTCAATGTCAGTATCAGTCACGGTGTCAGTGTCAGTCAGTGACATCGTCAGTGTCAGTGTCACGTGTCGCGCAGACAGGGAGCGGCTCGGACGGTGGACGGACGACCGTGCTCAGTCGGACAGTGGTATTGAATTTGACGCGCGTCAGCAGCCGTGCTGCGCGGCAAGCATCCGGCTGTTTCTCTGGCTGTGACAAAAGTCCACTGCACGGCAGCCATGTCGAGCGAGATTACATGATGTCATGTTCCCAGCCTGCCGGCACAATTATCTTCCTGGGGGAACATTATTATCTACAGCCGGCTGTCGAAACCGGCTAAAATGCTCGTCTCGCAATCGAAAGATTGTGGGTTCGAATCTCACCTGTCGCTACTCTTCGCCCGCGACCAATCGGCGTGAGAGATTGGCGACGCTATATGACTCAACGGTCGACGTGTCGTAAAAACCAATAACCAACCAACTAACCGAAACCGGCTAAAACCGGCGCAAAATATCATAAATTAGAATACTTTGGTACGTAGCGAGTCTGTCTCGGCCAGAGTAGATTAGTTCAAATTGTGCACCGCCATGACAATTTAGGCACCGCTCCAATGTTCAGGCAAAGTGGAGCTCTGCACCCGCGTAAAACTTTTGAAACAAAGCCTCCTAACTCCTCAAAAGGTCGCCATCGAAACGTGGTTAGCGATCCAAGCATCAATTCCGCGCAGTTGGGCCATAAAGTTTTCTCAAGGTTCCATCGTGTTCAGAAGATATGATGTCATAGGTGAGCACACCTAAAGTTCAACGAAGTCACGATCTTTCGCCGTTCAACGTGATATAGACAGCATGCACGAAACTAATGCACAATGCACGAAACTAATGTTTCGTGCATTGTGGCAATTGGCGATTCGGCTAGCATGACACTGGTCAGTTCCCTTTCCAAGGTTTGTCACATATCATTGAATTATGCTAATCGATTGCCTTCGTGGCTTTGGAGCTACTGGGCGGCATCGGCGAGGCCACGGACTTTGGATAGAGGGCGATCCGATGGTTATTCTTGCCATGCAACGTTCATAGGCGCAATGCTAAATTTCAAGACATTTGAGCGGGACTTGGGGCACAAGATGCTAAAATGAGCAAGGCGAATGTCGCAGTCTATTCTATGATGAGACTTAGTGTTAGACTGACAGCCAGCCGCATTAAACCTTCTGCTGAATGAGCTGAATGAGCATTCAAAGTTGGTTGGAGTTGCTCATGTTCATATAGTGCAGCAGTTTTCCAGTAAGGATCGGACGTGTGTGTTGTGGACGTACACCATGGAGCTGTGATTGAGGCGGACACCACGTGAGACCGGGACAGCTGCGTGCCTCTAAATCCCAGCATGCGGTTTGCCTTGGCTGGTCGGTTGGTTATTGGTTTTACGACACGTCGACCGTTGAGTCATGTAGCGTCGCCAATCTCTCACGCCGATTA
Organism: Ashinkailepas kermadecensis; assembly: GCA_034440615.1. Classification (NCBI taxonomy): domain Eukaryota; kingdom Metazoa; phylum Arthropoda; class Thecostraca; family Neolepadidae; genus Ashinkailepas; species Ashinkailepas kermadecensis. Next base: position 500,873 of record JAOTOM010005124.1, on the reverse strand, counting down.
GTCGCGGACGAAGAGTAGCGACAGGTGAGACTCGAACCCACAACCTTTCGATTGTGAGACGAGCATCTTACCCCTAGACCACTCGTCCCCGGTTTGCCTTGGCGACGATCGCGTCAGTGTGGGGTAAAAAGGCGACATTGGTGTCGAGAATGACCCGCAGGTCACGCATCTCAATGCGACGTTCCAGGTCGCAGCCCTCGGGTGCATTTGCGACCTGAACTGGCGAGTACGTAGGAAAAATGTGACCACGTTTCATTTGTATGACGTAGTGTGAGGCGCCCAGTGTGCGCCCAAGTGGCGAGACAATCCATGTCAGCCTGAAGGACGGCGACGTCGGCGGTAGATTTAATCCGATCAAACAGCTTCATATCATCGGCATACACAATGCAATTTGTTTGAATGAGACAAGGAAGGTCGGAGACAAAACATATGAGCAACAGGCCCACATGTGCACCATTCTGGGTCACCGGCCAGGACCGGCATTCAGCCGGATGGCTTGCCGTCCGACACGACTCGCCAGCGTCGTGTTGATCACTCGCCTCGCTGGCGGTATGACGCTAATGAAATGCTTTCACTGAGGAGAAAACACGACTACACAAAGCACGACTACACAAAACACGTCTACACAAAGCTGTCAAAATGACACATCGGCAGAACGCACTATTCTACGGGTTCGAGTCCTGCAGCCGGCGGGGTATCCGGGTCCACCTGCCATCAATCGACACACGGGAGGCTGGCGACGCCATGTGAGCCAGCAGTCGGAGGTGTCGTACAACAACCCCAGGATCTTCTTCTTATCGAGCAGCAAACGTTCCCAACTCCTTGCCGGTGATATTGGTCGCACGCCACATGTCTCAAACGACACAGAACCCGAGTGCCGCGCTACGGCAACGAGACCATCGTCCTCTTACATATATGGATGGACTAAGGTCGCCAGAAGCCGGATGGACCAGTCCGGACTGTGTGCGGGGCCTGTTCAGCAGGTTTCAGCGTGCCTTGACGTCCGACGCTGCAGCATTCAACGGCTTGTTAGCTGCATGCCTGCGTACCCCAGCACGTGCACGGATCGTGAGCGGTCTCCTGACCAGCCTGTCCAATGGGACTGTAGAGGTCAGCTGCGACCACGACCAGCCTGTCTACCGGGACCGCAGAGGACAGCGGCGGCCGTGACCGGTCAGTGACTGACCCGCCCGCGGCACCACTGGCCGGCCAGATGGCCTCTCAGACCGCAGAGGTCAGCGGCGACCGTGACCGGCCAGTGACTGACCCGCCAGCGGCACCACTGGTCGGCCAGATGGCCTCTCAGACCACGCTACCAGCTCGTCACGCCGGCATGGTGGTATGCCGGCACAGTAGCACAGCGCCATACCGACACGACACAGCGGCACATTGGTGCAGCGATACAGCGGCACAAGGCTCCACACCGCTGAACCGCGGCATAGGCTTTGGAAGGCGCCCGCAGACAGAATTACAGATGAACGACGGTACCATGGCACGAATACAGCTGACGGCCGCAGTACCATGACACCAATACAGCTGACGGCCGCAGTACCATGGCACCAATACAGCTGAAGGCAGCAGTACCACGGCACCAGTACAGCTGACGGCCGCAGTACCATGACACTAATACAGCTGACGGTCGCAGTACCATGGCACCAATACAGCTGACGGCCGCAGTACCATGGCACCAATACAGCTGACGGCCGCAGTACCATGGCACCAATACAGCTGACGGCCGCAGTACCATGGCACCAATACAGCTGACGGCCGCAGTACCACGGCACCAATACAGCTGACGGCCGCAGTACCATGGCACCAATACAGCTGGAGCCGCAGTACCACGGCACCAATACAGCTGACGGCTGCAGTACCATGGCACCAATACAGCTGACGGCCGCAGTACCACGGCACCAATACAGCTGGCGGCCGCAGTACCATGGCACCAATACAGCTGGCGCCGCAGTACCACGGCACCAATACAGCTGACGGCCGCAGTACCATGGCACCAATACAGCTGACGGCCGCAGTACCATGGCACCAATACAGCTGACGGCCGCAGTACCATGGCACCAATACAGCTGGAGCCGCAGTATCATGGCACCAATACAGCTGACGGCCGCAGTACCACGGCACCAATACAGCTGACGGCCGCAGTACCATGGCACCAATACAGCTGACGGCCGCAGTACCATGGCACCAATACAGCTGACGGCCGCAGTACCACGGCACCAATACAGCTGACGGCCGCAGTACCATGGCACCAATACAGCTGACGGCCGCAGTACCACGGCACCAATACAGCTGACGGCCGCAGTATCAGAACACCTCGCCATCACCATGCCATGGCGTCAGCTGAGCCTGCACAGCGCTGCACCGCTGTCCCGAAGACACAATTACAGAAGGACGGTACCCGGCTTATCAGGCTGACCAGCACGCGCCGGCCCCTACCCACCAAAGCCACAGCCACACCGGGCTGTGGCTGGCGCCCTCGGAATATACGCAGACTGTGAAGGCACTTACGGCAGGAATACACGTACAGACTGTGAAGGCACGTACGCTATGTGTTTGATGGCGCCTGGCATCCGTACAAAGTGGGCTGGTTTCAGCACACGGCCGGCAAGATGGCTATCTCGCCAGGCCTTGTGTGAGGGGCGGGGTGGCCAAGTGGTTAAGGTGTTGAGCTCTGGATACCATGGTCCCGGGTTCAACACTCGCACCGCTCGGGGCATTCCCGCGGCCAACCGGCGAAACAGTGTGGGCGGCGCCATTAGCCGTGATCGTGCATAAAGTGCGTCGTAAACCACCCAATAAACAAACAACAGGCCTTGTGTGAGGGCACGAACACTTTCCACACACTCTCATCTCACAGCAGCTGGACTCAGCGGACAGATGCAGGAAGATGGCCAGATGTCAGCGCGACAGCTGTTGGCGGACCATCCGTATTCTACAGACGTGTCACGGCAGTACCGCGTGGAGCGCCCGAGGCAACTGCACCTTCCAAATACGCCTTGGACGGGCATCAATACTCCGAGCTCAATCATATGCATAGTGTTGTAATGTAATAGCTTCTCGTCGCACCCATACATGGCTCGAAGTAGATTGTTCTCGCCCGGTCATTACATCTCAGCCCAAAGCGGAAAACAGAGGTCAACGTGGCCCAGACCGGCCGTACGTGATAAGTGTCAGGAGCAGCTCGGTGGCACGGGAACGGCCGCACGTTAGGAGGGGTGCCAGCAGTGTTAAAATAATGATTTCTCGTTAGGTGTGAGATGTCGAAACGTGTACAGCAGGATGCCGAAATCGTCATGGAAGTAATGTTATTTAAAATCTTGTTAAGTCATGCAAACCCAGTTTTGATATAACTGCATACATATGACTGTTTCCGTTTTGCATGTTTTAAAAGGTACCTAATTTGGGGTTACCGATATCAACGATAACGATATACTATAAACTTATACTATAAACTGACATTGTATAACATAACACATTATAGGTAATACCTTCACCTGGAATTGCACATCAGGGATCGTTATCACAATCCCGGATCTGTTATGGTGAGCAAAAGTATGATAGTTGTAAACGAGATAGTTAGAAACGAGGCATGCAGACTTCCCAGCACGCACCAAGAAGCACGATGTTGATACATCTTTGGGAGGGATGTTGATTCAGCGTTCAGCAAGTGGTATACTCCACCCTATTTCGCGAATAATTTATCACTGGGTGTCAGGAGCAGCTCAGAGGCATGGACCAGGTGCACATGAGGGTTGTCAGGAGCAGCTCAGTGGCCCAGACCTGCCATACGTCATGAGGGTTGTCAGGAGCAGCTCAGTGGCCCAGACCTGCCATACGTCATGAGGAGTGTCAGGAGCAGCTCAGTGGCCCAGACCTGCCATACGTCATGCGGGGTGTCAGGAGCAGCTCAGTGGCCCAGACCTGCCATACGTCATGAGGGTTGTCAGGAGCAGCTCAGTGGCCCAGACCTGCCATACGTCATGAGGAGTGTCAGGAGCAGCTCAGTGGCCCAGACCTGCCATACGTCATGAGGAGTGTCAGGAGCAGCTCAGTAGCCCAGACCTGCCATACGTCATGAGGAGTGTCAGGAGCAGCTCAGTGGCCCAGACCTGCCATACGTCATGAGGAGTGTCAGGAGCAGCTCAGTGGCCCAGACCTGCCATACGTCATGAGGGTTGTCAGGAGCAGCTCAGTGGCCCAGACCTGCCATACGTCATGAGGGTTGTCAGGAGCAGCTCAGTAGCCCAGACCTGCCATACGTCATGAGGAGTGTCAGGAGCAGCTCAGTAGCCCAGACCTGCCATACGTCATGAGGAGTGTCAGGAGCAGCTCAGTAGCCCAGACCTGCCATACGTCATGAGGAGTGTCAGGAGCAGTTCAGTAGCCCAGACCTGCCGTACGTCATGAGGAGTGTCAGGAGCAGTTCAGTGGCCCAGACCTGCCATACGTCATGAGGGGTGTCAGGAGCAGCTCAGTAGCCCAGACCTGCCATACGTCATGAGGGGTGTCAGGAGTAGCACCGCACGTCACGTGTACCCGAGTGGACGCGGCTGACGAGGCTGACGCAGCTGACGAGGCTGACGATGCTCGCGAGGCTGACGCAGCTGACGCGGCTGACGATGCTGACGCAGCTGACGCCGGCAGCAGCAGACAGGGTGGTCGGGGTGCGCTGTCGCTCCGCCTCCGTAAACATGTTGTCCGCGGCAGCGGTGCCGGTGCGGTCGGAGGCCGGCAGCGGTGCCGGTGCGGTCGGAGGCCGGCAGCGGTGCCGGTGCGGTCGGAGGCCGGCAGCGGTGCCGGTGCGGTCGGAGGCCGGCAGCGGTGCCGGTGCGGTCGGAGGCCGGCAGCGGTGCCGGTGCGGTCGGAGGTCGGCAGCTGTGCCGGTGCGGTCGGAGGCCGGCAGCGGTGCCGGTGCGGTCGGAGGCCGGCAGCGGTGCCGGTGCGGTCGGAGGCCGGCAGCGGCGTCACACGACGACGTCCCTTCCTGGTCGGCCAAGGCGAGCCGGTGTCTCGAGCTGCATCGACACGCACTGCCATCGGTCGGCGTGCCGCTGCAGCTCGCTTGTCGATACCTTATCAGTCAGTACGACCTGACTTTAAAAACCGCGCCGTCTGGATCATCAGCATCGCCACCGTCACAGCTATCGGCGGCGGCGGCGGCGGCCTCAGTGCCGAGACGGGTCCTGACTGCCCGGCAGGCTGGGCCATAGCCGGCCCTGGCACCGTCACCAGACCGTACCTCCGCCGCAGCACAGCTGTCTGTCCCGGCCGTCATCAGGCCGTACCTCTGTCGCAGTACAGCCGTCTGTCTCCGCCGTCACCAGGCCGTACCTCAACCGCAGCACAGCCGTCACCAGGCCGTACCTCTGCCGCAGTACAGCCGTCTGTCTCCACCGTCACCAGGCCGTACCTCTGCCGCAGTACAGCCGTCTGTCTCGGCCGTCACCAGGCCGTACCTCTGCCGCAGTACAGCTGTCTGTCTCCACTGTCATCAGGTCGTACCTCTGTCGCAATATCGGCCGTCTGTCTCGGCCGTCACCAGTACAGCCGTCTGTCTCGGCCGTCACCAGGCCGTACCTCTGTCGCAGTATCGGCCGTCTGTCTCGGCCGTCACCAGTACAGCCGTCTGTCTCGGCCGCCCGGGTCGTCCGGCAGTGGTCGGCGGCCACCGGAGCCACTGGCCGCACCCGCCCAGCACGGCTCAGCCCGCCCGGCAGCAGGTGCACCGCACCCGACACGATCGGGGACCTGAACAAATGGAGCCGTCACCGGCCGTGACAACAGGGGCCCTAGGTCTCCACTGCAGGCGGGCTGTCGCCACCATCGCTCGTGAGACAATCCGGCCAGACCATGGTCTGGCCGCCCGACCCGCCCGCCCAGCCCGACCAGCCCGAGAAAAGGCCCGGCAAGACCATGGCACAGCCAGAACAGCCCAGCCAGATCACGGAACAGCCTGGCCCGACCATGGCACAACACGACCAAACCGCGAGAAGACCCGGCCGAACCATGGCACAGCCCGACCAGCCCGTGAGACAATCCGACCAGACCATAGCACAGCACGACGAGCCCGCGAGAAGGCCCGGCGAGACCATGTTACAGCCCGATCAGCCCGCGAGAAGACCCGGCCGGACCATGGCACAGACCGACCAGCCCGCCAGAAGGCCCGGCGAGACCATGGCACAGCCCGACCAGACCATGGCACAGTCCGACCAGACCATGTTACAGCCCGACCAGCCCGCGAGAAGACCCGGCCGGACCATGGCACAGACCGACCAGCCCGCCAGAAGGCCCGGCGAGACCATGGCACAGCCCGACCAGACCATGGCACAGCCCGACCAGACCACGGCACAGCCCAACCAGCCCGTGGCAGCGACCACAGCTCCGGGCGGCCTGTTTCTCTCGGCACGCGCCGCACGCCGACACAACGGCGCGCGGAGAAACGGAAAGAAAGCGGTGCACGGCCGGCGCCACGTCCGGACTGCCAATGTCGAGCGGCTGCCGTTAGGCTGGTCACCGAGCGGCTGACATTAGGCTGGTCACCGAGCGGCTGACATTAGGCTGGTCACCGAGCGGCTGACATTAGGCTGGTCACCGAGCGGCTGACATTAGGCTGGTCACCGAGCGGCTGACATTAGGCTGGTCACCGAGCGGCTGACATTAGGCTGGTCACCGAGCGGCTGACATTAGGCTGGTCACCGAGCGGCTGACATTAGGCTGGTCACCGAGCGGCTGACATTAGGCCTAGTCACCGAGCGACTGACATTAGGCTGGACACCGAGCGGCTGCCGTTAGGCTGGTCACCGAGCGGCTGCCGTTAGGCTGGTCACCGACCGGCTGACATTAGGCTGGTCACCGAGCGACTGACATTAGGCTGGTCACCGAGCGGCTGACATTAGGCTGGTCACCGAGCGGCTGACATTAGGCTGGTCACCGACCGGCTGACATTAGGCTGGTCACCGAGCGGCTGACATTAGGCTGGTCACCGACCGGCTGACATTAGGCTGGTCACCGACCGGCTGACATTAGGCTGGTCACCGAGCGGCTGACATTAGGCTGGTCACCGAGCGGCTGACATTAGGCTGGTCACCGAGCGGCTGACATTAGGCTGGTCACCGAGCGGCTGACATTAGGCTGGTCACCGAGCGGCTGACATTAGGCTGGTCAACGAGCGGCTGACATTAGGCTGGTCACCGACCGGCTGACATTAGGCTGGTCACCGAGCGGCTGACATTAGGCTGGTCACCGAGCGGCTGACATTAGGCTAGTCACCGAGCGACTGACATTAGGCTGGTCACCGAGCGGCTGACATTAGGCTGGTCACCGAGCGGCTGACATTAGGCTGGTCACCGAGCGGCTGACATTAGGCTGGTCACCGAGCGGCTGACATTAGGCTGGACACCGAGCGGCTGAAATGGGCACCAGGAGTCAACGTTCGGACACAAGTCGCCAGAGGTTGCCTACGGACAGCGTCCGGACAGCCAGCAGGCGGTGTCGGCCTCCAGACAGCGTCCGGACACTCAGCAGACAGTGTCAGCCTCCGGACAGCGTCCGGACACTCAGCAGAGTGTCGGTCTCCGGACAGCGTCCGGACACTCAGCAGACAGTGTCAGCCTCCGGACAGCGTCCGGACACTCAGCAGAGTGTCGGCCTCCGGACAGCGTCCGGACACTCAGCAGGCAGTGTCGGCCTCCGGACACTCAGCAGACAGTGTCGGCCTCCGGACAGCGTCCGGACACTCAGCAGGCAGTGTCAGCCTCCGGACAGCGTCCGGACACTCAGCAGAGTGTCGGCCTCCGGACAGCGTCCGGACAGCCAGCAGGCGGTGTCGGCCTCCGGACAGCGTCCGGACACTCCGCAGGCGGTGTCGGCCGCCGAGCCGTGTCTGCGGACCGGGCGCCGGCCGGAGCGGCACCGGAGCCGGCCGGGCCGTCACCCTTCGCCCGTGGGAGCGGGCGGCCGGCAAATTGCCCGGTCGCCGGCGGCCAGCGTCTGCCGGCGGCGGCGGCGACCGGCGACGTCGCCATGTGATGCGAGTCATACCGTCAACTGGGCCAACTCCACACATTAATCAGCTGTCGGCACACCGGCACACGGCGCCACGGACGCCGTACGCCGCAACGCCGACTGAAACGCTTTGAGCTTATCCAACACGAATCGGTGAAGGTCAATCCGTATCTAATCCAAATATATCGACAACCAGAAAGGTAATTCAAAGAAATCCGATTGGATGAAGTGCATTTTTGTGCAAAAAGTCGAGCAGGAAAAGCAGATCTCACAGCTGAGAGATCAAATGCAACCCAATCGCGAACGTTCTGTCAGAATTGTGTCCCATCCGATCCAAGTCCAGATCCAATTAAATATCCGTACTAACAGTCGAACAATCCCGTCCCTGTTGTGCTATAGCCGGCCGACACGAGCAGCAGACGTCGGCGCGGCGGAGCGGCGGCGCACGTCGTCTCGGCACGAGCCGGCGGCGCCGTGCTGTTTGTCCACTCAGGGCGCGCGGCGCGCTGGAGGAGTGACCGGGTGATGGGTCGGCGTACCTGGCGTGGAGCGGGGCGCCAGCCGTCTCAACCGCCCGGCCGGAGAAACGGCCTCCAACTAGTCGAAACCGGGGGCAATCAACGGGAGCCGAGCGCCGGTGTCGGCGGAGCGATATCCCACAGCAGCTGAGCGTCAGTGTCGGTGGAGCGATATCCCACAGCAGCCGGTGTCGGCGGAGTGATATCCCACAGCGTCAGTGTCGGCAGAGCGATACCCCACAGCAGCCGGTGTCGGCGGAGCGATATCCCACAGCGCCGGTGTCGGCGGAGCGATATCCCACAGCAGCTGAGCGTCAGTGTCGGTGGAGCGATATCCCACAGCGTCAGTGTCGGTGGAGCGATATCCCACAGCGCCGGTGTCGGCGGAGCGATATCCCACAGCGCCGGTGTCGGCGGAGCGATATCCCACAGGAGCCGGTGTCGGCGGAGCGATATCCCACAGCGTCAGCGTCGGCAGAGCGATATCCCACAGCGCCGGTGTCGGCGGAGCGATATCCCACAGCAGCTGAGCGTCAGTGTCAGCGGAGCGATACCCCACAGCAGCCGGCGTCGGCGGAGCGATATCCCACAGCGTCAGTGTCGGCAGAGCGATATCCCACAGCGCCGGTGTCGGCGGAGCGATATCCCACAGCGCCGGTGTCGGTGGAGCGATACCCCACAGCAGCTGAGCGTCAGTGTCGGTGGAGCGATATCCCACAGGAGCCGGTGTCGGCGGAGCGATATCCCACAGCGTCAGTGTCGGCAGAGCGATATCCCACAGCGCCGGTGTCGGCGGAGCGATATCCCACAGCGCCGGTGTCGGCGGAGCGATATCCCACAGCAGCTGAGCGTCAGTGTCAGCGGAGCGATACCCCACAGCAGCCGGCGTCGGCGGAGCGATACCCCACAGCAGCCGGTGTCGGCGGAGCGATACCCCACAGCAGCCGGTCGCCGGTCAGCCGCCGGCACACGGTGAGGAGAGCTCGTCGCTCACGATCGAACCGAGACCAGTTACACACGGCGGCGCCGGCCACGGGTGGGAATACACGGCCGGCTGCCGCTGCTCCTCTTTCACTTTCCAGGCGGTCGGCAGCGGCGGTCCGACGGCGTCCGGTCACGCGCCTGTCTCCCCGTGTCCGACAGTGTCCGACGGTGTCCGGCCAGGTGGCTGACACCCTGTGTCCTACAGTGACCGGACAAGTGGCTGACCCCCTGTGTCGGAAGTGACCGGCCAGGTAGCTGCTCTCCTGTGTCCGACAGCGTCCGACATTGTCCGGCCAGGTGGCTGACCCCCTGTGTCCGACATTGTCCGGCCAGGTGGCTGACACCCTGTGTCCGACATTGTCCGGCCAGGTGGCTGGCCCCCTGTGTCCGACAGTGACCGGACAAGTGGCTGACACCCTGTGTCGGAAGTGACCGGCCAGGTAGCTGCTCTCCTGTGTCCGACAGTGCACGTCCAAGCGGCTGACCCCTGTGTCTGATAATGTCCGGGAATGTTGCTGCCTCGTGCACGTTGGTGATGAGCAGGGCACCCCGCAGGTTTCAGACCAGCAGCATAGCTGCAATATCACTGGACGCGACAGTCAACGAACAGCCGAGCTGGCAGTGTTCGAAACGAAAATGATCAACCACCAAATAAATTGTGATCATTCACTAGTTTCCAGATGGTTCCTTGGTCACAGGGGCAAATCAACCTCATTGGTCACGCAGCGTCCACAAATCGGTGTGTACGTTGCTCGCTGCACGTCAACAGGAACAGACGTACGGCCCGTATTCCACGCGTCCAAACTTATAAAGAGCAACAGCATTCAGTTCAGTTCAGTTCCTCAGTATCCTGAGGTGTCCTGCAAGCAGGCTGCGGAAGAATTCGCCAGCCGTGTGGCGGTGAGGACCAGAAGTAATGCGGCACGACTGGAGAACCCGCTCAGTGCGCACATCAAACACAGCCTACTGAGAAACATTAACGGGTCAAACCTGCTCAATGAATAAGTAATGCGGCACGACCGGAGAGCTATCTCAGTGCGCACATTAAACACAGCCTATCGAGAAACATTAACCAGTCGAGCCTGTTCAATGGACAATTTCCGCGTCATCGCCCGGAACGCCGCCTGATCGCGGGGTGATGGATGCTAAGAAACCAGGAATACGGTCGTCACTGCATGCTCGGTGCTCAGAAACTCCTAACCCAACATGGCGGCTTACGCCTACAGTTCAGGTGTCATCTATTTAATCCACATCAGCATCGGACTGTAATGAATTGGACTGTAATAAAGCCACCCCTCTCCCTTCCTCCTAACCGTTAATGCTGTTCACCTGATAGGATACAATCATAATCCTGCCAGTCGTCCACAGTCAAGCTCAACTGTGCGCACGCTGCTCACCGTGTACTAAACAACCTGATCTAATAGGCTAACTAATGCAAACAGTGTTCGCGCGGACACGTGTGTACAAGGTGGAGAGAGCCGCTGCTGCTGCTGCTTACGATGTGCGAACGATGGCAAATAGAGCAGCCGCGGCGGTCCTCACAAATGGCAGCTGGCCAACATTAGCATAAGGTCGGTCTCCGCACAGACACGCAGTCTTTGTTCGCTGCACGAGCTGTTTGACGAGGCGTGTTTTCACTCGGAGGCTAATAGCTGTCGCCAGTCATCGCCCGCCCACCAAGTTGTCTCATGGTCGGCCGCCAGGTGTGCCCCAGCTCGAGATCTTTGGCGTCCAGTCCACTCTGACCACTGGACCGCCGGGTCCTGATCATGAACAGCAGCTCTGACCATTGGACCACCGGTCCTAACCATGAACAGCAGCTCTGACCACTGGATCACCGACTCCTGACCGTGAACAGCAGCTCTGACCACTGGACCATCGAGACCTGAATATGACCACCTGTGTCCTGGAACTTATTGTTTGTATAGTGATGGGGAAGGAGGGTAATGTCAAGAAGTCAACTGATGCATTCAAAAAGTGCAAAGGCATGGATAATGCCTATTGATGGGTTACTTTCTATTGTTTGTTTATTGGATGGTTCTCGACGCACTTTATGCACGATCACGGCTAATGGAGCCGCCCACACTGTTTCGCCGGTGGGCCGCGGGATTGGGAAATGTCCCGAGTGGTGCGAGTGTTGAACCCGGGACCTTTGGTACCCAGAACTCAACACCTTAACCACTCGGCCAACCCCGCCCCCGGGTTACTTTATATGACGTTTGTTTATCGCCTGATGATGATAATGATGTCCGTAGTGTATCTGATGTCTGATGATAGTGTACCAGTCGGCAGTGCTGTCGCCAGAAGCCATACATGCTTTTTAAGATACAAATCTTACACATACCATGCAACAAAAAAGCCAAAAAGGCAGTTAACGATGTTACACAAAAAGTGATGTTAAAAACAATTGTCATTAAGTGTGGGTCTCCGCTCAAATTTCCGAACTTCCGGGCACTGCCAGCAGCTCTGACCACTGGACCACCAAGCCTGACCATGACCAGCAGCTCTGACCACTAGGCCACCGAGCCTGACCATGACCAGCAGCTCTGACCACTGGACCACCGAGCCTGACCATGACCAGCAGCTCTGACCACTGGGCCACCGAGCCCCGACTATGCTCCACACCGCGGCTGGAATACCATGAGGATGACGAGTATGGGCGTTCGTGCCGTGCGTAACGGTACCACCGCGCCGTTCCGAAGAAGTGGGCACCGCCATGGCGCCAAGCGCCCGTCTTCTGAGAGCAGTGAAAGCACCGAATTTCGCTGGCTCGGTGCGGGAACAGTCAAAGCCACGATGGGAGACTGGTGATACGAACGCACATGCAACATCACTCTGCGCAGGTGCTGTGTTACCATCCACTAATCACTGGCTTCCGCCAACCCACCTGATTTATCGACCACAACTCGTGCCACCCGTCACGAAGGCGGATACAGAGATGTTCCAGTCGGAGAACATAAACTCAGGTAGCTGACAGACATTGTGCAGGCAGCATGCGGCTGCCGACTTGCTATTATAGCCTTGATATATAGCTGCCGAGACGCATTCAGGCGCTTAGGACAAAAATGAGCACAGAAAAGGATGTGGCTCTTCCACATCAACCGAAGCGTTTCCGAACTCTTGCCTCTGTGTCCTCGCAGCACACGAGAGACCGTCTGCGTGGTCGTGTGCCGACAGACACCATCAGCACGTCAGCAGACCGGAGCTGTGTGCCGACAGACACGATCAGCACGTCAGCAGACCGGAGCTGTGTGCCGACAGACACCACCAGCACGTCAGCAGGCAGGAGCTGTGTGCCGACAGACACCATCAGCACGTCAGCAGGCCGTCAGCACGTCGGAGCTGTGTGCCGACAGTCACCATCAGCACGTCAGCAGGCCGTCAGCACGTCGGAGCTGTGTGCCGACAGTCACCATCAGCACGTCAGCAGGCCGTCAGCACGTCGGAGCTGTGTGCCGACAGACACCATCAGCACGTCAGCAGACCGGAGCTGTGTGCCGACAGACACCATCAGCACGTCAGCAGACCGGAGCTGTGTGCCGACAGACACCATCAGCACGTCAGCAGACCGGAGCTGTGTGCCGACAGACACCATCAGTACGACAGCAGACCGGAGCTGTGTGCCGACAGACACCATCAGCACGTCAGCAGACCGGAGCTGTGTGCCGACAGACACCATCAGCACGTCAGCAGACCGGAGCTGTGTGCCGACAGACACCATCAGCACGTCAGCAGACCGGAGCTGTGTGCCGACAGACACCATCAGCACGTCAGCAGACCGGAGCTGTGTGCCGACAGACACCATCAGTACGACAGCAGACCGGAGCTGTGTGCCGACAGACACCATCAGCACGTCAGCAGGCCGGAGCTGTGTGCCGACAGACACCATCAGCACGTCAGCAGACCGGAGCTGTGTGCACAGACACCATCAGCAGTCAGCAGGCAGGTGTGTGCCGACAACACCATCAGCAAGTCAGCAGACCGGAGCTGTGCCACAGACACCATCAGCAGTCAGCAGACCGGAGCTGTGTGCCGACAGACACCATCAGCGTCAGCAGACCGGAGCTGTGTGCCGACAGACACCATCAGCACGTCAGCAGGCAGGAGCTGTGTGCCGACAGACACCATCAGCAAGTCAGCAGACCGGAGCTGTGTGCCGACAGACACCATCAGCAAGTCAGCAGACCGGAGCTGTGTGCCGACAGACACCATCAGCACGTCAGCAGACCGGAGCTGTGTGCCGACAGACACCATCAGCACGTCAGCAGACCGGAGCTGTGTGCCGACAGACACCATCAGCACGTCAGCAGGCAGGAGCTGTGTGCCGACAGACACCATCAGCACGTCAGCAGACCGGAGCTGTGTGCCGACAGACACCATCAGCACGTCAGCAGACCGGAGCTGTGTGCCGACAGACACCATCAGCACGTCAGCAGGCAGGAGCTGTGCGTGTCGGCGCCCTGCTGGCTGCCACAGTTTGACCGCACGTGGCACGCAAACACAATGGGTGCCGGCCGATCCGGCGGAAGTGCGCCGCTCGTGGCCGTATTTGGCAGCGGGTGACGCCAGCCGGCAACATTTGGACGTGGCGGCGACGACAGGCGGGGCCGGCCGACACACCCGCCCTCATGGGCCACCCGTCACGGAAGACACGGTCACCCGCCATACATAGCACGGTCACCCGCCATACATAGCACGGTCACCCGTCACAGACGACACGGTCACCCGCCATACATAGCACGGTCACCCGTCACAGACGACACGGCCACCCGTCACGGAAGACACGGTCACCCGCCATACATGACGGTCACCCGCCATACATAGCATGGTCAGCCGTCACGGAAGACACGGTCACCCGCCATACATGACGGTCACCCGCCATACATAGCACGGTCACCCGTCACAGACGACACGGCCACACCGTCACCCGTCACAGACGACACGGCCACCCCACGGAAGACACGGTCACCCGCCATACATGACGGTCACCCGCCAACCCGTCACAGACGACACGGTCACCCGTCACATAGGACACGGCCGCCCGTCACAGACGACACGGCCACCCGCCATACATAACACGGTCACCCGTCACAGACGACACGATCACCCGTCACAGACGACACGGTCACCCGCCATACATAGCACGGTCACCCGTCACAGACGACACGGCCACCCGCCATACATAGCACGGTCACCCGTCACAGACGACACGGTCACCCGTCACATGGGACACGGCCACCCGCCATACATAACACGGTCACCCGTCACAGACGACACGGCCACACAGATCTCTGAGTCAGCCGTCTTTGGCGCCGATAGACACGCCTGGTTTGTGCGCACTGATACGGTACTGGTATTTGATTATTGTTTATCTTATCATTTTCGGCCATTATTCACGTGCATGGAGGTTCAGCTCGTGTGCGATCACCGACACAGATCAGACTGGTCACAGTTGTGACGCCGGTACAGATCAGACTGGTCACAGGTGTGATCATCGGTACAGACCAGACTGTCACAGGTGTGACGCCGGTACAGACCAGACTGTCACAGGTGTGACGCCGGTACAGACCAGACTGTCACAGGTGTGACGCCGGTACAGACCAGACCGTCACAGATGTGATCACCGGTACAGACCAGACTGTCACAGGTGTAACGCCGCTCGTGACGGACTGTGAGGCACCAGTCTGTCAGTGCTGTTGTCAGCGCTATTTGTTGTTTGATATTTGGGCCTTAGGGCGCTTCGACCAGTCTTCGATCATCCGCGGCCGTTGTTGTGCAGCGCGGCCTAGACGAGAGATGGAGGTGAGGAGGGAACAATGGAAGAAACCGGCAGCAGGGGGAACAGAGGACGGCAGCGTGGCAGCCATGTGAGTGGTGGCCGAGCGACACGAGATGGTCCAGGTGTGGGTCACCTGGCACCATGGGTGTGCACGTGATGGCATTGGGAGCTTCAGCTAGCCGGCGACTGTTGCTTTGGAGCCATCGTCAAAACGAGGGGAGGTAGCCCCAGACCGGCTTCAGTTTAAGTCCCACCTGCGCAGCGATTTGATTGATGAGCATGGATGTAGCTGATGCTATGTTCCTATGTAGTGGTCAGTTGTGGTGGTGTCCACAAGGTGCCATGGATGTAGCTGATGCTATGTTCCTATGTAGTGGTCAGTTGTGGTGATGTCCACGAGGTGCCATGGATGTAGCTGATGCTATGTCCCTATGTAGTGGTCAGTTGTGGTGGTGTCCACGAGGTGCCATGGATGTAGCTGATGCTATGTTCCTATGTAGTGGTCAGTTGTGGTGGTGTCCACGAGGTGCCATGGATGTAGCTGATGCTATGTTCCTATGTAGTGGTCAGTTGTGGTGGTGTCCACGAGGTGCCATGCTCTCCTGTCTTGTCACTTGGTTTATACGTATGTTTGTAGGTTCGCACTAGATATCTTAGGTATTATGCTGGATCTGGGTGCTTAAAGTTTCTGCACGTCGATATTCGTCATGGACCACACCGATGTCAGCACATGCCAGCGTCACACGCACGGCTGCATCGCCACGACTTTGCTGCATTTTGACATAGTGAGTGCCACTTTGGCCAGTAATCACCAGCCCTCACCCAATCAACAGCACACACGGTCCGGCTGTCACTGCTTCCGGGCCACTGGTGAGCCGACCAGTGACACCAGCCGTCGGTGACCGCCACCGGCCCGCCGTCACTGGGCCAACCAGTTACACCAGCCGTCGGTGACCGTCACTGGCCGACCAGTTACACCAGCCGTCGGTGACCGTCACTGGGCCGACCAGTTACACCAGCCGTCGGTGACCGTCACTGGGCCGACCAGTTACACCAGCCGTCGGTGACCGTCACTGGGCCGACCAGTGACACCAGCCGTCGGTGACCGTCACTGGGCCGACCAGTTACACCAGCCGTCGGTGACCGTCACTGGCCGACCAGTTACACCAGCCGTCGGTGACCGTCACTGGGCCGACCAGTGACACCAGCCGTCGGTGACCGTCACTGGGCCGACCAGTTACACCAGCCGTCGGTGACCGTCACTGGCCGACCAGTGACACCAGCCGTCGATGACCGTCACTGGGCCGACCAGTGACACCAGCCGTCGGTGACCGTCACTGGGCCGACCAGTGACACCAGCCGTCGGTGACCGTCACTGGGCCGACCAGTGACACCAGCCGTCGGTGACCGCCACCGGCTCGCCGTGTGAGACTGGCCGACCACAGGTGAGTCGGGTCAGCCGGTGAGTCGGGTCAGCCGCTGCGGCCGGCCGCCGCAGCGGCCGCTCCACCAGCCGGCAACGACCGGCCGAACAAAGGCGGGCGTCGGCGGCCGCGGCCGCGCCGCGTGAGAAGGCGGCAGCGGCGACGGCAGCGGAGGTCCCGGCGTCGGCTGGGAGATCCCGTCCGTCCGTCCGTCCGTCCACGTCCACGTCCGCGACCGTCCGCCAGCCCGCCCGTCCGTCAGTCCGTCCTTCCGTCCTTCCGTCCGTCCGTCGCAGAAGGCCGAGCCGTCACACCGCCGCCAGTAGCCACACGCACCGCACAGCACGAACAGCTACCGGCAGTGCACCACCGCGCCGGCGGCACCAGCCGCTCCGCACCAATGGTGGCCCGTTAACGTCTGCGCAACTGCTTCAACCACAACGTCCGTGCAAGCGCTGGGTTTGTCGTGCCGCATGGCGACAAGGTCCGCCACGGCGAATGTCAGCCACTCATCCTTTGCCACGCCTTCAAGGAGGCCGCCACGCCGACAGTTCATGTCGCACCATCTGTCGACAAACCTGCGCAACAAGTAAATCGCCGTCCCGGTGTGAGCCAGGTAGGATCGATGTCGTTCGGCAGTGGTGTCCATGGCGCGTGTCGCCCGGTGCGCTGGGCCTGCCAATAGCCTGAGGCGGCGGTCGGCCGGGCCACGGGTGACCTGACCTCGTGCCGACTCCCCAGTCTCACCGGTACAGGCCACCGTGGAGCGTCGCCACATGCCCGGTCGCCGTCGGAACTGCGGCCGCCGCAGACTTCAGCCGCCGCGGGTCACAGTCGTGCGGTGTGCCGCTATGCGGTGAGTGAGGTACGGATCACGTCATGTGCCGTTCGCCGAGCGCCAGTCTCCTCGGGCCGAGCACACACCTCACCGCGTCGGTACACACCCGTCCCCCAGAACACGAGCGGGTCTGGCGACACAACGCCGGCGTAGTAGACAAACTCACTAACTCACTGAACCACAACAATGGACACTGCGTGCAATTACCTGCCACCTCGACCTGCCTGTCGGGTGCGTCCGCCCAGTCGGCTTCTCCGGGCAGGGCGCTGGCCCCGCGACACTACACCAGCTTGGTTGACAAACTCACTGAACCACAACAATGGACACCGTGTGCAATTACCTGGCACCTCGACCTTCCTGTCGGGTACGTCCGCCCAGTCGGCCTGTCCGGGCAGGCTGTATGGTCAGGCTGTCTGGTCAGCCTATCAAAGCAGGCTGCCTAGATATAGCGTAAAAGAGACGGCGAGGAGAAGAGCGGTCACAGGCACACCCCGCCGGTCTGCCATACCGATCGTCGTTTGTGTCGCACGCAGCCTTGTCAGACCTCACACCTGATGCTCGCTACCGATCATCTGGACAATACCGAGCCCACACAGCAGCAGCGGACAGGCCGTGTCTGTACAGTGGCAATGTTGTCACCGGGACAATACCGAGCCCACACAGCAGCAGCGGACAGGCCGTGTCTGTACAGTGGCAATGTTGTCACCGGGACAATACCGAGCCCACACAGCAGCAGCGGACAGGCCGTGTCTGTACAGTGGCAATGTTGTCACCGTGACAATACCGAGCCCACACAGCAGTAGCGGACAGGCCGTGTCTGTACAGTGGCAATGTTGTCACCGGGACAATACCGAGCCCACATAGCAGCAGCGGACAGGCCGTGCCAGTGGCAATGTTGTCACCGGGACAATACCGAGCCCACATAGCAGCAGCGGACAGGCCGTGTCGCACGTGGCAATGTTGTCACCGGGACAATACCGAGCCCACACAGCAGCACGGAAGGC
Organism: Ashinkailepas kermadecensis; assembly: GCA_034440615.1. NCBI lineage: Eukaryota > Metazoa > Arthropoda > Thecostraca > Neolepadidae > Ashinkailepas > Ashinkailepas kermadecensis. The sequence goes on along the minus strand of JAOTOM010005124.1, from coordinate 482,310 downwards.
CGTGTCGACAGCGGCAAGTTGTCACGGCAATACCGAGCCCACACAGCAGCAGCGGACAGGCCGTGTCTGTACAGTGACAATGTGTCACCGGGACAATACCGAGCCCACACAGCAGCAGCGGACAGGCCGGTCGTACAGTGACAATTGTCACCGGGACAATACGAGCCCACACAGCAGCAGCGGGAGGCCGTGTCTGTACAGTGGCAATGTTGTCACCGGGACAATACTGAGCCCACACAGCAGCAGCGGGGAGGCCGTGTCTGTACAGCGGCAATGTTGTCACCTGGACAATACCGAGCCCACACAACAGCAGCGGGGAGGCCGTGTCTGACAGTGACAATGTTGTCACCGGGACAATACGAGCCCACACGCAGCAGCGGAAGGCCGTGTCTGTACAGTGGCAATGTTGTCACCGGGACAATACCGAGCCCACACAACAGCACGGGGAGCCGTGTCTGTACAGTGACAATGTTGTCACCGGGACAATACCGAGCCCACACAGCAGCAGCGGGCAGGCCGTGTCTGTACAGTGGCAATGTTGTCACCGGGACAATACTGAGCCCACACAGCAGCAGCGGGGAGGCCGTGTCTGTACAGTGACAATGTTGTCACCTGTACGCCGTGCAGTTGAGTGGCAGCTGCCAATCGAGCCAGCAACGTTGGCGGGCGCTGGTTTAGTTCGTGCATCCTGGCGTCGGCTCGTTGGTCCTGTCAATTGCCTGAAGCGGCGGTCGGCCGAACCACAGCTGGCTGCAGCGACATACTGGGTGGGCTGACCTGACCTGACCTGACATGCAGCCTCGTCAGCGGTCACAGTCGATCACGACCGACTACAGTGGCATACAGGACAGGGCACAACACAACCGGCGCTGGCTGTTTTCGACATCGCTTGGACGGCGATGCCGTAGAAGAATACGGCGTACCTCTGCCTGCTTGGTTGCATGATTATTTAGGCTTGAGGGTGCAGCGACCAATACCTGGTTAGTTGGCGTCGACTGCCTGGCGCCTGTCGTATCGCGTGGCTGCACGACAGAGGGTCCCTCAGCCTTTTTGTACCGAAAGGCGAGGAGGAAATATCGCACATCGCATCGGCATCGTAAACTCGAGTACACTGTGCTGCAAGCCATGGCCCGAGATGGCACCGAGTCCAGCGTCAGGTACTATAACCGTCTGACATGGTGTGCAATGTCGGTGACCGTCCAGTGTCAGGTACTATAACCGTCTGACATGGTGTGCAATGTCGGTGACCATCCAGTGTCACGTACTATAACCGTCTGACATGGTGTGCAATGTCGGTGACCATCCAGTGTCAGGTACTATATCCGGCTGACATGGTGTGCAATGTCGGTGACCATCCAGTGTCAGGTGCTATATCCGGCTGACATGGTGTACAATGTCGGTGACCATCCAGTGTCAGGTACTATATCCGGCTGACATGGTGTACAATGTAGGTGCCCATCCGGTGTCACGTACTATAACCGTCTGACATGGTGTGCAATGTCGGTGCCCATCCAGTGTCACGTACTATAACCGGCTGACATGGTGTGCAATGTAGGTGCCCATCCAGTGTCACGTACTATAACCGTCTGACATGGTGTGCAATGTCGATGCCCATCCAGTGTCACGTACTATAACCGGCTGACATGGTGTACAATGTAGGTGCCCATCCAGTGTCACGTACTATAACCGTCTGACATGGTGTGCAATGTCGGTGCCCATCCAGTGTCACGTACTATAACCGTCTGACATGGTGTGCAATGTCGGTGACCATCCAGTGTCAGGTGCTATATCCGGCTGACATGGTGTACAATGTCGGTGACCATCCAGTGTCAGGTACTATATCCGGCTGACATGGTGTACAATGTAGGTGCCCATCCGGTGTCACGTACTATAACCGTCTGACATGGTGTGCAATGTCGGTGCCCATCCAGTGTCACGTACTATAACCGTCTGACATGGTGTGCAATGTCGGTGCCCATCCAGTGTCACGTACTATAACCGTCTGACATGGTGTGCAATGTCGGTGACCATCCAGTGTCAGGTGCTATATCCGGCTGACATGGTGTACAATGTCGGTGACCATCCAGTGTCAGGTACTATATCCGGCTGACATGGTGTACAATGTAGGTGCCCATCCGGTGTCACGTACTATAACCGTCTGACATGGTGTGCAATGTCGGTGCCCATCCAGTGTCACGTACTATAACCGGCTGACATGGTGTACAATGTCGGTGCCCATCCAGTGTCACGTACTATAACCGTCTGACATGGTGTGCAATATCGGTGCCCATCCAGTGTCAGGTACTATAACCGTCTGACATGGTGTGCAATGTCGGTGCCCATCCAGTGTCACGTACTATAACCGTCTGACATGGTGTGCAATGTCGGTGCCCATCCAGTGTCACGTACTATAACCGTCTGACATGGTGTGCAATGTCGGTGACCATCCAGTGTCAGGTGCTATATCCGGCTGACATGGTGTACAATGTCGGTGACCATCCAGTGTCAGGTACTATATCCGGCTGACATGGTGTACAATGTAGGTGCCCATCCGGTGTCACGTACTATAACCGTCTGACATGGTGTGCAATGTCGGTGCCCATCCAGTGTCACGTACTATAACCGTCTGACATGGTGTACAATGTCGGTGACCATCCAGTGTCAGGTACTATAACCGTCTGACATGGTGTACAATGTAGGTGCCCATCCGGTGTCACGTACTATAACCGTCTGACATGGTGTGCAATGTCGGTGCCCATCCAGTGTCACGTACTATAACCGTCTGACATGGTGTACAATGTCGGTGACCATCCAGTGTCGGGTACTATAACCGTCTGACATGGTGTGCAATGTCGGTGTCCGTCCAGTGTCGCGTACTATAACCGTCTGACATGGTGTGCAATATCGGTGTCCGGCTGGTAAATTCCGTGCCATTTCGTTAGTCGGATGCTCACGAGATGACCCGTCTCCTATCCCACCTCGTTAGGCGGATGCTCACGAGATGACCCGTCTCCTATCCCACCTCGTTAGTCGGATGCTCACGAGATGACCCGTCTCCTATCCCACCTCGTTAGCCGGATGCTCACGAGATGACCCGTCTCCTATCCCACCTCGTTAGACGGATGCTCACGAGATGACCCGTCTCCTATCCCACCTCGTTGGTCGGATGCTCACGAGATGACCCGTCTCCTATCCCACCTCGTTAGACGGATGCTCACGAGATAAACCGTCTCCTATCCCACCTCGTTAGTCGGATGCTCACGAGATGACCCGTCTCCTATCCCACCTCGTTAGTCGGATGCTCGCGAGATGACCCGTCTCCTATCCCACCTTGTTAGTCGGATGCTCACGAGATGACCCGTCTCCTATCCCACCTCGTTAGTCGGATGCTCGCGAGATGACCCGTCTCCTATCCCACCTCGTTAGTCGGATGCTTGCGAGATGACCCGTCTCATATCCCACCTCGTTAGTCGGATGCTCGCGAGATGACCCGTCTCCCACCCCGCCTCCAAACTGGTGACGCCAGCCGTACCGTACCGCTGGCGATCGACGTAGATGGTGCGCGGCCAGACCGCTGTACACCAGTGCGGCCAGATGGCTGTACACCAGCACGGCCAGCAATGCATCCGGCACGCAAGGAATGCACGTGAACACAATGCACCAGTGTACCAGGCCGGGGCATGCACGCGACCATGGGTGGAATGGCCAGGGGAGCCCAGATGGGCCGGTCAGGGTCACTGAGTCACATCACCAGTGTACCAGGCCGGGGCATGCACGCGACCATGGGTGGAATGGCCAGGGGAGCCCAGATGGGCCGGTCAGGGTCACTGAGTCACATCACCAGTGTACCAGGCCGGGGCATGCACGCGACCATGGATGGAATGGCCAGGAGAGCCCAGATGGGCCGGTCAGGGTCACTGAGTCACATCACCAGTGTACCAGGCCGGGGCATGCACGCGACCATGGGTGGAATGGCCAGGAGAGCCCAGATGGGCCGGTCAGGGTCACTGAGTCACATCACCAGTGTACCAGGCCGGGGCATGCACGCGACCATGGGTGGAATGGCCAGGGGAGCCCAGATGGGCCGGTCAGGGTCACTGAGTCACATCACCAGTGTACCAGGCCGGGGCATGCACGCGACCATGGGTGGAATGGCCAGGAGAGCCCAGATGGGCCGGTCAGGGTCACTGAGTCACATCACCAGTTTGTGCATATGGGTCCGCGAGGTCCGGGTCACTGCGTCACATCGCCAGTGTGTACACATGGGTCACCGCGGCACATCACCAGTGAGTGCACATGGGCCGGCGCATGTGTGGGCGTGAGTGTGTCGGGGTGTGGGCGTGAGTGTGTCGGGGTGTGGGCGTGAGTGTGTTGTGGTATGGGCCAGTGTGTGTGCACTAGTACATGTGCACGGGTATGTCAACTCCGCACAGACCGGGACGGTACGCTGGGCGGAACAGCCGGGGGCGTAGCCTGACGCTAGTGGCAGGTGTCAGGTGACGGTGACACGCTCGGCACTGACCGGGCCGTCTGTCAGCTGAGCCAGCCGTCCGCCAGCTGTCCACCTGCCGTCTTTCAGCTGTCCCTCAGCCGGCTGACGGGCCAGTCGGTGACAGCGTCGCCACGGACGGGCCGGCATCATCTGGACGGCTATTGAGCGCATCCGCTGACCCGTGTCAGGCAGCGATGCGGCCAGCACCGCTGCCTGGTGGGCCGCTGGTGGCCCGCTGGTGGCCCGCTGGTGGCCCGCTATCGGCCCGCTGGCGGCCCGCTATTCATCAGCTCCAGGTCGACTACAATACAACTGGCAGCTGACACCGGCTCGTGGCGGTGTCAGGGGCCCAGGCGCTGCCCAGGGTGGATCTTTAAAAAAAAAAACAGACAAACCGCACGCCTTTGGCACACGCTCGATCGTTTGGTGGAGGTTTCATGAAGATCGAGCCAGCGGTTGCCGAGATCGGCCATGTCTGCCAGATGGTGTCTGTAGAACGGTGTATGTGGGATTGTGTCTGTTTTTAGACCCTCCCGTCGCACGGCCAGAGGCGAGCCGAGTGGTGACCGGGCATACAGTGGGCGACGATTCGCACCAACTGTCAGTTGTAGCGGCGGGCGCAGGCGGCGGAACAGGCGGCGGAACAGGCGGCTGAACAGACGGCTGAACAGACGGCGGAACAGGCGGCGGAACAGACGGCGGAACAGACGGCGGTACAGACGGCGGAACAGGCGGCCGAACAGACGGCGGAACAGGCGGCCGAACAGGCGGCGGAGCGGGCGGCGGAGCGGGCGGCGGAGCGGGCGGCGGTACAGACTCCGCGTGACTGGCTCAAGTCGGTGTGCTCTGAAGTACCAATGGGGACACGGCCACGTGCAGCGAGTGACACAGGGCAAGCCGGGAAAGGTAACACCAACAGCCGGAGGTCCGTGGTCCTTGCCGTGTACACCAACGCAAAGGAGCTCGATGGTAACACGAATGGAGAACGGATGAGGCCCATTTCATTCCTTCGTGATAAGGCCCATTCCATTCGCTCGCGACGACACCCGTTTATTTCTCTGGTGACCCCGTGACTGAGCCTCGGCACCAATGGCCTTCCCCAGCCACGGACACCGATCACATTGTCATGTCACGGCGTCCCTGGCGACCCAGCGACAGACACAGCCGTGCCTATCACATTGTCATGTCATGGCGTCACTGGTGACCCAGCGACAGACACAGGCGTGCCTATCACATTGTCAAGTCACCGTGCGCTCAGTCACGCCGAAGATTGCGGTTTTTAGGGCACCCGAGCTCGAACACGGCAGCAGTTTAACGCGCCGTATAACGTCAAAGTAGCTCATTATTACTCAGCAAAACAGCCGGTGCATTCCACGACAAATCGACCAGTGAAGAGGTAACAATAACGCCCCACATCTCGAGATCTTGTCAGAATGGTTCATAGGATAATCGCGTGCGCACAATCCAGCTGTTCCAATGCTAGGTGCCTCAAGGCAGCGGTCGGGGAGTCATAGAAGCGGGCACCCTGGCGGGGTCACCTGATACGGGGGTGAAGTACTGAGCGGAGCCGGCCGGGAGGAGGGACTGAGCAGCGCCGGCCGGGAGGAAGGACTGAGCAGCGCCGGCCGGGGGGAGGGACTGAGCAGCGCCGACCGGGGGGAGGGACTGAGCAGCGCCGGCCGGGAGGAAGGACTGAACAGAGCCGGCCGGGGGGAGGGACTGAGCAGCGCCGGCCGGGGGGAGGGACTGAGCAGCGCCGGCCGGGAGGAGGGACTGAGCGGAGCCGGCCGGGAGGAAGGACTGAGCAGCGCCGGCCGGGGGGAGGGACTGAGCAGCGCCGGCCGGGAGGAAGGACTGAGCAGCGCCGGCCGGGGGAGGGACTGAGCAGAGCCGGCCGGGAGGAGGGACTGAGCAGCGCCGGCCGGGAGGAGGGACTGAGCAGAGCCGGCCGGGAGGAGGGACTGAGCGGAGCCGGCCGGGAGGAGGGACTGAGCAGAGCCGGCCGGGGGGACGAGCAGAGCCGGCCGGGGGAGGGACTGAGCAGAGCCGGCCGGGAGGAAGGACTGAGCAGCGCCGGCCGGGAGGAGGGACTGAGCAGCGCCGGCCGGGAGGAAGGACTGAGCAGCGCCGGCCGGGAGGAAGGACTGAGCAGCGCCGGCCGGGAGGAGGGACTGAGCAGCGCCGGCCGGGAGGAAGGACTGAGCAGAGCCGGCCGGGGGGAGGGACTGAGCAGAGCCGGCCGGGAGGAAGGACTGAGCAGCGCCGGCCGGGAGGAGGGACTGAGCAGCGCCGGCCGGGAGGAAGGACTGAGCAGCGCCGGCCGGGAGGAAGGACTGAGCAGCGCCGGCCGGGAGGAAGGACTGAGCAGCGCCGGCCGGGAGGAGGGACTGAGCAGCGCCGGCCGGGAGGAAGGACTGAGCAGAGCCGGCCGGGGGGAGGGACTGAGCAGAGCCGGCCGGGGGGAGGGACTGAGCGGAGCCGGCCGGGAGGAAGGACTGAGCAGCGCCGGCCGGGAGGAAGGACTGAGCAGCGCCGGCCGGGAGGAGGGACTGAGCAGAGCCGGCCGGGAGGACGACAGATCGGCAGGAGCCCGACAGATCCACCGACACACGTGATCGCGCGCGTCAGACCACCACGCGTGTCTGGTGGCGTCGAAAACGAAACCCGTCAGTCGGTACAGCGTCACGGCAAAAACCTTCGACAGGTGGCACTGTTATGACGTCATCGGCTCGTCACCCGCCCGGCGCAGACCGCCGTTCCCATCACGCCACAGGTGCCGACCGACCGCTGCCGATGTGTGACGTCACCAGCACAATTAGTTCAACAGTTATCGGTGTAATAAAACACTTCCTGTTAACATAATGGTTTGTGGGTGATGTCGGCATCGTTGTGGTTTCCCCTAACAGGAACTGATATGCGTGAACTTCTTTGTACGCGAGCTGCGACTTGGTGGTATTGTTCAGGTTTTGCGCGTGAGCGGTGCGCACAAGTGGCTTCAGATAGACGTCACCACTCAGCACTATTGATTAGATGATAACAACTGTTGCGCACGTCGCGGTCGAGATTTGGATGGCGGACGTATTAATGGATGGAATTGTCCAATACGTGTGATTGCCTTCTACCGGATACATACATCGTACGCTGCCCTGAAGAGGAGCCAAGGGCAGCAATGACAAGATTGATTCAATTACTTTTTAGGGGGACTCATGGCGCAGGTAACAATGGAAAGGAAGCAGAACTAATGAAAACCTTAAACGGCTAATAAGAAACTAGCAGGACTTGGCACAGTAACAACGTGCAGCCATATAACTTCTAACAGGACAATGACATAAATGTTGCCATTCCTCTGCACGTACCTACGAAATAAATTAAATTCCGTTCGCCTTCACGGACGTACGGTTTTCGAGTCATGATTGCCAAAGAAGATCGGCTGGCTAAAAACCTCAAGATATGCAGACTACTAGTGTACAGACCTGAAGTATTGCAAGTCGTAAGTTGCTTACCTTGGCATCTTCGGGTTGGTTGGTTATTGGTTTTACGACACGTCGACCGTTGAGTCATGTAGCGTCGCCAATCTCTCACGCCGATTGGTCGCGGGCGAAGAGTAGCGACAGGTGAGACTCGAACCCACAACCTTTCGATTGTGAGACGAGCATCTTGCCCCTAGACCACTCGTCCCTTGGCATCTTCGGGAGCAGCAGCCCCCCCCCTCTATCCACCAGAGGGACGACCTGTTCACCACCGGCAGAAAAACGGCCGGGTCGACCAGTGCCACATGCCACACCGTGAGAGCGTGCGAGGTATGTCGCATGTACAGTCGCTGCCGGAGCGTCTGGAGTCGCCTGACCAGCGGCCATCCAAAGTCAGCAGTCAGTGACCAGGGGTCGGCAGTCAGTGACCGAGGTCGGCAGTCGATGACCCGAGGTCGTCAGTCGGTGATCCGAGATCGGCGGTCGGTGGCCCGAGGTCGGAAGTCAGTGATCCGAGATCGGCAGTTAGTGACCAGAGGTCGCCCAGTCAGCAGGGTTGAAAGGAAAATTTGGGGGAAATCGAATGCGGAGAGGATACCTTTCTTCAAACTTGTCACACCAAAACCTTAAGTTAAACTTTCCAATGAATCTTGAGCACCTCTTCACAGAGCAGTTTATTGATAAACAGCATCATTCAACCTCCAAAGGAGAGAACGATAACATAATTTTCTGCAGAGGATAATGTTCTCCATGACAAAATCCAGGACCAGCCTATTTTTCCAACCCTGGCAGTCAGTGACCAGAGGTAGAAAACCAGTGACCCGAGGTCGGCACTCCGTGACTTGAGGTCGGTTGTTCGCTGCACAGCGGATGTCACCGGATACTCCGTGAACACGGACCAGCAATCAGCAGACAGAGGTCATCACAGGCCACGGGCAGGTCAGGCCAGAGGCCACTTACAGAGCGGGGTCAAGTGGCCTGGCACCTAAGTCTCGACTACCAGTTGGGTAGACTCTCACAGCCTCCAATCTCACCAGAGGTGCACCAACATCGTGTTGAGAACCCCCGAGACGCATTTCGTCACCACACAGCAGCACTGAGTGTGTTGAGAGCTCCGGAGACGCATTTCGCCACCACACAGCAGCACTGAGTGTGTTGAGAGCTCCGGAGACGCATTTCGCCACCACACAGCAGCACTGAGTGTGTTGAGAGCTCCGGAGACGCATTTCGTCACCACAGCAGCACTGAGTGTGTTGAGAGCTCCGGAGACGCATTTCGTCACCACACAGCAGCACTGAGTGTGTTGAGAGCTCCGGAGACGCATTTCGTCACCACAGCAGCACTGAGTGTGTTGAGAGCTCCGGAGACGCATTTCGTCACCACACAGCAGCACTGAGTGTGTTGAGAGCTCCGGAGACTCATTTCGTCACCACACAGCAGCACTGAGTGTGTTGAGAGCTCCGGAGACGCATTTCGTCACCACAGCAGCACTGAGTGTGTTGAGAGCTCCGGAGACGCATTTCGTCACCACACAGCAGCACTGAGTGTGTTGAGAGCTCCGGAGACTCATTTCGTCACCACACAGCAGCACTGAGTGTGTTGAGAGCTCCGGAGACGCATTTCGTCACCACACAGCAGCACTGAGTGTGTTGAGAGCTCCGGAGACTCATTTCGTCACCACACAGCAGTACTGAGTGTGTTGAGAGCTCCGGAGACTCATTTCGTCACCACACAGCAGCACTGAGTGTGTTGAGAGCTCCGGAGACGCATTTCGCCACCACACAGCAGCACTGAGTGTGTTGAGAGCTCCGGAGACTCATTTCGTCACCACACAGCAGCACTGAGTGTGTTGAGAGCTCCGGAGACTCATTTCGTCACCACACAGCAGCACTGAGTGTGTTGAGAGCTCCGGAGACTCATTTCGTCACCACACAGCAGCACTGAGTGTGTTGAGAGCTCCGGAGACGCATTTCGTCACCACACAGCAGCACTGAGTGTGTTGAGAGCTCCGGAGACTCATTTCGTCACCACACAGCAGCACTGAGTGTGTTGAGAGCTCCGGAGACGCATTTCGTCACCACACAGCAGCACTGAGTGTGTTGAGAGCTCCGGAGACTCATTTCGTCACCACACAGCAGCACTGAGTGTGATGAGAGCTCCGGAGACTCATTTCGTCACCACAGCAGCACTGAGTGTGTTGAGAGCTCCGGAGAAGCATTTCGTCACCACAGCAGCACTGAGTGTGTTGAGAGCTCCGGAGACGCATTTCGCCACCACACAGCAGCACTGAGTGTGATGAGAGCTCCGGAGACGCATTTCGTCACCACAGCAGCACTGAGTGTGTTGAGAGCTCCGGAGAAGCATTTCGTCACCACAGCAGCACTGAGTGTGTTGAGAGCTCCGGAGAAGCATTTCGTCACCACACAGCAGCACTGAGTGTGATGAGAGCTCCGGAGAAGCATTTCCCCACCACACAGCAGCACTGAGTGTGTTGAGAGCTCCGGAGAAGCATTTCCCCACCACACAACAGAGCTGGGTGTTTTCAAAGCAATTAATTCATTTCCGGTCGCCCGCGCAATCTGGCAATACCGTGCTTTGCCTTTGCCTCGGTGAATGAAACACAAAATGCGAAAATCATGATGGCCTGGTCGCCTGTTAATGTCAGCACGGTGTTACACCTTTTGTCCGCACGGTGATACACCTTTTTGTATGGGCTTCATTCACAACATGTACCGAGCAACTTCTTGTTACGCCGTAATTGTACCTGCGCCATTGGCAATAACACAAAAACACCCGCAGCGAGAGGCAGGATATTTACATGTTTTCACTTATGGTTGATAGGTATGCAGCGTCCGCAAGGTATTTGTCCAGTTAGAGTGCTGCAATGAAGAATGGAACATGTTGCTCAAACGTGATACCGAGTACACAAAAAAAAACATTTTTTTAAAAACATTTTTCGTCTGATCTATAAAGTTAGAAAAATGGACATTTTTTCTTAACTGTATTTTTCGACCGGAGGATCTCACGAACATTCTTCCGACCTATATAAACCAGCACAAACCAATCGCTTTCCTTGACATGTTAAAGTAGCCATGAACTGTTGCAGTGCGACATTCGTCCACTTTTTCCGAGATCCGTTTATCTCTCCGACATCCATCTGTATGTGTCTTACATCCCCATCCTCACATCTGTCCCGATTCTACATCCAGTCCCTCCGTCACGACAAACATTTCCTTGGTCCGACACTCAATTGTACGGACCGACGTCCACCTATATCCGTCCGACATCCCTCCCTCCTGCCCGACATCCACCTGAATTCATCAGACACCTCCTTCCTCCTGCCCGACATCCAACTGTATTCGTTTGACACACCGTGCATCCTGCCCGACATCCACCTGTATCCGTCCCACACACATTCTTCCTGCCCGACATCCACACGTATCCGTCTGACATCCCTTCATCCTGCCCGACATCCACCTGTATCCGTCCCACGCACATTCCTCCTGCCCGACATCCACATGTATCCGTCCGACATCCCTTCATCCTGCCCGACATCCACCTGTATCCGTCCCACACACATTCCTCCTGTCCGACATCCACTTGTATGCATCACACACCTCCTTCTTCCTGCCCGACATCCACTGCCGCGATCCGAGACAACACCGCGGAAGTGGAGGCCAGAGGGCGGTGGCGGCGGCCGCATTACCGTTACGTTCCAGGTGCACGGGAAGCTGCCCAGGAGAGGTAGGAAGCAAAGCGAAGGGCAGGAAAACAGAGAAGACGACAGATGTGCTCAGGAACAGGGTGAAGAGCGGGAGGGCGAGGAGGAAACATCAAGGCGCGCAGGGCAGGATGAGCAGGGATAAGACAGACGTAGACAGGTCAGCGCCGGTGAAAGGAAGGTCAGACACGAAGCGGGCGGACCTGGGAAACAGGCAGGACCACTGAACAGGTAGGTAGGTAGGTAGGGGAGACGGCGACCAAACAGTCCGACCCGGTCGCTGGTCGGGCCGGCGCGTAAGGGCGGCGTCAGTGGGGGAGCAGGGGCGCCGGCGTCCAAACAGTCCGACCCGGCCGCTGGTCGGGCCGGCGCGTAAGGGCGGCGTCAGTGGGGGAGCAGGGGCGCCGGCGTAACAGTTTGACCCGGTCGCTGGTCGGACCGACGCGTGAGGAGGGCGTGAGCATGGCATCGGCCGGTGGTGGCCCAAGACTATTTCATAGGTCAGGGTCGGCGCCGACACTGACCTGGTGCAGCGGCTCCGTCTGGCCGGCGGCCGTGCGGCGCGGGCCGCCGCCGCCACCGTCGGCCACCTCCTCCTTAGCCATGCCCGGCCTGGCGACACGCTCGCCGGGCGGTCACACCAGCACCGCACGCCGAGCCGCCACCGAGCTGCGAGCGCACGACCGCACCGCGGCCAGCTCCGGCACCAACTGACGCGGCGCCCGACGGCCGGCCGCTGCCGGCCAGCTACAGGTGCCCCCGCCGCCGCTCCGCGCGCCACACACGCCCACGCCGCCAGGACGCCGCCGCGTGAAACGCACCGGCACGGCCGGTATATTTGTTAAAAACCAACGACAGGCTCCCAGCTGCAGTGTATACATATTTATGGTGCGACACAGCTGGACGCGGGTCGTACTTAGGCCGTCGGTGACCCGGGATGACACTGATCCCGACTTGACCTTGACCTTGGCTGACGTGATCGGATCGCATCACGTCACGGCACCGAGCGGACACCCAGAAGTCACAGCAGTGGCACCGCCACATTACATTGGGTTTGCTGAGTGATTGATCGTTGGGGCTGCATTGCACAGTCACCTGCAAACGACCATACGGGAGGTCCCGTATGTGCCACACGGCGCCCATACAGGAGATATTTCACCATGGAGGATCTGGACCACGCTATGCTGACGCCGAACACGGTGACTGCGGACCGGAGGAGACATGCATGACCAAAGCCGGTAGATTGCCAAAGCCTCTACGTCGACTGACGTCACGCGCTCGAGTGCCTCGGGCAGTCAGAGCGGCACTGTTGCCCGAGTGGCAGAGCAACGGCGAGGAGCCTCGCCAGCCGAACCGAACCCGACAACCGACACGTCGGCGCCGGTGCCGGCATCGGCGCGGTCTCGCAAAATTATTCGGGCGAGATGAACGCCGGCGAGCAACTCCGGAGACCAAAATGAAGGCCGCATCATATACTCGGGAGTCCGACCTCTGGCTCCCTGACAGCCGCTTCAGGGATCGCTCCAAGTCTGCATGGCACTTGTTGCCAACGCGGGGTGATGGGGATCCTATATCGAGCGCAGAACCCACGCCGTGATGGGAAAGCGACCCTATATCGAGCGCAGAGCCCACGCCGCGATGGGGAGATGCTGTGTGGAGCGCAGAGCCCGCGCCGGACCCGAGCGAGCCGAGCGAGCCGCAGTCTCGGCAGCACTCTGGCGCGACCAGAGCGCGTAACGGGATCGCCAGCGAGGCCGCGCCGGCAGCCGCCGATTGGACACCCCAGCTGGCCAGGTCAGCTGACGGTGGTGACCGAGTGACCGCGGGCGCCGGCAGCCGCCGATTGGACACCCCAGCTGGCCAGGTCAGCTGACGGTGGTGACCGAGTGACCGCGGGCGCCGGCAGCCGCCGATTGGACACCCCAGCTGGCCAGGTCAGCTGATGATGGTGACCGAGTGACCGCGGGCGCCGGCAGCCGCCGATTGGACACCCCAGCTGGCCAGGTCAGCTGACGGTGGTGACCGAGTGACCGCGGGCGCCGGCCGCCGCCGATTGGACACCCCAGCTGGCCAGGTCAGCTGATGATGGTGACCGAGTGACCGCGGGCGCCGGCAGCCGCCGATTGGACACCCCAGCTGGCCAGGTCAGCTGACGATGGTGACCGAGTGACCGCGGGCGCCGGCAGCCGCCGATTGGACACCCCAGCTGGCCAGGTCAGCTGACGATGGTGACCGAGTGACCGCGGGCGCCGGCAGCCGCCGATTGGACACCCCAGCTGGCCAGGTCAGCTGACGGTGGTGACCGAGTGACCGCGGGCGCCGGCAGCCGCCGATTGGACACCCCAGCTGGCCAGGTCAGCTGATGATGGTGACCGAGTGACCGCGGGCGCCGGCAGCCGCCGATTGGACACCCCAGCTGGCCAGGTCAGCTGACGATGGTGACCGAGTGACCGCGGGCGCCGGCCCTGACGGTGACGGTGACAGCAACTTCCTCCCCTCCCGACAATGGCACAGCCAAGGAGGGGGTGAAGGGGGGCAGCCTCCCATGGCCGGTCCCCGGGGGCCCTCAAGGCGTAGACGTAGACACATAACCGAGGAGAAAAACTCAAATGCATGCAACAAGTTGTTTGCAAATGCATCTAACAGACTGTTGTTCAGGTCTCACGATATATAGGGGTCGAAGAGGACTCAATGAATGTTTTGGTGCTCTTGAATCACGTGGGGGCTAACCTGGGGTCACGAAAGGTACTCAGACCGACGCAGCCACGATAAGTCGAATGGCATGCGTCTATAGTGATCTAACAATAGCTGGGGGTAAAAAATACTAAGTAAAGGTCTTCATTGGATGTTGTTTCGGGATGGTCGCTGGGCGCGGCACTCTGTTATCATAGGGAGACGAACGTGTGCCTTTACTGAAATGGCTCAGATTGTGAACTTACGTCGGACCTGTCTATGGAAAATTACTTCCAGTATCACTTAAAGCCAGTCTTAGCTTCAGCTCAATCGGCCGACCTTCAATGTAGATCAGGGCCGACCTTCAATGTAGCCTTCCATGCTTTCGGCGGGGCACTTGCCACTCCCCCAATGTTGCTGAGGCCTAACATGGGACCTATGCGGGTTAACTGGAAAGAGTGTCATGGAGCATTCTTCCGCAATAATTTTCGAAACGTTCCACCGATGCTGTAGATCGCGGGCTGATTCGGATTTCGCAAGTAGATAAATGCCGGTTGGTGCTTCCAAAAAGTAAATGATACAAATACTGTAGACCTCGGCAATGACTATCACGGTCCTGCTGTGGAAAACCAGCACATGGACAGCGGGAGTAGGCGTGACAAGAATCGAAATAGCCCACGGCATCATTGTCGCGAATTGGCATCAGGCAAGGTTAAGTTCCATAATCCACAGGCGGCGCGTGGCACCCGGTTGCCGAGCGATGATTCCTTGTCTGGATATCGGGCTACGGCAGCGTTAATTTGTTCGTAAAATAGGGTGGAATTTACCACTTTCGGAACATTCAATCAACATCCTTATCCAAGAAGTATCGACGTCCTGCTTCTTGATGCGTGCTTATGAAGTCTTCGTGTCTCCTTTCTAACAGTACCTCGTTTGTTAAGTATCACGATCATGCTCTCAATAAGGGATGGTAATACACGAGCATTTCGCAATGCAATTTCAGGTAGATTATCCATAATGCGATATGGCATACAGCACCAGTGTATAGAATAAGTTTATTTTTTGCTATCCCGAATATAGCTCTTCCTAACATATGAATATCAAAATAACTGATGAAGGTACAACCATTGGCTCAAATTTAAGTCTGAAAGGCATCAAAAGCATTTGAAATGACACTAATTCCAAGACAAATTTAGACATCCTACTGTGCTCGTTTCGACATCTCACACTTAACGAAAAACCATTATTTTAACACTGGGCTACGGAGGACATGAACTGCGCTTCCATTAGAAAGTCATAGCTTGCTCCTTGGGTGTCACCACTCGGGGTACCATCGTCCCACAGTCATGCTGACATTGTAACATTAAGTTGCGCAGTGCATGAAAAAAGAGTCATTAGTGCCTGCAGCACCACGCAATCACTTCAGGACCAATCAATCATAACATGATTAAGGTCGTGCGGAACCAGCAACAAATCCTTGATCATTAACGAGCACACACATACACATTTACTATTTTTATTTATTTATTTAAAAAAACACTGAAAGGTTTTTTGAGGTTGCCTAAATGTTAGACGAAACTTCAGAAAATACGACAATTTTCCGTGGCTTGGATTGGACCCGCTGGCCAGGAACATTCCACCGCCAGTGATAGTGAGCATAGTTCTCTTTTGAAAAAGCTGCATACTCTTCACTTACCTACTGTCTTACTGAATATGGCATCTATGTATTTAAAAAAAATTAACTTCAAGCGTAAAGACGTTGGGAACAACCTAGTGTTACAGCTAATGCTGTGCTATAATGTTGTCCAATGGTCTTGTAATGCTATGATCAGGGGTGGAGGTTTACATACTTTTGGTATTGCCGGCGCAACACCGATCAGAATATCGATGTTGCATGACACCACCAATATTTTGATTGTCCTCTCAATGGTCACGCGACACTATTGCACTATTCACGCTCTGAATTCGCAGAGTAAGCTTTGAAGTCTTGAGGCTCCTTTGAAAGAAAGCGAATGGATACACCAGGTTTCAGTGGCACTAGAACTGTCTGAAAGTTGGGAGAAGGAGGCAAGAGCCGGCTTGAATGCAATTCTTCCCATGTGATGACCATGGCGTCAATTCTAAACTCGTCGAAAGTTGAGGAGGGCGGACGCGCTGCCTCTCTGTCCCTCCTCTCCTAGTTCCAATGCCATTGTCAGTCTGTATCACTGATGGAGACTCCTGAATATATCATCGTGCTAATGCAGCACCAATAAATATGTCAAGATTGAGCATTAGGTGTGCGTCGAAGCATGGAATGAACATGGTTGAATTAGATGTTGGCGACAACAATAAGTCTGCGAAACCGCCAGCAATGGCTGTGATACTACCATTTAGTACACACAGGTCCTGCAGAAGGTTCTGCGGGAAAGAAAATGTTGCTGCACACAGGCAGCGGAACCTATGGGACAGAGCCTTCTCTAACATGCTAGCTATGGGGGCGTGTCACTCCCATAGCTAACACCCAGTCAATGACTTTATCCATTGCTTTAGCATTACTGGCGTGGGAGTCTGGTTAGCTGGGATGGTGGCTCCGCGACCACCAACAGGGATCCAGTGGGTGTGGAGCACGCTCTTCAATGTCACTGCCACCTGTTGGTAGAATTACCAACTGCTACCTCTGGATTTTAACGCAATTCGGGCCAGGTCGGTAGAGGTAGTACAGGTATCCAGTGTTTTTTTTTTAATGTTCGCCTCTTTTACCTCTCTGTCTCTGTCTCTGTCTCTGTCTCTGCCTCTGTCTCTGTCTCTGTCTCTGTCTCTGTCTCTGTCTCTGTCTCTGTCTCTGTCTCTGTCTCTGTCTCTGTCTCTGTCTCTGTCTCTGTCTCTGTCTCTCTCTCTCTCTCTCTCTCTCTCTCTCTCTCTCTCTCTCTCTCTCTCTCTCTCTCTCTCTCTCTCTCTTCCTCCCTTCCCGAGCTGATCGTCTTCGGGAGCACAAAGGACATAAGACAAAACAGCTTAATGCTGAACAAACATGGCACGGAACACAAGATCGCTTAGAGCTTCAGTGGGCTCTCACCGATCGGCCGTCACCGCGAGTAGCAAATGTCCATGGGCGTGACACAGGGGGACAGGGACCACCATACCCCTCCACACGCACACACTTATTGGGGGCCTTAACCAGCCAACCCCTATGG
The DNA here is from genome assembly GCA_034440615.1 of Ashinkailepas kermadecensis. Taxonomy (NCBI): domain Eukaryota; kingdom Metazoa; phylum Arthropoda; class Thecostraca; family Neolepadidae; genus Ashinkailepas; species Ashinkailepas kermadecensis. Next base: position 464,778 of record JAOTOM010005124.1, on the reverse strand, counting down.
AAACCCTTGTTGGATGGAAATAATTGGCTGAAAAGGTGATTTGTTCCAAAGTTGACGGGCGTGTTGTTTCCTCGATAATGTTCAATAGGCGACGACTGGACGACGAGTTCTGAGTGCCCACTTGGTGACCGCCGGCATATGAGTGACCACCGCCATGAGAGTGACCACCCCTATTTGAGCACCAGCTGGTCTGTGATTGGTTAGTTATTGGTTTTACGACAAGTCGACCGTTGAGTCATATAGCGTCCCCAATCTCTCACGCCGATTGGTCGCGGGCGCAGAGTAGCGACAGGTGAGATTCGAACCCACAATCTTTCGATTGTGAGACGAGCATCTAACCCATAGACCACTCGTCCCCTAGCTCGTCACAGCTGGTCTGTGACTGCCGGCATTTGACAAGCATTACATTACATGTCGCCAGTCGGGACCAGTACGACCGGCCGGTATGTAACAGTGTGGTCGCCAGTTGGGACCAGTACCACCGGCCGGTATGCAACAGTGTGGTCGCCAGTCGGGACCAGTACCGCCAGCCGGTTCCCGTGGCCGTGTAACAGTGTGGTCGCCAGTCGGGACCAGTACCACCGGCCGGTATGTAACAGTGTGGTCGCCAGTTGGGACCAGTACCACCGGCCGGTATGTAACAGTGTGGTCACCAGTCGGGACCAGTACCGCCGGCCGGTTCCCGTGGCCGTGTAACAGTGTGGTCGCCAGTCGGGACCAGTACCACCGGCCGGTATGTAACAGTGTGGTCGCCAGTTGGGACCAGTACCACCGGCCGGTATGTAACAGTGTGGTCGCCAGTTGGGACCAGTACCACCGGCCGGTATGTAACAGTGTGGTCGCCAGTCGGGACCAGTACCACCGGCCGGTATGTAACAGTGTGGTCGCCAGTCGGGACCAGTACCGCCGGCCGGTTCCCGTGGCCATGTAACAGTGTGGTCGCCAGTTGGAACCAGTACCGCCGGCCGGTTCCCGTGGCCGTGTAACAGTGTGGTCGCCAGTTGGGACCAGTACCGCCGGCCGGTATGTAACAGTGTGGTCGCCAGTTGGGACCAGTACCACCGGCCGGTATGTAACAGTGTGGTCGCCAGTTGGGACCAGTACCACCGGCCGGTATGTAACAGTGTGGTCGCCAGTTGGGACCAGTACCACCGGCCGGTATGTAACAGTGTGGTCGCCAGTCGGGACCAGTACCACCGGCCGGTATGTAACAGTGTGGTCGCCAGTCGGGACCAGTACCGCCGGCCGGTTCCCGTGGCCATGTAACAGTGTGGTCGCCAGTTGGAACCAGTACCGCCGGCCGGTTCCCGTGGCCGTGTAACAGTGTGGTCGCCAGTTGGGACCAGTACCGCCGGCCGGTATGTAACAGTGTGGTCGCCAGTTTGGGACCAGTACCACCGGCCGGTATGTAACAGTGTGGTCGCCAGTTGGGACCAGTACCACCGGCCGGTATGTAACAGTGTGGTCGCCAGTTGGGACCAGTACCACCGGCCGGTATGTAACAGTGTGGTCGCCAGTCGGGACCAGTACCACCGGCCGGTTCCCGTGGCCGTGTAACAGTGTGGTCGGTCGCCAGTTGGGACCAGTACCGCCGGCCGGTTCCCGTGGCCGTGTAACAGTGTGGTCGCCAGTTGGGACCAGTACCGCCGGCCGGTTCCCGTGGCCGTGTAACAGTGTGGTCGCCAGTTGGGACCAGTACCGCCGGCCGGTTCCCGTGGCCGTGTAACAGTGTGGTCGCCAGTTGGGACCAGTACCGCCGGCCGGTTCCCGTGGCCGTGTAACAGTGTGGTCGCCAGTTGGGACCAGTACCGCCGGCCGGTTCCCGTGGCCGTGTAACAGTGTGGTCGCCAGTTGGGACCAGGACCGCCGGCCGGTTCCCGTGGCCGTGTAACAGTGTGGTCGCCAGTTGGGACCAGGACCGCCGGCCGGTTCCCGTGGCCGTGTAACAGTGTGGTCGCCAGTTGGGACCAGGACCGCCGGCCGGTTCCCGTGGCCGTGTAACAGTGTGGTCGCCAGTTGGGACCAGGACCGCCGGCCGGTTCCCGTGGCCGTGTAACAGTGTGGTCGCCAGTCGGGACCAGTACCACCGGCCGGTATGTAACAGTGTGGTCGCCAGTTGGGACCAGTACCGCCGGCCGGTTCCCGTCGCCATGTAACTGCGCCTGACCAGTGCAACTGACCCGGCGACCTTCTGGACAGATGGAATCCCGGTCTTCTATCGACCAAACTTGGCCCCGTGCCGTCCACGGCACAGCCGTCCACGGCGCCACCCGACCCGGCCCCGGTCACCACACGCCACTCCATGGTGCAGGTCGCCTCATGCTGTGGCTGAGTGCCGAACTCGGGTCGGTGGGTCTTACCCTCTCCTCGTGCCCGGTGGTTCTCACTCTCTACCATGTTGTATCCGGTCGCATGTTCCCGGACAGAGCACACACCTTGACAGACAGACCTCCGACGCAGACTTCCAGGGTTGGACTTGTACTTTGTAGTCGTGGATGTGCTGGGCGTGGAGAGGAAAATTTTAGGCTAGCCAAATGCGGAGAGGATATTTTTCTTGAGAAGTGTGACATCAGAATCTCAGCTTGTACTTTCCAGAGAATATCGAGCACTTAATCACAGAGCAGTTCATTATCAGATAGCAGGATATAGTCTACAAATTACAAAAATGGGAGGATAATTTTCCGGGGACGATAATATTCTGGATGGGAAACAAATCCAGAAACTGCCTATTTTCCCAACCTTGCAGACCTCTGATCCCGGACAGAGCATACACCTCCGACGGACATACCTAGGACCTTGGGCAGAGCATCATTACACACCTCCGACAGATACCTATGACCTCGGACAGAGCATCACGACATACCTCCAACAGACAGACCTCGAACTTCGGACAGAGCACCGCGACGCACCTCCGGTTTGCTGGTAATATAACACCGGATAAAAATACCATGCACATGGGACATAATTGAATTAAAATATATAAAAACACTTTGAATGACAGAAGATGAAGGACAGTTCCCACCCTGCCTGAAATGATGTAAACTTCATTTAGGGCCTGATTGTTGTTTCTGAATTATAGAGAATGTGCTCATGATCAGATTAAATAGTCTATTTTGGATCATACAGAGCCATTTTGGCAGTCTGAACACCACTGTGGCTGCGATGAAGGCTCCAACAGGGTCAGATGGGCCACTGACACACCATAGCGTCTCTTTCAAACTATTGGGCCTTGAAAGCAAATGTGCCGAAACTACCACACGAACTGCGGTGACCTCGTTCGATTACTGCGCTACCCGGCTTAATCACGCGTCGTGACACGACAAAACGCCCACGAAGTCGGCAGTTGCCGGGCCAGATACAATCTAACCATGCCACCTGCACTCCATCTGCGGTCCGAGCTGTAGTCCCCGTAGTCCATACCGAAGTCTGCAGTGCTGTCTGCTATCCGCTCTGTCCTTGTATCCGCCTACACAACTGCATAAGCGGGCAGGAAACACCACGACGCGAACAAACGCCATGGGCATTCCCGCCTGACCGCTCTGAACACCATTCAGCTTCGGTAAATACTACAACACAAACACACACCACGCAAATATCAATTTAACCCGCTCTGGACAGCCTCCAGCTAGATGCTGGCTAGTTCTATCCGGCGTTATCATTCCCATTGCGAGGAAACGCACCTAGGACAGGTAACGGCAGCGGAACTACATGGGCACTTAAGTGCCCAGGGTCACTTTGCACAGCAATTAGCAACTTGCAGGAAATATGGGGACTGTGAGTCATGACCAAAAACCACGCCATTCCTCATCCGCATGACACACCGCTGGCGTTGCACGCAGCGCGTTCACTTCGCCCAGCACAGCGACTTGTACCCCTTTCACTCATGGACCATAATCCTAAAACACCTAAAATCCACAGTCATGGAACAGATCTTGCATGTCAGTATTCCTTCAGCTTCCGATGCCTCGATTTGCTTTGAACGCACCACCTTCTCCAGAGAAGTTCGCTCCATCTAGAGCGCGTGATCATGTGTTCGGCGAGCGCAACATCCAAGAGCTGACAAAACCACACCACCAATCAGGGCGGTCGCACATGATGACGTTCAGCGCCACCGAACATGCACACCATTGTCCACTACCAGTGTGCGTGTGGGTGTGTGTGTGTGTGTTTCTGACTACACACAAACTGTACAGCGCCTGGCCGCCAATGTACAGGCCGACTCCACGACCGGCCGACTGTCCGTGGCAACCACGCTGCTGTGGCACGCGTTCAGGGGCGACACTCGGCGCCGACAGGAAGTCGGCGCGTATCGACACAGCAGCGCACCGCAGCAAACAGCAAACAGCAGACAGCAGACAGCAGCCGGCAGCCAGCAGACAACAGACAGCAGCCAGAAGACAGCAGCCAGCAGACAGCAGACAGCAGACAGCAGACAGCAGTCACGGCGGCCACCGCAGTGGCCGCACAGAGACGAGCACGGCGAACATCAGCGGCTGCTGGCACCTTCCGCCAGCTCAGACAGACTGAGTGATTCATTGATTCATTTCCCGCGCTGGGTTGAGCGCGAGACGGCGGAAAATGTGCGCATATCGGTGTTGGCACGCATGGTGACAACACTCTTCTGCGGACAGGCGACACCCACACCTGAGCCGGCTGCTACATGTCCGGCAGATGCTCCCGTGGACAATGGTGCTGTTAGTGTTACTACGTGATTGGTGACCTACCGTATGGCTGCGGTGCACGTTCTGGCGACCCAACTTCTGGCTGTGGTGAACGTCCTGGTGACCTACCTTCTGGTTGTCGTGGACGTCCTGGCGGCCTACCTTCTGGCTGTGGTGGACGTCCTGGCGGCCTACTTTCTGGCTGTGGTGGACGTCCTGGCGGCCTACCTTCTGGCTGTGTTGGACGTCCTGGCGGCCTACCTTCTGGTTAAGATGGACGTCCTGGCGACCTACCTTCTGGTTGTGGTGGACGTTCTGGCGACTTACCTTCTCGCTGTGGTGGACGTCCTGGCGGCCTACCTTCTGGCTGTGATGGATGTTCTAACGACCTACCTTATGGCTGTGACGGACGTCCTGGCGGCCTACCTTCTGGCTGTGGTGGACGTCCTGGCGACCTACCTTCTGGTTGTGGTGGACGTCCTGGCGGCCAAACTTCTGGCTGTGGTGGACGTCCTGGCGACCTACCTTCTGGTTGTGGTGGATGTTCCAACGACCTACCTTCTAGTTGTGGTGGACGTCCTGGCGACCTACCTTCTGGTTGTGGTGGGCGTCCTGGCGACCTACCTTCTGGCTGTGATGGACGTTCTAACGACCTACCTTCTGGCTGTGACGGACGTCCTGGTGGCCTACCTTCTGGTTGTGGTGAACGTCCTAACAACTGAAGTTCTGGCTGCGGTGGACATTCTGACGACCCACCTTCTGGCTGTGGTGGACCTCCTTGGTTGGTTATTGGTTTTACGACACGTCGACCGTTGAGTCATGTAGCGTCGCCAATCTCTCACGCCGAGTGGTCGCGGGCGAAGAGTAGCGACAGGTGAGACTCGAACCCACAACCTTTCGATTGTGAGACGAGCATCTTGCCCCTAGACCACTCGTCCCCTTTTGTGGTGGACCTCCTGGCGGCCTACCTTCTGACTGTGGTGTACGTTCTGGCGACTTACCTTCTGGCTGTGGTGGACGTCCTGGCGGCCTACCTTCTGGCTGTGGTGGACGTCCTGGCGGCCTACCTGCTGGCTGTGGTGGACGTCCTGGCAGCCTACCTTCTGGCTGTGGTCGGCCTACCTTCTGGCTGTGGTGGACGTCCTGGCGACTTACCTTCTGGTTGTGGTGGACGTCCTGGCGGCCTACCTTCTGGCTGTGGTGGACGTCCTGGTGGCTTACCTTCTGGCTGTGATAGACGTTCTAACAACCTACTTGCTGGCTGTGGTGGACGTCCTGGCGCCCTACCTTCTGGATGTGGTGGACGTCCTGGCGACCTACCTTCTGGCTGTGATGGACGTTCTAACGACCTACCTTCTGGCTGTGACGGACGTCCTGGCGGCCTACCTTCTGGCTGTGGTGGACGTCCTGGCGGCCTACCTTCTGGCTGTGGTGGACGTCCTGGCGGCCTACCTTCTGGCTGTGGTGGACGTCCTGGCGGCCTACCTTCTGGCTGTGGTGGACGTCCTAGTGGCTTACCTTCTGGCTGTTATAGACGTTCTAACAACCTACTTTCTGGCTGTGGTGGACGTCCTGGCGCCCTACCTTCTGGATGTGGTGGACGTCCTGGCGACCTACCTTCTGGCTGTGATGGACGTTCCAACGACCTACCTTCTGGCTGTGACGGACGTCCTGGCAGCCTACCTTCTGGCTGTGATGGACGTCCTGGCGGCCTACCTTCTGGCTGTGGTGGACGTCCTGGCGACTTAACTTCTGGTTGTGGTGGACGTCCTGGCGGCCTACCTTCTGGCTGTGGTGGACGTCCTGGCGGCCTACCTTCTGGCTGTGGTGGACGTCTTGGCGGCCTACCTTCTGGCTGTGGTGGACTTCCTGGCAGCCTACCTTCTGGCTGTGTTCGGCCTACCTTCTGGCTGTGGTGGACGTCCTGGCGACTTACCTTCTGGTTGTGGTGGACGTCCTGGCGGCCTACCTTCTGGCTGTGGTGGACGTCCTGGCAGCTTATCTTCTGGCTGTGACGGACGTTCTAACAACCTACTTTCTGGCTGTGGTGGACGTCCTGGCGGCTCACCTTCTGGCTGTGGTGGACGTCCTGGCGGCTCACCTTCTGGCTGTGGTGGACGTCCTGGCGGCCCACCTTCTGGCTGTGGTGGACGTCCTGGCGGCTCACCTTCTGGCTGTGGTGGACGTCCTGACGGCCTACCTTCTGGCTGTGGTCGGTCTACCTTCTGGCTGTCGTGGACGTCCTGGCGGCTCACCTTCTGGCTGTGGTGGACGTTCTGGCGGCTCACCTTCTGGTTGTGGTGGACGTCCTGACGGCCTACCTTCTGGCTGTGGTGGACGTCCTGGCGGCCTACCTTCTGGCTGTGGTGGACGTCCTGGCGGCCTACCTTCTGGCTGTGGTGGACGTCCTGGCGGCCTACCTTCTGGATGTGGTGCACGTCCTGGCGACCTACCTTCTGGCTGTGATGGACGTTCCAACGACCTACCTTCTGGCTGTGACGGACGTCCTGGCAGCCTACCTTCTGGTTGTGGTGGACGTCCTGGCGGCCTACCTTCTGGCTGTGGTCGGCCTACCTTCTGGCTGTGGTGGACGTCCTGGCGGCCTACCTTCTGGCTGTGGTCGGTCTACCTTCTGGCTGTGGTGGACGTCCTGGCGGCTCACCTTCTGGCTGTGGTGGACGTCCTGGCGGCCTACCTTCTGGCTGTGGTGGACGTTCTGGCGGCCCACCTTCTGGCTGTGGTGGACGTCCTGACGGCCTACCTTCTGGCTGTCGTGGACGTCCTGGCGGCTCATCTTCTGGCTGTGGTGGACGTCCTGGCGGCCTACCTTCTGGCTGTGGTGGACGTCCTGGCGGCCTACCTTCTGGCTGTGGTCGGTCTACCTTCTGGCTGTCGTGGACGTCCTGGCGGCTCACCTTCTGGCTGTGGTGGACGTCCTGGCGGCTCACCTTCTGGCTGTGGTGGACGTCCTGGCGGCCTACCTTCTGGTTGTGGTGGACGTCCTGGCGGCCTACCTTCTGACTGTGGTGGACGTCCTGGCGGCCTACCTTCTGGCTGTGGTGGACGTCCTGGCGGCCTACCTTCTGGCTGTGGTCGGCCTACCTTCTGGCTGTGGTGGACGTCCTGACGGCCTACCTTCTGGCTGTGGTCGGTCTACCTTCTGGCTGTCGTGGACGTCCTGGCGGCCTACCTTCTGACTGTGGTGGACGTCCTGGCGGCCTACCTTCTGACTGTGGTGGACGTCCTGGCGGCCTACCTTCTGGCTGTGGTGGACGTCCTGGCGGCCTACCTTCTGGCTGTGGTGGACGTCCTGGCGGCCTACCTTCTGGTTGTGGTGGACGTCCTGGCGGCCTACCTTCTGGCTGTGGTGGACGTCCTGGCGGCCTACCTTCTGGCTGTGGTGGACGTCCTGGCGGCCTACCTTCTGGCTGTGGTGGACGTCCTGGCGGCTTACCTTCTGGCTGTGGTGGACGTCCTGGCGGCCTACCTTCTGTCTGTGGTGGACGTCCTGGCGGCCTACCTTCTGGCTGTGGTGGACGTCCTGGCGGCCTACCTTCTGGCTGTGGTGGACGTCCTGGCGGCCTACCTTCTGACTGTGGTGGACGTCCTGGCGGCCCACCTTCTGGCTGTGGTGGACGTCCTGATGGCTCACCTTCTGGCTGTGGTGGACGTCCTGGCGGCCTACCTTCTGGCTGTGGTGGACGTCCTGGCGGCCTACCTTCTGGCTGTGGTGGACGTCCTGGCGGCCTACCTTCTGGCTGTGGTGGACGTCCTGGCGGCTTACCTTCTGGCTGTGGTGGACGTCCTGGCGGCCTACCTTCTGGCTGTGGTGGACGTCCTGATGGCTCACCTTCTGGCTGTGGTGGACGTCCTGGCGGCCCACCTTCTGGCTGTGGTGGACGTCCTGACGGCCTACCTTCTGGCTGTGGTGGACGTCCTGGCGGCCTACCTTCTGGCTGTGGTGGACGTCCTGGCGGCCCCGCTTCAGGGTGGGCGGTCGGATGACTCGCCGCTGCACGCCGGCGGCGCTCTCCATGTCGGTCAGCACATGGCATCGCAGGTGGTGCCGGCCGCCATGGCGCCGCCGTCCGAGACCGGAGCCGGCTCTCTGTCGAGACGGCCGCTGGTCAATACCGGCATGCAGGGTCGACCAAACCCTGCCGCTGGTCAACACCGGCCCACAAGGTCGGCCGCCACTGGTCGATGCCGGCCCACGGGGTCGGCTAAACCCTGCCGCTGGTCAGTACCGGTACACAGGGTCGGCCAAACCCCGCCACCGTGTTGTGTACTGGACTGGGTAGTGTTGGAAGCACCCACCGCCGTGTTGTGCACTGGACTGGGTAGTGTTGGACGCACCCACCGCCGTGTTGTGTACTGGACTGGGTAGTATTGGACGCACCCACCGCCGTGTTGTGTACTGGACTGGGTAGTGTTGGACGCTCCCCGCCACCGTGTTGTGTACTGGACTGGGTAGTATTGGACGCACCCACCGCCGTGTTGTGTACTGGACTGGGTGTAGTGTTGGACGCACCCACCGCCGTGTTGTGTACTGGACTGGGTAGTGTTGGACGCACCCACCGCCGTGTTGTGTACTGGACTGGGTGTAGTGTTGGACGCACCCACCGCCGTGTTGTGTACTGGACTGGGTAGTGTTGGACGCACCCACCGCCGTGTTGTGTACTGGACTGGGTAGTGTTGGACGCACCCCGCCACCGTGTTGTGTACTGGACTGGGTGTAGTGTTGGACGCACCCCGTCACCGTGTTGTGTACTGGACTGGGTAGTGTAGGACGCACCCCGCCACCGTGTTGTGTACTGGACTGGGTGTAGTGTTGGACGCACCCCGCCGCCGTGTTGTGTACTGGACTGGGTGTAGTGTTGGACGCACCCCGCCACCGTGTTGTGTACTGGACTGGGCAGTGTTGGACGCACCCACCGCCGTGTTGTGTACTGGACTGGGTAGTGTTGGACGCACCCCGCCACCGTGTTGTGTACTGGACTGGGTAGTGTTGGACGCTCCCCGCCACCGTGTTGTGTACTGGGCTGGGTGTAGTGTTGGACGCACCCCGCCACCGTGTGGTGTACTGGACTGGGTAGTGTAGGACGCACCCCGCCACCGTGTTGTGTACTGGACTGGGTAGTGTTGGACGCTCCCCGCCACCGTGTTGTGTACTGGACTGGGTAGTGTTGGACGCACCCCGCCACCGTGTTGTGTACTGGACTGGGTAGTGTTGGACGCACCCCGCCACCGTGTTGTGTACTGGACTGGGTAGTATTGGAAGCACCCACCGCCGTGTTGTGCACTGGACTGGGTAGTGTTGGACGCACCCACCGCCGTGTTGTGTACTGGACTGGGTAGTATTGGACGCACCCACCGCCGTGTTGTGTACTGGACTGGGTAGTGTTGGACGCACCCCGCCACCGTGTTGTGTACTGGACTGGGTAGTGTTGGACGCTCCCCGCCACCGTGTTGTGTACTGGACTGGGTAGTATTGGAAGCACCCACCGCCGTGTTGTGCACTGGACTGGGTAGTGTTGGACGCACCCACCGCCGTGTTGTGTACTGGACTGGGTAGTATTGGACGCACCCACCGCCGTGTTGTGTACTGGACTGGGTAGTGTTGGACGCTCCCCGCCACCGTGTTGTGTACTGGACTGGGTAGTATTGGAAGCACCCACCGCCGTGTTGTGTACTGGACTGGGTAGTGTTGGACGCTCCCCGCCACCGTGTTGTGTACTGGACTGGGTAGTGTTGGACGCACCCACCGCCGTGTTGTGTACTGGACTGGGTGTAGTGTTGGACGCTCCCCGCCACCGTGTTGTGTACTGGACTGGGTAGTGTTGGACGCACCTGCCACCGTGTTGTGTACTGGACTGGGTAGTATTGGAAGCACCCACCGCCGTGTTGTGTACTGGACTGGGTAGTGTTGGACGCTCCCCGCCACCGTGTTGTGTACTGGACTGGGTAGTGTTGGACGCACCCACCGCCGTGTTGTGTACTGGACTGGGTGTAGTGTTGGACGCTCCCCGCCACCGTGTTGTGTACTGGACTGGGTAGTGTTGGACGCACCCTGCCACCGTGTTGTGTACTGGACTGGGTAGTGTTGGACGCTCCCCGCCACCGTGTTGTGTACTGGACTGGGTAGTGTTGGACGCACCCACCGCCGTGTTGTGTACTGGACTGGGTAGTGTTGGACGCTCCCCGCCGCCGTGTTGTGTACTGGACTGGGTGTAGTGTTGGACGCACCCCACCGCCGTGTTGTGTACTGGACTGGGTGTAGTGTTAGACGCACCCCGCCACCGTGTTGTGCACTGGACTGGGTAGTGTTGGACGCACCCCGCCACCGTGTTGTGTACTGGACTGGGCAGTGTTGGACGCACCCCGCCACCGTGTTGTGTACTGGACTGGGTGTAGTGTTGGACGCACCTCGCCACCGTGTTGTGTACTGGACTGGGCAGTGTTTGACGCACCCCGCCACCGTGTTGTGTACTGGACTGGGTGTAGTGTTGGACGCACCCACCACGTGATGTGTACTGGACTGGGTAGTGTTGGACGCACCCACCGCCGTGTTGTGTACTGGACTGGGTAGTGTTGGACGCTCCCCGCCACCGTGTTGTGTACTGGACTGGGTGTAGTGTTGGACGCACCCCGTCACCGTGTTGTGTACTGGACTGGGTAGTGTTGGACGCACCCCGCGGCCGTGTCCGGTGGTGGGTGTTGGACGCACCCCGAGGCCGTGTCCGGTGGTGGGTGTTGGACACACCCCGAGGCCGGGTGCGGTGTTGGGTGTTGGACGCACCCCGAGGCCGTGTCCGGTGTTGGGTGTTGGACGCACCCCGAGACCGTGTCCGGTGTTGGGTGTTGGACGCACCCCGAGGCCGTGTCCGGTGTTGGCTCTACTGGAAACGGCCACAGCGGCACGGATACGTTTCATATTGGACAGCCACCGCGGGCACCGCTGGTGCTTACTGGCGAGACAAGATCTCACCTACATGAATAGTATCAGCTGGAGCGTATTGGGAAGGAGGGGCTCCTTCCCAATACCGGTGATAAAAGATAGTCATACATCCCACCTGCTAACTGGAGGTCCTTGTGCTGGGCGCCTATCCAGCAAGTGTTTTCAGGGGTGATTATGGGTACTCACGGAGTCCGTAGGATTACAGGGACAAATCGCCTAGGACGTCCATGGATTCCATGACCAAGCCCAAATGAGATTGTGGGTGCTCAAAATGTGTTCAGGGTTTTCTAGCGCCAACGGACAGGTGACCAGACCGATTGATAGTGCCCTGACCAGCGCTCAGTGTGTGGGCCTCGACTGCGTCGTGGCGAGTGGCCTGGGTTCCGTGACTGGACGGCGTCGTGACGAGCGCCTCTGTCTCGTGGCTGGTAGGGCTGCTATGTGTGCGCGCTAGACATCAAGAAATGGCTGATAGAAATGAGCGGCGGATGGATATGAGCGGCTCCCAACAGTGGATGATAAGATGCGCACGAGCCGCGGTATTCCTCCAGTGGATAACTGTGCGGGAGCCGCGGTATGCCTCAAGGCGGCATGCCACGGGAGCCGCGGTATTCCTCAAGGCGGCATGCCACGGGAGCCGCGGTATGTCTCAAGGCGGCATGCCACGGGAGCCGCGGTATGTCTCAAGGCGCCATGCCACGGGAGCCGCGGTATTCCTCAAGGCGGCATGCCACGGGAGCCGCGGTATGTCTCGAGGCGGCATGCCACGGGAGCCGCGGTATGTCTCAGGGTGGCATGCCACGGGAGCCGCGGTATGTCTCAAGGCGGCATACCACGGGAGCCGCGGTCTGCGTGGCACGCCACGGCATGCACATGGATGAAGTGTCAGACAAACCCAGACCGTAGCGTAACGCAATGAAAAGGATACTTTCGCCGACTGCGCAGTATTTGGGAAAATCATTCTGATCGTGTTAATAACAATACGAACACTTTATTATAGCGTCTAACGTAAAGTATAACACTCAGGTTCTCACATGTTCTAACTCTAACATGTTCTAACTCTGTGATAGCCTTGCAGTGTGAAGTAAGGAACCACAAGCAAGGTTACGGTTAAGTGGTGGGGGTGGGGGGGGGTTATATATATATATGTATATATATATATATATATATATATATATATATATATATATATATATATATATATATATATATATATATATATATATATCCGATCAACAACAAACACAAATAATCAATGGATTCATATAATTTGCATAACTTTCGGGGACTTTAAGATAAGACAATAGCCATTTTAGTAATTGAGAGTGCCTCTGCCTGTGAAAGTCCCGCTGTCCACATAATGGGTGTGTAGTTGGTTTTTGGACACATTCAAATGTTGATATATCCCATATAACCAGCCAAGAGTGAAACATTTAGCATACACTTAATGTCTATCATCAGGTACCAAGTACCGTCAGTGCAGGACACTGTCCAGTCGGCACCGGGCCGCAGCTCGCACGCGCTGAGCCACCCTGTCTGTAAGACTGAGCGGTACCCCGTCACCCATGCGGGCCAGGATACTGCGGACACGGCCCTCGGCCGGAAGTCGGATGTCGCCTGCCGTCCACCATCATACACGTTATGCTTGACCATTCACCAAACGTTTCTACAATGCGGAACTGGGGGATGTTAGATGGGATTATTATGTCGTGTTACATATGGAATATTTATCTGTAACGACCTGAGGGCTTCAACAGCTGGATGTGTTGCTGCCAGGTTCGGCCAGAACACAGTGTGATGTGTTGCTGCCAGGTTGGGCCAGAACACAGTGTGATGTGTTGCTGCCAGGTTCGGTCAGAACACAGTGTGATTTGTTGCTACCAGGTTCGGCCAGAACACAGTGTGATGTGTTGCTGCCAGGTTCGGTCAGAACACAGTGTGATGTGTTGCTGCCAGGTTCGGTCAGAACACAGTGTGATTTGTTGCTGGTAGGTTCGGCCAGAACACAGTGTGGTGTGTTGCTGCCAGGTTCGGCCAGAACACAGTGTGATGTGTTGCTGGTAGGTTCGGTCAGAACACAATCTTCTTCAGGATACAGCCTCTCTACGTAGTGAAATTGCACTTTTCGCAGGCACTCGTTCCGGTATGCATCACCGATAACGTTCGATTTGCCCGTGGGTCGATATTTCAACTCCTCTGGAATGTCTCCTGCTGGACAGGCATAAAAGCCTACATTGTCTGTCATTTCGCGCATAGGTAAAATAGCTTTATCCATCCATTGTGACATCGGGTTCCTTGTCAGTGTTTGAGGTTACCCGATATAACATCCATACGCCGCTTGTTATATGTGTCGATGTCACTTGAGGTGCCTTCATTCTCCTCCTGTACTTGATACCAGTTTCTTTCAGTATGATGCTTACGTATCTTGTTGTTGTTATTGGGGTTTAGGGGCGCATCAACTGCCTAGGTTATACAGCGCCCATTTACGTATCTTGTTGACTGACGCCCAAACGGTTAGCCGGTAAGCGTTGGTACGCTTCGACTTCGTTCTTCGAGGCTCGAATTAACTCCCGCTACGTACTTCGTTCAGTTGGAAGTTTATCATGGTAGACTTCCCTTGACTTGATGTTCAGAATGTCCACTTGCTTCACCATTGTTGCCAATGATGTAAACAGTTGATCTCACAACTATAATGGCCGCAATGTGCCGACAGAACGACACAATGCAGAAGTATAATGGACACAATGGAGAAATGGCGCCCAACTGACTGCACAGCCTGCACTGCTCCTTCGCCAACGTGGATGCAAATGCTATACCCGGCGATACAGGGAACACACCTTGGGGACGAAGCGCACCGGCTTGGATTTTGCATCCTCACTCACACTCTCACTCACACTCACTCACTCACACACACCCACTCACATACACCTCCCAGTGGAAGTGGCGCGTGCACTTCCCGACAGCTGAGCGCGGACCGCTCGTGTCGGTGCACGAGACTTGCCACCGGGTCGTAATCGGCTGAATGAGACGGGACGGCCGCAGGAGCAGAGGTCGCGCCGATAGGCGAGTCGTGCGGCTCACGGCCACCGGCTGTCCGGACACCGGCTCTCCGGCCACCGCCGGCCGCCGGAGCAGAGGTCGCGCCGATAGGCGAGTCGTGCGGCTCACGGCCACCGGCTCTCCGGCCACCGGCTCTCCGGTCACCGCCGTGCCAGCGCCACGAGATCGTCGCCACCGACCGGACCGTGTGGTCACCACCGGACCGCGGAGCATCGAAACGTCCATCACCACATGGCTAATGAATGGTCACCACAGGACCACCATTGCCATGGGACCATGGGGCCTCACCACAGGACCACTATTGCCATGGGACCATGGACCATCACCACATAACTAATGAATGATCACCACAGGAACACCAGTGTCACCATAGAGCATCGCCACAAGACCATCATTGCCATGGGACCATGTACTGTCCTAATGACCATGGACCATCACCACATAACTAATGAATGGTCACCACAGGAACAGCAGTGTCATGGGACCATAGAGCATCGTCACAAGACCACCATTGCCACGGGACCATGTACTGTCCTAATGAGCCATCACAAGACCACAATCGCCGTAAGACCATGGAGCATCACCACAGGCGCACCGACAAATACCGCAGCGGTTTCAACTAGGGATGGGCAAAATGCATGAACTACACCATGGCTATGGATTACCACAGTTGATAGATAGATGCAAGAACCATGAATCAAGGATATATCACTGGAAACACCAACCATCTTCATGCCGCAGCATCGGCACCACGGAACCCAGCATTTCCATACATTTCGGACGTGTCGACTGCTCTGGTCACATAGCGCTACCAATCTCGTCGCGAGTGAAAATAAACAAGGACTCGAACTCACGACATTTCAGGTAGGAGACGGGAATCCTACCTCTGGACTACTCACCCATTACTCATCATCACCTGGTTTACTTACACAGAAAGCTCTATTGATAATTGGTCTAAGTTTATACTGGGGAAACAAATGCAAGTACACGGGACTATAAATGAAACATGCAGCAGTCCAGGCAACAGAGAAAGCGCTGCGTAAGTAAATTGATGCCAACTGAGAATGTGTGTCCCCATGTCATATTGACATGGACTAGAAAATTGTTTCTTGAATGCAAAGTTATTGACAGTTATATCAATGCAGGAAACATATTGCCAGCCGTGGCAGAAACAATGAGCACAATCCCAGAATGGGTGCTAGGATGGAAATGACCATACACATAGTACTATGCGCCCTAATTCTTTATCAGCACCTTCGCATCTCCCCTCGGTCTCCCACGGCCAGGATTACCTGTTGCCTTCTCAATTCCATCAGGTTAATTCCTCGAAGCCAAACCCAAACCTCACGACACGCAGCATGGGCGCCCTCCTCTCCAACACAACCTGCTCAAGCTTTCACAAACGAAAAAGATGCATAATCTGACACCAATCACCAATGACGTCTTGGGGGAAAATACTCCAGGTTATATGACGTCAAAAGCGAACATCATCTCTAGCATTCCCCTATCCTCCAAATGTACTCAATCAGTGCACAAGATGACTCAAAGTTCAGGACAGTGCAAACATATCGCACAATCGATATGCTATCCAGCGTATTCACATATATAATCTACACACGAATATGCAGCAGATTATTATCGGTAGCGTACCGATCATCGCGCCGATTCGACGCCCCCCCGCACGCATCACACTGATAAGACATTCGTCACTGGCGGCTTGTACCTGATGTCTCGCGGCCCCGGGGCCTGACGCAGGCACGCCAGGCTCAACAATCGTCCCGTCCCAGTCGTCACTCGGACCGGTCAACGATCGTTCGACAGCGTCCCCGGGGCCTGACACCGACACGCCAGGCTCAACAATCGTCCCGTCCCAGTCGTGATCGGACCGGTCAACGATCGTTCGACAGCGTCCTCGGCCATGTAGCGTCCACCAGCGACCGCCGCCCCCGGTCGCGCGCCAGCTGCCACTTCCTTCGGACACACGCCAGCTACCGCTTCCTTCGGACACACACCAGCTGTCTCCTGTATGCCGTAAGCGTCCCCGTCGCCTTCCGACTGGCGTCAGCAGCCGACACCTCCAGTCGCGCACCCGCAGCCATCTCCGTCCGCGCACCGGCGGCCGCCGCCCTCGTCCGTGCGCCAGTGACCGCCGCCCTCGTCCGTGGGCCAGTGACCACCGTCCTTGTCCGTGCGCCAGTGACCGCGTCCTCGTCCGTGGGCCAGTGACGCCGCCCTCGTCCTTGGGCCAGTGACCGCCGTCCTTGTCCGTGCGCCAGTGACCGCCGTCCTCGTCCTTGGGCCAGTGACCGCCGTCCTTGTCCGTGCGCCAGTGACCACCGTCCTCGTCCGTGGGCCAGTGACGCCGCCCTTGTCCGTGCGCCAGTGACCGCCTCCTTCAGTTGAGCGCCGGCAGCCGGCGCCCTCGGACGCGAACCTGCAGCCGGCGCCTCCTGCAGCGTGCACCCGCCGCCACCCGCGGCCACAACGACAGAGGTCTGCCGTCGCACTCCACGGCCGCACCATCCGCCAACGTCATCGGCGGCGCACTCCCGACCGGCGCCTCTGACACCTCTGACAATGCCTCTGACCGGCGCCTCTGGCCGCACGCCTGCCGTGGTCGCCCCGGCCGTGAGCCCGCCGTTGATCGGCGCCTCTCGCCGCATGCCTGCCGTGGTCGCCCGCGGCCGTGAGCCCGCCGTTGACCGGCGTCTCTGGCAGCACGCCTGCCGTGGTCGCCCCGGCCGTGAGCCCGCCGTTGACCGGCGCCTGGTCGGCGGACGACGCGTCGCCGTCCACCGAGTGGCACCGAGGTCCAGTCGCACCTTCCATCGAAACGTCTCGAACCACTAGTTCCTGACTGCTAACACACTTCCGTTTTAAGTGCGCCCAACGCACCAGCCGGTTTCACTGCCCCCCGTGATAAATTATTGTGAAATAAGGTGGAATATACCACTTTTTGAACACTCAATCGCATCCTTATCCAAGAAGTATCGCCATCCTGCTTCGTGATGTGTGCAGGATTGCGCAGGATTGCGTGAAGTCTTCGTGTCTCCTTTCTAACAGTATCTTGTTCATAAATATCATGTTCATGCTCTCGATAAGAGATGGTCATACACGAACATTTCGCAACGCAATTTCAGGTAAAGGGATTACCTATAATGTGATATGGCGTACAATACCAGTTTATAGCATAGGTATTTTTTTAATCACTATCCCGAATATAGCTCTTCCTAAATTATGAATCTCAAACAAATGATAAAGGTACAATCATAAGTATGCCATTGGCTCAAATTTGAGTCTAAGACATCAAAAGCATTTTAAATGTCACTAATTCCATGTCAGATTTCGACATCCTACTGTGCTCGTTTCGACATCACACCTAACGAAAAAAAAGCATTATATTAATGCTGCACTGTCCTGCCCTGATGACGCGGCGAGGCGGTCTCGCCTCCACCGCCTGGTACGGGCCCTCAAACATAACCATACAGATATTGGACGATTACATACTACTGTCAACTCGAAAGGTTTTGGATGAGCTTCCCACTTTGAATATGGTGCTGTAGATATACTCACATTTCAGTAGTGTTCACGAGTACGAAACAAATAATATTGACACTCATTAAGAGGCAAAGAAAGACCATCAAGTGCATATATAAGATGCGAAATGCATAGACATTCTCATAAGCTTTCCTGGACAGTGTGAAATAAAAAGTGTTTAAATTACAACGGTGGTCAAATACATACTTGGTAGATAGGATCTCAATGTGTTCTCCTCTTCCTCCTGGCTTGCACTCTTCCACTAGGTTTATGTGCTCAAGTGCAAAATGCTACTGTTGTGTCCTATGATGATGCGTCTGGATGCCTTCTGTCATAGAAATGGCCCAATCTTCCACTTGCACTGAAAGAGTGAGAAGAGTAAGTTTGATCAGGCACCAACAATTTTCATGGTAAGACAGCACTCCCAAAATCATGTTCAGCTGCAAGTCAAATGTACCTGATCAATGCTTCTCTGTTCTCTATTAGAAATGGGAATGAGATGTGAAATGTAGATATACACATGGCATGCCTACAATTGTAGAATGCAAGCTAAGTGCTGTGAAAAGCCAAACATACTATACTGATCAGAAACTGAGGAGAATTTGTTAACTGGATCATTTTCGCTTTTGTTTTTGTTTATTGGGTGGTTTACGGCGCACTTTATGCACGATCACGGCTAGTGGCGCCGCCCACACTGTTTACGGCGCACTGTATGCACGATCACGGCTAATGGCGCCGCCCACACTGTTTCGCCAGTGTGCCGCGGGATTGGGAAATGTTCCGAGAGGTGCGGGTGTTGAACCAGAGGCATTGGTATCCAGAGCTCAGCATCTTAACCACTTGGCCAGCCTCACCCTATCTTTTTAGTTTGCTCTGATTTGAAGCATAAATGACAATGCAATGGCAATATGTCCTCTGGTATCCTTGAGCCTTCATGCATAGTCATACAGCTCGCCTTCCAAAGCAAAACTTGAACTGGGTTTGCGGACAGCTTCAAGGACTTCTTCATTGCTTGTAATTTTGTGCCAGATAAAATGAAGATAAGCATTGCCTGCCACTTACCATAAACAATATTTTGAAGCTGAATTGCATGTGCCGCATCAACCATTCACGATTGAATCGTAATACCGCAGGAAAATGTCGTTTTGGTGAGGGATGGCTGAATAGCTTTGGAAATACCTACCAGGTGATCAACAAAAAATGTTGAAACAACAAAATAAAAAAGATGGTAACCTGTCATT
Source organism: Ashinkailepas kermadecensis (assembly GCA_034440615.1). Taxonomy (NCBI): domain Eukaryota; kingdom Metazoa; phylum Arthropoda; class Thecostraca; family Neolepadidae; genus Ashinkailepas; species Ashinkailepas kermadecensis. The sequence goes on along the minus strand of JAOTOM010005124.1, from coordinate 445,321 downwards.
GTTCACTTCAACACAACTATGTGTTCTCATGCAATATCTTGATACAAGTTGCGCTAAAATCATATGACGTTAATGATTCTGGAATAATACGTAAATCATTGAAATTTAAAATAAGTTGGGACTTCTAGACTTCTGCCTCGTTGGATCACAACAGCCAGACATCTGTCCAATGATGTCAGTATTCTGTGTGGAAGCATGCAACACAGATTCTACTAAGCAAATAAAGGTATTCTATGGTAAATGTAATGTAACCTAACCTATCCTAACTTTACCAAGCATATGGATGTTGAGTTGCCTAAAACCTTTGGATGTTGGATTGCTTCAAACCCACGGATGCTGGATCACCTAACACCAAAGTTCTGTGACCATGGAGTGGATGTGAACGAGCAGAAGTGCATCCTTGGGGCTAGGACCGTCTCGTTCCTGGGATGCATCGTGTCTGCGGGAAGCCTCCAGTTGGATCCGAAGAGAGTGGCACCGTCCTCCACTCTTCGGAACCGTCCAGTTCCACACTGCTGAAACACTCCGGGGGTTCGGCACTGGTGGGCTTCTATTCACGATTCCTGCACGGCTTCGGCAGTTGGCTTGAACCGCTGCGCTCTACACGCCAGCGAGATCCCTCCACGTGGACTTCAGCCTTGTCTGCTGCAGTCCGGAAGGTGACAGCAGCGATTTCAGAGTCACCGTTGCTGGCTTTGTTCAACCCGAGGCTGCAAACTCAAGTCACTACCGATACCACCAATGCATCGGATGCGGGCTGTGGGTGTACCTGAGCCGGACGCACGGCACCACTGGGAAGGTGGTCGCCTGTGCTTCGAAGACCTCCAGCTCAAGTGAAAAGGGTGACTCCACAGTTGAGAAGAAGGCCCTCAGCTGTGTGGGCATGTGAACGGTGGCACATTGATATGTGGGGGTCCTGGTTGCAGTTGAGGACAGACAGCCAGCCGCTGTGCGTGATACTTGGTGCGCGCGTGACAGCCAGCCGCTGTGCGTTGGTTATTGGTTTTACAACACTTCGACCGTTGAGTCATATAGCGTCGCCAATCTCTCACGCCGATTGGTCGCGGGCGAAGAGTAGCGACAGGTGAGACTCGAACCCACAATCTTTCGATTGTGAGACGAGCATCTTAACCCTAGACCACTCGTCCCCGTGCGTGATACTTGGTTCCCAGGGTTGTGGTGGAGCTGGGCACCGCACAGCTCGCTGGGAAACGCGGTCACTGGCACATTCATTATTTGATGTGACTTATGTGAAGCAAGATACTAATCTGGTAGCTGATGGCTTGTCCATGGGGAACGTCAGTAGGATGACAGACGAAAACGTGGAGATTACACTTCTGAGCGAAATGTCAGGTCCTCGGGCAATGACTGCGGAGGAGTTCAGGACAGCCTCGGAGGGCGGCGGCGTTTTCCAGGTGGTAGTGGTCGTACAGTCGGGTCGATGGACGATGATGGCAAGTATCGCCAGAGAGTGGGCCATTCTTTGCAGTTAGCGAGGAACTGTCGAGTTCGGGTCCTCTTCTGTTCCACAATGCATGATTAGTGATCCCAAACGCGCTCCGTGGACAGATTCGGACCTCGTTCATGACGGGTACCAAGGGTTATCCGCACCAAGCAGAGGCTCAGGGACAGAGTTGGATTTGTAACGTGTAATTCTAGATGTGGAGAGGAAAATCATCGGGTAATCAAACACGAAGAGGATATTTTTCCTCGAACTTGTAACATCAGCTCAGTTTGCATTTTCCAATGAACCTTGAACATTTTGTCACAGAGCATTTCATTGCCCCATTCAACCATTGAACAGCACCATTCAACCTCCCAATGAGAAAAATGACAAGATACTTTTCTGGAGTGGATAATCTTCTGGATGCCAAGCATCCAGAAAGTCTGTTTTTCCAACCTTGCTCAGGGACCAATGTTGGTGACCTCAAATGGACACCGAGACGGAGTACGCCGGTCGACAAGTACGCCACGATCCGCCGACCTCCCGTCCAGTTCACTCCGCTGCCGAAGGGGCCGTGGTCGAAGGTGCAGCTGGACGCCATCGGACCTCTGCCAGGTCCGATTGGCCAGCGTTTTGGAACAGTGTTGGAAGGCATGCATAGCCGGTGGCGGCCGGATGTGGCTTTCCGTCGTGAGGTGACGTCGGCGGCACCGATCGGGTTGGTGCACTTGGTATTTGCAAGGGAGGGGACATCAGAGGAAATGTCCCATGGTGGCATCGTGTTTGTATCGCGTGTGTTCCAAGAGTACTGTGTAGTATAGTTAGTTAGTTAGTTAGTTATTTGTGCTTCAGAGCGCATAGACCATACTGAGCATATAGCGCCCAGACTGTGTAGCATAGGGGATCCGACGAGTGGACAGCTCCCCATACTTTCCGCTGACACGTGGAACGGTGGAACGGTTAAATCGCAGTGTGAATGACGCCATACGTACGGCCAAGATGGCGGACACAGACCGTATTGCACACGCTAGAGACTTGGGGATTCTTTTACGATGTATTCAACCGCTAGGTCATATATCATCGCCAACCTCTCACGCCGATCAGTCGCGGGTGGACTCGGTAATGACGCCGATTGCGATATTCGAATGCACAATCTTGCCGACATTCTACCGACTGAGTTACCGCGGCCCCCGCGTTAGAGACTTCTTGTAGCGGTATCGTGCGACGGTTCATCCTGCAACAAGGGCCGGGCCATGCGTGTACGTGCTATGCGCACGCGTTGGGACGTGAATGTGTCTGGGGACTCGCTGGAGCTGGCCAAGTGTGGTCGGGACAGTGCTGTTCAGGCTGAGACTACATCGCAGCCTCCGAACTGGTAAACGCCGATTCAGTGACCCGATGCGGGTCGAGAGACTTTGGGCTCGCCCATCTTTAGGCTTGAAGATGGGCAGTGTGTGCATGCTCGTCGCCTCAGGTCGGCTGTGGTGGATGACTCGTCTTGTCATGTCCACGGTGAGTGCAGTGGCCTTTTACCCGAACTCAGGCCTGCACGTGACACGCATCCTGTCTCCTGAGCATCCGGCCACCACCACCCGTTCGTTGACGCGACACCGCGGTGAACCCCACTCTTCGACCAAGTGGACGGTACAGGCACGCTTCTGTACGGTACCCCCAATATCGACCACAAGCAGCAATGGAACATCCCATGTGAGCGCCCTGAGAGTATCCTTCCCTGAAGGAAGCTACACTTTTTATAAATCTCTGGAAAGTGTGTGGTGTTCTATTCAAATTACCGTGAAGAGCATAGTTGCCTTGAGATAGTGATAGTGCAAGTATCTGTGTATGCAGTATCTTTAGATTGAGCATTGGTGATTGCTTTTGTGTCCACCATCTTTTGGGAAACTTTTTTCTGTCCAGCAGTAAAAGCAGGCTGTGTGACGTTTTGCGTGCAGCCAAACACTATGGCATCAATAACCTGGAAACAGTCCTGGCCTGGCACATCAATTTTGTTGCATAATAAGTTACAAAAGACAGCTTCATGGCCGGAGCTGGAAGATGGCTAACCATCACGAAAGCTGAGGGTTTGTTTTCCTATAAATTAATTCTCAATATAATTAATAGGAACTTCTGTACCATAACTTTTATACTGCAGATATTGAATGTCAATAGGGTCACATGTACAAAACAGCTGAAAAATAGGTTATTAGGGAACCTTTGTCAACCATCTTCAACCCTCTGTCAACCCTCTGTCTCGGGGGAGTTGATATGCACCCGCCCCCACGGAAGGTTTTCCGCGGATAGGGAAAGAACGACGCGCGGCAGCGCGCCGAAATTTGGCATACCTTTCCCTTCATCAATTTGGCATGTTGTGTGAAAATTTTGAGATCAGGTCATCTAGGGTCAACGAGTTAGTCACGATCAAGTGAGGTCACCTCCAGAAAAGTTCAACCAGCTGTCACACTTTAGTGGATAAAGATATTTTGATGAAACATTCAGTATTTGCTTATCTTTAGGGAGGAAACAAAATGCACCAGAGAAACATGTTATTTTTTTTCTTCATTTTTGATGATATATTAGGTTTGCCTATTGGACCATTATGGTGAAAATTGAAGATTCTGGCTAAAGTAAGCATTTTTATGAGAGTAAGTTGACTTCAAACAATGTTTTGCTGTCCATTAGAAAAAGAAAAAGAAATTAGAAAAGAAATAAAGAACTAAAAGAAATAAAGAACTAAAAGAAAGAAAATAAATCAAGAAAATAAAGAAGAAGAAAGAACCCATTAGAAAAAGAAAAAGTAAAGAAAATTTACCACAAATTTTGAAATTTCCCCCAAAAATAGCATTGGTTTTTGTGTGGGCAAAACATTTAGGGCCATGGTCGATTTTGCCTTCCTTTTCTGTTTCCAAATAATTTTGTTTTCAAATCTCCCCCAAAATGAACCCCCCAGAGCCAAAAAAAACATGAAGGCAGTTGTGAAAACAAACACCACCTAAGAACATCACTTTTGGGGGGGATAAAATTTTGGGAGTGGTTTCTGGCCTTACTCATCGAGCACTTTCTGATAACACCTCTTTCGTTTTCATGCGATGCTCAGTTTCGAAATTAGAGGGGGAGAGTTGTATCAACCCCCTCCAAGACAGGTGTGAGATCTGACTGGAAAGACTGAAAGGGTTAATATGTAGAAGAAATGTAGGGGTTGAAATAAGAATAACTATGAAGACAACATGCTGTATTCATGTATTATGAATCCATGGATGCACCAGCTCATTGGTGGACACCTCATCTTGAAAGAACAGATGGTGTGCATGTGGGGTTGAAGTTGTGCTGACATGCACTTTTAGGTTAGGATGGGGCACATCTAGTCCTCCTGACTTAAATGCACATCAGTGGGCTTTGGGTGATCAACATAGGTAGGTTTTGCATGGCCAGACACCATAGGGATTAGACACAGTTAAATTAGTTTGCATTAGGCTTATACTTCACAGTTATCCATAGCTACACTGTTATTTACACTTCAGATTGCAGTAAATATACTGTCATTTGATTCATCACCACTGAACATGGTTAAACAAGTTTATCTGGAGAAAGCTACCTTTTCCTATAGAAACGGCACACTCTACCTATAATAATGTTTTATGAGGAAACAAAATGTGATGATCAAGTTGAGTACAAAACTGCTGCTATAACTACCTTGGAAGTAAAATAAATACTGGTAAAATACATCTGTGTTATGGACAATGCAATTGGTGTGTGTAGTTAGCAGGGTGGGAATTAAGGCACTTCTTAAGATATTTTATCTCTGAAAACATTTTTGCACTACGGGTTCATACTGGATAGGATGGGCTTCACATGTACTCAGACACAAATGTGTGGAAAAAAAGATATCACTAAAAACAAACCCAGAACGACACCCAAAAAAAAATGCTGGTTATTCCACTTCGGTCACCACTCAAACTACTCCCTTTTTGTAGCAGTCAGCAGCCGGACCAGAGCTTCACACACTCCATCCATCTCAACCACTGGAATTGCCGACAACAACGCGCCAACAGCGACTTGCAAGAGGATGCGCATGCGCACTGAGAACACTGTTCTCCGGCTCTGGAGCCGCGTCTCAGAATACTTGTGTTCCTGCCACCCTATAGTGGGAAACTGACAGTTTTAAGAGACGTCTCCGGAGTCCCGGAGGCCACCGATCAGAATTGGCTGCGTTAGCGTTTTCTGTTCTGAAATCTGTCTGTCAACCAATCAATGCAAGGTATTTTGTATAAGACGTCATAACCATTAGCAACTTTGAACACATGGTTAACAGTGTCCACACAAGTTAACAATAAACACAAGACCTCGACTGATCCTTTGCTTTGATCACATCCAACTGTGGCGTGTGCGGTAGCGGAGTTGCGTTCGTATTACGTGGGAAATTGGCTGCGTAGGTAGGTATGCGCTCTGAGCTGAGGGTGAAGTGTGAAGTATTTGTGTTTGTTTTTCATATGGCTAGCCTTGTACTGAGACCAACAGTGAAAGGAAAACGCATTTCTCCTGTGAGTTATAAGAAACGAAACAGTGCTGATTATTACGGGTCACTGCCGGGCGGTGCCATCCATTGTTCACTTCTTTGTTCGTATGTTTTGGCATTTGATTCGACCAAAAATGAGAATGATATTACTTATGCTTATTATGTAGGTACTGATTTAGGTTTTTCTGGTCGGTTACTGGCAAACAGATTCCATGCATAAAAATGATGTCCATGAAAATGTACTCCGGAAGAAATCGGTGTGCACTCCGACTCCCAACCCGGAAAGCAAGTTTCCCGCTCTGGTAGTTAGTGCATGGTGCATTAATTAGCCATGCAAGATGGGAGAAGTGGAATGAAGCAAACGCTCCATTAGCTACATGATGGCATCATTTAGAGGTACCATATAGAGTTTAATTCTCACAAAAAGTTGTGCAGAAAAATGTAAGTACTTAAAACCTTTGATGTTGGATCATGCAAATACCCCTACTTAAATAGGGGTTAACTTGCAGGTCTTTCTACCAACTGCAAATGCAAACTGCAAAAAAATGCACAAAAACATATTCTGAGGCACAACTACTGTAGTCTGAACAGCAGTGCATCATTAGCAACGAAGCATTGGACAATAAAACAGGAATAAAATAAGGAAATTAAATTGCCAGCAAACAATTGCTGAGGCCAAAGAGCTCCATTCATTTCTTGCCTATTTAGATATATGGTCTGTGTTTACTGCATACTTCATACATTCCACAAAGTCAGGGGTGTCGATTTTTGAAAAACATTGGGGGGCCGAAGTGCCAACGCACTAGACCGCCCCCCCCCCCCCACAAAAAAAAAACTCATCGGATTTAGCCCGCTATATTTTCAGATCTCAGAAATTCTGATTTTTATTCGACGATGTGTAGGTTTATGTTTATTCAGCATCCTCACCGACGGGGAAAATCGTCCAATAACTGGTGAAGTCACATAATTAAAAGAGCAGTGCTCAGTACATTTCAACATAACAACTCTTGGTTGGTTATTGGTTCTACGACACGTCGACCGTTGTGTCATATAGCGTCGACAATCTCTCACGCCGATTGGTCGCGGGCGAAGAGTAGCGACAGGTGAGACTCGAACTCACCAACATAACAGATCTGAGTAATAGCATGCGACTGCAGTGCCATATAGTGGGCTCGGATCTATCGTCACCGTCACCGTCACCGTTACCCTCCTCACTCCACATACCAACAAACACACACCGGCTTAAATAAAAATACTTCAGCGATCAGATGCAAGCTAAAACACACCGGCATTGCTGAAGCATCAGAGCACAGCAGACCTGAACGGTGATGACGATGGGTGAAAGTATTTCCTTGGTGCCTAACGCTAGGGAGGGGAATTGTTCCATTTAGTACGCCACTGCGGCTGCTCAACGTGTTTTTTTCCGCAGATTGCACGATCGAGAGTAGGAAGGCCCTTCGGATAATTTTCTTTCGGGACCCATTCTTAATTTTCCGGTGCTCTGGTCGATTCGATGGAGTCTCCTTGTGGTTTTTGTGGTGAAGTCTATTTTTATAAGCCCCCTGCAGGCTATTTTTGGAACCCGGTACGATTCTTCTGGCTCTCGGTGCTTTTTTCCGGTGCCCAAACAGGTTTCTATTCCGGCGTCCGACGACTTCTTATTTTGTGGATCCTTGACGCAATTTTTCCGTCCGCAAGGTGACATTCCGGGTATATATTGGTACTTGGGAAGCCAGCTGCAACTTGTGGGGCTCCGGCACGACGTTTTGGCCCCAGTGAGATTTTCAAGAGAAGCGGCGTGAATTTGTTTTTGTCTAAGTGCGATTTTTTTGGGCCACGTCTTCACTTGTTGGGATCCCTTGCGGTGGCTACGACACGTTTGTGGGGGCCCAACAAGTTGTGTGGGATTTTGGAGCTATTGTTGAGATCCCAGATTGATTTTCCGTGTCCGGACTGTTTTTCATTCACCCGGCTTCATTTGTTGGGTAATCTCAACGAGACTTTTAGAGCCCCGGTGAGACCTGTCAGGCCTCTGGCGTGATTTTCAGAAGCCCGGGTGATAATTCTTAATACCCCAGTCTCGGCGTGATTTTCAGGAGGCCCCGGCCCGACCGTTTGTGGCCCCCGTCGTGATTTTCTTCAATCCCGGCACGACTTGTTTGCGGCCCCAACGTGATTTTCAGGGGCCCAGGTGCAAACTTTTGAGGCCCCAGCGTCATTATCGGGGCCCCTGCGCTACGTTTGGGGGCGCCCAATGTGATTTTTCTGAGCCCCGGTGCGATTTTTGGTGGACCGAGTGAAATTCTTAGGGAGCATAGCGCATTTTTTCCTAAGCTCGGCGGATTCTTGGGGGCACCACAACCTATCAGGACGGGGGGGGGTGAGGAAACTTCCCACAATTCCCCCTCCCCATTCGGTATGTCACTGTGCCATGCAATGATGCAACATAAGAATCCAGGAATAGTTCATCTGTTTCATCACACATGTGATTTCAACTCCCCAGTTATCCAGACAGTTTGAGGAAAGTCGAACATCTGCTACATGGATCAGCAAGGATGGATTGTAAGGCAACATGGATATCATGGAATTCCGGTCACAGTAGTTATGCTGCAATACATACCTTCTTCAACACACTGCTTTGGAGATGGATGAGCTCCTGAAGCTTGGTCAGGGTTGGAGTTGGAGGTGGATGGAGCAACACTGTGAAGGACATAACATATGGTTCAAGAGACTTGTTTCCATTAACAATACAGGGGATGAAGTAACATTTCCATTGACTTCTGTGGTTTTCATTGGCTTCATTGACTTCTATGGTGTCCTGAGTAAGTAGGACAATCGAGATGGGTTTCTGTTATATGCATTTTTTTTTTTTAAATAAATTTCATCAGAGTTCTTGTTGGCAGTAGCGCAACCACGGGGGGGAGCAAGGGGCCATGCCCCCCCGAAATTTTTTGGGGGCCCGCGAAGCGGGCCCCTGGCTCGGAGTGGGCCACCCTACTCAGAGCCCTGGCTAGGGGCCCGCGAAGCGGATCTGTGGCTCGAATCAGGGGCACTTTGAACCAACTGAAAATCTGGGGGCCCGTTTTAACCAGGGCCCGTCTCGAACCGGGGCCCATTTTGATTCAGGGGCCCGCATTGAACCAATAGCCCGCCTAGAACCAGGGGCCCGCTTCAACCTGGGGCCCTGTCTTGAACCAGGGGCTCTCTGGAACCAGGGGCCGCTTCGAACCGGGCCCACTTTTTACAAACATAGGGGCCCGCTCAAAAGTAAGTGCATGTTTTCCGCAGACTTTTTAAAAACATGAGGGGGGCCCGCTTGCGAGGGGGGCCGCTCTCCAACCCTGCCCCCCCGAACTGAAATCCTGGTTGCGCCACTGCTTGTTGGGGTGGCTTTATGAACCAGGGTCCGATTGCTAAGCAGAGCTTGTTGCGTGAACCCTGGCCCCACCACCCAATCCATTAATTCAAGTTCAACGGCAGAATTTTGACCGAAAGTTTAACGTGCCGTCAATGCACCGACACAGCCGCCCGGTATAAGCAATGTTATAATGTAGCTTTTATACCCCAGTGAGAATGGTATGGATTCACTCATCAGTAAATTTGCAAACAAACTGATGTATCAGTTAACAACAATGCAGGGAGCTATGTGATCAACATGGTCTGTGCCCTAAAGCCCAAATAACTAAGTAACAATGCAGGGAATCTGCTGCATAACAGTTTGACCATAAATTAGCCATGATATATGGCATCATACTTCCCATCCTATTTACAATATATTTTGAGCTATATTTTGTGTACAAACATCAGGACATTAGAAATGTTAATTAACGTTACACACATCAGTTCCTAACAAGTGTCAGCAATACATTTCTTTCATGTGCTTTAAACATGATTCAGGAAAGCACTGTCATCGATTTTAAAGTTGCAAAAAGATTGGGCCGCCTGGCATTTTGAGTGCTATTTGAGTGAATTTGCTGTCTTGTTAGTGAACCGACCACTTATTGAGATATATGTACTTTAACTTTGCCTGCTTCCATCATGAAAATTTGTCATTTTCCAATACATCAGAAATCATCAGAATAACTTCTTGTCCACAAACCGGTGTATGCATTTCTATGAATTTCTCATATTTATTAACACAAATGATGTAGATCTGATCTGCAAATTTATAACTCAGAAAATGTTATCAGCACGGGATTCCATTCCTGAAAATATTGTACTTTCAACATGTTATTGTTCTTTGTGAAGCAATAAGTGCAATGCTCTCATGCAGCATGCAGATGGAAGTTCATCACGTGCACCAGGTAGCACAAAAATAGATATACTATTGCAGTCTAAGATAATCACAAGACAGGTTTTACACCCATTTTTATCATTCAAAGGAGCTAGGTTTTGCCTAATTGCGTTAGGCTCGGCTTTTGTTGTAAGTTAGTAAATGAAAAAAAATCTTCAAAAACTGTTCAAGCTAGATTAGGTTATGTTAGACTTTTTAAGTTCAAAATGTTTGATTAAAAAATGGGGGGGGGGAATTTGGCATAAAAATAATCATTTCTTGCATGGAAGTCTAGGCTAGGTTAGGTTAGGTTATGTTACATGTTTTTTTATCTGAACATTATTTTTCATCCTATATTACTCAAATCCAAGCCCCCTTTTCCACATTATTTTTCCTCACAATTGAAAAGTGTGCATCTGCAGAGGAAATGAGTGGTTACATCATGTTCAGCACATTAACAAACACTGCATTAAAAAAGAAATTAAAAGAAGTTAGAGAGTACCATGAGCTGAAATATTACCCAAAAAGCCAGGTATTATCACAGTTTAAGGTAACCACAAGACAAGTTTTACACACATTTTACCTCCATGAAGCATACAAAGGGGTGAGGTTTGTCAGGTTAGGTTAGGCTTTTGTTGTAAGTTATAAAAAAAAATCATTTGTTGGTAAATAATTTTTGTTAATGATTTTTCTATAAAAAAAAAAAAAAAAAAAAAACGGTTCAGACTTAGGTTAGGTTTTTTAAGTTGAAAATATTTGAGAAAATGCCTCGAAAATTTAAATTAAAAACAATTAATTTCTTGTATGGGAAGTTGAACTATGTTAGGTAAGGTTATCATACATCTTGAACATTATTTGCATGCTATATTTCCTTACTCCACACCATTTTTTGGTGTTATTTTTTACTCCCAATCGAAAGGCATGTATTTGCAGAGGAAAGGACATTCAATTTGTGCTTTTATGTGTTTTATTAATATTTTTATATTTAAATTTCCAATGCAATGTTTATGAATGTCTATTTATGAATGAAAAAACCTAACCCAACCTAATCTACCCAGAATTATTGTGCTTTAAGGTGGTAACTAGGCAAGTTATTACACATTTGCCTCCATAAAGCAAACAAATGGGCTATGTTTGGTGATGTTAGATTAGTTTAAGTGTTTAAGTTCGACATTTTTTGCAAAAATTGTTCCAATATTTGAAAGAAATAGATCCTTTTTCTTTAAAAGCAGCTTATGTTAGATTAGGTTAAGTTGGGTTACATTTTTTTATTGTAAAAAAAATACATTGCTTGATGTTTTGGTTTTGTTTTTCTCCAAGGGGAGGTTAAGCTAGGTTAGGTTAGGTTATGATGCATTTTTTGTATTAAAAAAAAATACTTTACCCTATGTCACCTAATTCAAAGCTTTTTGTTGGTGTTATTTTGCTCACAACCTGAAATGTAGGCATTTGTATAGAAAATGAGTGGTCCCATCATCTGAGTCACATTCATAAACATTGCATTGAAATGATACATTCCACGAATTCATAAAACACCTTAAAACACAAATTTACCAAAATGAGCAGAAACATCATGTTCATCACATTCCTAAACATTGCATGGAAAAAAATTAATCAGAAATTACCTTAAGCTGTAAATTTACCAAAAGGTGTGCCAGCCCCTGGACGGAAATACAACACTAGGTGCCCCAATACTGGGTAGAAAGGGCACTAAGAGCAGTGGAATGAAAATATTAATAAAAGTAAACTAAAAACAGCTCTTCTTGAAGACAAACGTGGTAGTGATGTGATATTAACATGGAAACCCTGAGCACAAATCAGAAAAAAGCATGGGCTGAACTTTTGCAAGCTTACCTGCCAACTTCTTCAACTACTGTTCCGTTGTGAATTAAATATCAGCAAGCTATTTATTCACTATTTAAAATCACACCAATCCGCAGATAAATCAGAATGTGTGAAGTACAAAAACGAATCAGTACGACGTCACATGAGATTGGCCTCCGGATTAAACACTGCGCGCAATTGCACCACAAATGTCTTACCTCTTTCACATTTGTCACCGTAACTTCAAATTTAGACTTTAGGCGCTGGAATTTCTGTAACTGGAATTTTGTCTTTGGATGTTACGATTTTGGATGTTCTGAGGAACGCCCATCACGATGTGTGACATTGAATGCGCGCTAGTGTCTATCGATACAAATCGACGCCCCTGCTTTGGATAAAAAAAATAGAAACAAAAATTAAGCAATATATATTCTGAACATTTTCTAAATTGAACAACCGAACCCAACTTACCCGAACCTAATGTCAGCTGCTTTTGAAGGAAAATTTCCGATTTTATTTTATTTTTGAAAATGATTGAACAATTTTTCCAAGGTAAACAACTAAACTAGCCTAACCTAGCCAAATCGGTATTATTGTACTTTAAGGTGGAAACAAGACAAGTTTTTACACACATTTGCCTCCATATAGCAAGCAAATGGGTTAGGTTCGGTTAAGTTAGGTTAGTTTAGACTTTTCAAGTTGGAAAACATTTTTTTTTATCCAAAAAAGTTTCCCCAAAAATTGCAAATTATTTGGTACCTTGCAGTCTAAGGTGTTCTTTTTTCCTTTAAAACAAAAAAAAATATGCAGAATACCATGTTTATGAAGGTGACTAAGATTTTTCAGGTTTTCAGGTTGTGAGCAAAATAATGCCAAAAAGGCTTTGAGTTCGGTAACATCGCATAAACATAAATGTTTTTTCATGCAACAAAACCTAACCTAGCCTATCCTAACCTATCTTTTGAGAACAAAAATTAAACTAAATTAAAATTTCACTTAATTTATTTTCTGAAAATTCTCAACCTTAAAAAAGAAACCTAACTGAGCCTAACCTAACCTAAGCTGATTTTGAATACAAAATTATATTTTTTTCTGAACATGGTTGTAATTTTTGTTTTGGAAGCTTTCGGGTATTATTGTGCTTTAAGGTGGGAACAAGAAAAGTTGTATGGGCGCTGTATGACCAACGCAGTCAATGCGCCCATAGTCAGTCCACTATCTAATCCAAATCTGTTTTTATTCAGTACAAAATGTGCTGGTTAACATCAATGTTTCTACTTAGCATGGTGTTTTTCATTTTTTCCCTTTAGCTTTCTTATCAGCATAAAATAGCATAGGTTATTGTGGGGGGCAAATCAACATTGGGGGGGAGGCAAGATCAACATTGGTGGGGCCATAGCCCCCACAAAAGGATACAAATTGACGCCCCTGCATACATACATGATTTTGCACTTATCAAAATTTAATTTCATCTGCCATTTTTGGACCACTTCACAAGCTCTTCTAAGTCTTTCTGCAGCATGTACCTAGGTGCCTAGGTACCAGGCAAGTATCAAGCTGATAGTGTGATGAGTGGGCTGTTGAGGTTAATTATAGTTTGTATATCCACACTCTCAATGATAACTGATTGTTGTTCACGGGACTGGATTGTATGCAAGTTTGGCAATGACAATTGGTTTTTGTGCACACCATTTTGAATTTTGTAGCAAAAGGTGGAGAGTCAGTCCACTATCTAACCCAAATATGTTTTTTTTATTACAAAATGTGCTGGTTAACATCAACTACATTTTCTATGTACCTAGCATGGTGTTTTTCTTCTTTCTTCCTTCAACTTTTTTATGAGCATAAAGATAGCAAATGTTATTGGGGGGGCCAAATCAACATTGGGGGGGCCAAGATCAACACTGGTGGGGCCCTGACCCCCACAAAAGGATACAAATCGACGCCCCTGCCATCTAGACATTAGGGGGATATCCCCATCCTAGCCCCGCCTTCAGCGCCTAAAATATCACACAAACTATAACGTAAAATTCCCATTACGTAAACGTCCACATGCCTGCACCTTGATCGCAAACACCCTCTTTTATAGTCAGACATGTAACATACTCGCTTCAAAGGTGGTGCAAATGACCTCTGTGGTCCGGTACGCCTGAAAAAGTCACTCCCCCATGCAGTGAAATTGAAACTTGCCTGATGCTACCAATTTCTGCAATATACGAATAAAAACCTGTGACGTCATCAAGGTTTGAATGCGAACTTTGGTGTACCTTTTAAAATAATGATATTTTGCGGCGTTTAATAACGGTGTTTTTGCGGCGTACGAGACATTGGTCTTGTCAAGGCTATTTCTCTTGTATAGCATTGGTCTTGTATGACTGTAAGGTTTGCTTAAAAGTCATGTGAGCCATAGCTTTCTTTTTTATTCTTTTAGGAATACCAATTATAATGCAGTGGCCATGCAGCTTCTTGCTGACTTTTATCTGTCATGGTATCATAAGCTGGCAGATTTGCCCACACATGGCTCTCGTTTTCCCCATATCAATATTGAATGCATGCATTGTTATTGGGCATTTAGGTAGGTACCTAGGTAAATATCAAGCTGATGGTGTGATAGGTGGGCTGCTGAAGATAATTATAGTTTGCATATCCACAATCTCAAGGATGATTGTCATTTTTCTTTACTGGACAATGCAAGTTTGACAATGACTGGAAATTAAGAATGAATTTTTTCCTGTTTAAGCTCATATGCGTGTGGTTTTGCCATTGGTGGTGTGCACAAACATCAGTATGACAATCCAATTGTTGTTTTGTGGCATAACATTTTTAAAAAAGACAATCTGGTTTAAAATGCATCATCAGCGAATCTTAACATTTTATGTCGTAAGTTTTCCTTGCACAGTGGAGGGAAATCTAGCTATTTTGTTTTTTTTGCACATAATTCTGAATTGTGTAGCAAAAGTTGGATACTCAGTCCACTATCTAATCCAAATCTGTTCTTTTTCAGTACAAAATGTACTGGTTAACATCAACTAAGTTTTCTATGTACCTAACACAGTGTTTTTCTTCTTGTTTTTTCCTTTAGCTTTTTATCAGCACAAAAATAGCATGGGTTATTGGGGGGCCCAAATCAACATTGGTGGGGCCAAGATCAGCATTGGGGGGGGGGCCATGGCCCCCGCAAAAGGATACAAATAGACGCCCCTGCACAAAGTACATTCTTGGGAATTTTTACACTTCAAGTACAACGTAACTTTTTGGGGAGAAAAATAAACACTTAGGCACACATTTCTGCACATGACTAAGATGACATAACCATTCATCAGAGTGGAAACCTACTTTCTGGGTTGGGAGTTGGAGTGCATACTGCCTTCTTCTGGAGTACATTTTCATGGACATATTATTATTTGATGCATGGAATCGGTTTACCAGTAACCAATGGAAAAAGCCAATGTAGTCAGTACCTGCATAATATGCATAAGTAATATGCATTGTCATTTTTGGTAAAATCAAATGTCAAAGCATAGGAACAAAGTAGTGAACAATGGATGGCACCACCCAGCAGTGAATCCTGATAACCAGCACAGCTTCGTCTCTCATAACTCACAGGAGCAATGCACTTTCCCATCACTGTTTGTTTCAGTACAAGACTAGCCATATGAAAAACAAACAAAAATACTCCACACTTCACCCTCAGCTCAGAGCACATACCTACATACACAGCTAATTCCCTACATAATACAAACACACCTCCCCTACTGCACACTGCACAGTCGGATGTGATTGTGATGGAGGTGTGCAATGCAAAGGATCAGTCAAGGTCTTGTGTTTGCAATATATCACTGTTAACAATATGTTCCAAGTTGCTAATGGTTATGACATTAAAAAAATACCTTACATCGATTGGTTGACAGACAGATTTCAGAACAGAAAACACTTAACACAGCCAATTCTGATCAATGGCCTCTGGGACTGAGGAGGATGTCTCTTAAAATTGTCAAATTTTCCCACTATATGGGTGGAGTGAACACGGGTTTTCAGACGCAGCTCCAGTCGGAGTAACTGGGGAACATTATACCTACTCAGTGTGTAGTCTTGTAAGCACTGTTGGTGCTTTGTTGTCTGCATTTCTGGTGGTTGAGATTGAGACAAGTGTGTGAAGCTGTGGTCCAGCTGCTGACTGCTATGAAAAGTGTTTAGTTTGAGTGGTAACCGTAAGTGGAATAACCAGGGTTTTTGTGAGTGTCATTTGTTTGTTTTTGATATCTGTGTTCCTACATTTTGATTTGTGTCAGAATACATGTGAAGCCCATCTTATCCAGTATGAACATGCAGTGCAAAAATGTTTTCAGAGATAAAATCTCTGAAGAAGGGCCTTAGGTAATTCCCACTCTCACTCATTCCAACAGATGGAAAAAATATTTGGAAGAATTTTCCTTGCTATATGCCATCATGAACAAAAATATATGACAACACAGACACACTGCGGTGGAAAGAACCGGCTCAGCTACCAGGCAATGTGGAACAAATTTGAATTGAAATGAGGCGTTGTGCACCGCCTAGCCTAATGAGAGGTCTCCACCAGTGGCCACTATCGATAGTATTTAACTACTCACACGCAACAACTCGTAACCGATAACAATACTGATCGACTACCCAGACGCACATAAATCGTAGAAAATAAATCGTAGAGACAGCAACGCATGCAGCACACATCACACCCGGAACCTCGCTCCACTCTGAACAAGTAACACCAAGGATCTGAACAGGATGGCGTCATTCGAGTCAAAGGTTATCGGTAGCAATGCGTCATCCGGGCTTGAAGTTTTTCCGTTACAGTTCACACACGTATGTGCATTTTCAATGTTTCTCTATCGCATTCTTTATTTCGTTGAAAATGTACAAATACGTCAGACATGCAAAGTATGCGATCACATTTCCGCTATATTCCATTTGTAACTTCTTCAGCCTATCCTATTCCAAGCAGGTTTTACACTTGATTACGAGAACAATTTCACTCGCCGCCCGCCGCACGCTCCGCGCCCTATTCCGGCCGTTCCCGGCTTGATGCGGCTGAACGGTGGTATGTGGGCAAAAGATCGGGCGCGCCGCCCGCTCCCATGCATTTTTGCTCTGGAATGAAATGTTGTAAAATGAACCGTTATTGATAGACTTCGATAAAAAGTAGTGCATAATGATGCCGGGTTCCTGATGAGCAGATATAAATATGAAATAAATACCTTGCAAAAAATTGTAATTTTGCTTTGGAGGTCTAACTTGTATCATCGTTTTGCAAATTTTGTGCGGTATTCGGTATGTGTACCATATGGAATTTGACCCCGGATACCCGATAAACGATAGCGAAGTAACGCTGGGAATGTTTGTGGTTGACAGCATATGTGTACTGTGTGTGCATCCTATATCCTAATCAGGGGCGGATCTAGGAATTGTCATGGGGAGGGGTCTGGGGTCGCCAGTTCTTAGGAGGTGCACCCTGCGAAGATACCTGAACTTTCCTTTACTTTCGCATTCGGTCGAAAATCCGTTTAGCGGGGGAGGGAGCGTGCACTTGAGCACACTGAACACTGCTTCTGGCTGAAAAAAAATATGAGGGGGAGCACTCCAGCCCTCCCGGAGGGGCGCGGGTTCCAAATTCCATGGGGACATGTCCCTGAATCCGCCGACCATCCCTGAATCCGCACGACCATCCTGCAGGGCATGGGTTGACGATCAAGCAGGGGTGTTGCTATATACTTCCTATATGAGGGGGAAAGTGCCCCCATCAATGTTGGCTTTGTCCCCCCCCCCCCCCCGCCAATTATTTCAAGCTTTAACATGGGACCCTATGTGGTGTGCTCCCCCAATCAATTTGGAACTACCCATTGCCTGCATGTATTTTGCCCCCCCCCCCCCGCGCCAGATCCAGAAATCAACATCCGTGCGCTCAGGACCTCCTGGATTAATTGTAGTTATTTGTATCAGCCCGTGACCTCTTCCAAGGACGTAGCCAAGAGGGCATGCGCGGATCGAGGATTTTCATGGAAAGATCATGTCTGGAGCCACCGGATGAGTCCCCAGGAATGCCTTCAGTTGAAAATTTTGAGAGGGGTGCACTCGAGGGTCTAATGGAGGTGAGATTTCGGCTGAAAATTCAAGGGGGTGCATTCAATGATTATAAGGGGTACATTTTCATCTGGATGGACGACTTTAGCTGAAAAAAAGGAAAATGTTGCACTCGAGCCTCACCGTAGGACTACTTTTCCTGGTAAAATGGCGCCACCTTGCCATGCGCGGACACATGTCCCCTGTGCCCTCTATATCTGTCTCTGCGATGGTATGAACGGCAGGAACGCGACAGGGACGCGACCGCGACAAAATTAATCATTCAGGATGAATTATTAATAAAGCTATAAATCGACGATATTCCTAGTTTCACAAATCCAAACTCCCTCAAATGGTGATATGATAAGCTAGTTAAGCTTTGATCGAAAGGAAACATCGCCTTTCCGCATGGGTTAACTTCATTTTTAAAAACTGGGATGACAAGCTTGGTAGAAGACAAGGACAAATTCAATTGCGGATTTACACAAGAATAAAGTTCCCTATTTGGTATATTCACATGGATCCTTTGGGTAGGGACGCACCCAGGATTTCCTACAGTGGAAGTGATCTGAAAAAAGTGTAACTTCCTACAATGAAAAACATTTTCGACGTTTTTGTATGATATTGATATTTTGAAAAAATGTGATGAAGGGGGCTTAGCGGAGTTTGAATACAACCAAAATTTTATAATTGGGGAGAGAGTAATTATTCCTGGGGTGTCATGCTCAGCGACACCTCCCTAAAAAACTGTTACGGCACCATCAGCGTTCCGACGTAAAAAAACAGTACCTACGTGAGTATGTCCGAACGTTGGGTTCTTTTACAGCGCGTTCAGTTGCTAGGTTACATAGCGTCGCCATCCTCTCGCGCTGACTGGTCGCGGATGGACTTTGTAATCCCGCTGGTTGCGGGATTCGAACCCACAATCTTGCGATCAAGAGTCCAACACCCCACCGACTGAGCTACCGCGGCCCCTGTGAGTGGGTTTGCAAAATTGCTTGAATGAGATGGTGGTTGATGAAAATTGTGAGGACTATGGTGTTGGATGCTCTTGCAAGCTTATGAACTACTTCATTAACTTCAAATTCGTTATTCCTGCCAGGAACTTTGCCTCGGGCCATGGGGTGTTGCTTTATATGCTTTTGATGGGGCAAGTGCCTCCTCAATGTTGACTTTGTCGCCCATAATTATGTAGCACTGCGAGGTCGGGGGCGGGGTCGGTGTGGGGGGATGGATGGGGGAGGGGTAGGTGGGGTGGGGGTAGGTAGGGGTGGTGTTTTTTTGGAGGGGAGGGGAGGGGAGGTCTGGTCATGTCTTGGTAGGGGGAAAGGGGGGGATAATAGAGGGTTGGTAGGCGGGGGAATGGTTGTTATTAGGAATTTTTTGGGAAAGGGGGAGGGGTAATAGGAGTTGGTAGGGGTGTCGGTTCGGTTTGGTGGTCGGTCTGAGTGGTCGGTCTGAGTGGTCGGTCTGAATGGTGGCACTGTTGTTATGTTTCGTCTTGGTCTACTGCGGTGCGCCCTTGACTTCGGAGCGACCTTGAGACAGTTGTTTCCGCACGGCCGCCGGCCGGCGGCCATGTTCTACTACTCTCACGGGCGCCGGGCGGCTCCCCCGGCCCGCGCCGATCCCGCTTCCGGCGTGCCGCCGGCCCCCAACCGGGGCGGCCCACAGCGAGCGGTGACCCGCGAGTCCCCGGTGTAGTAGGTGCAGTCTGAGCGTGCCATACCATCTTGTCTTCGTCGTATTGTCATCTTGTCGGCGCCCCGTAACTCGTTATCCTAACACAATTTATATATAGCGAGGCCAAGTCTTTCACTTCAACATTTCCATTCGTGAGTGAACCTGGCTTGGTCGTGGCGCCAGGGATAGAGGAGCCGCGTGGTTGGAGTGACTTAGGAGGGTGGGGGGGGGTCATAAGAGAAATGGACGGACATGGGAGATGGAAAGGCGTCCGTCACCGACCCTCGTCCAGCTTCGGGGCCCCTTTAAGTTTTAAAGTCCCCCTTTGTTTCCCTCCATGTCCTCCACCAGCAATGATCCCACGGGTCACCGGACTGGCAAATTGAGGGCCTAGGTAATTATCCTGGGTCAAATTTTGACAACGATGGGTTTCTGACAGCTGCATGCACACATCGGGCCCCAAACAGCCCCCACTGGTCCTTAAGTACCCTTAGCTAGGTCATGTACACTCACATGCATTCCCATTCATTGCGAACGTTCGCCCCATTAATGACACATGTGAATGTTTGGCCCGCGATTTCCCTTCCAGTGGTATGTGCGCATTCAGCAAGTCTTACTTTCTCAGACCGTTGCTTAGGGCTTTCTAGCCCAAAGTTACATGTTAATTACCCGTGCTTAGGTCCACAACTATGACCGGCTGACGCGACACTGTTGGTTGGGAATGATTAGCTATTACTTTACTGCCTTCAAGGCTCGATGACACTGGGCTGCGACATTCCGTTAGTTTCTGATGGTCTTACGCTGGGCTTGAGTAATAATGGCCGACATACCTACACATAAAGGAGTCAACGCCTTGCCAGGACTTGCATGCTCTAACTTGCGATTTGGCGGGCACCCCCACAGGTGGTCCTGGGCCACAAATCGGTCGGGATGGCCCCCTATCGTCTTTCTAACCTATCCTGCCCGGGGTCATGGTCGGGAGACCCTCAAATCCCCTGCCTGTCCTATCCTTGGGGGCTTACGGAACGTCAAACTTCATCTCCCCTGTCTGTGCCGTAATCGAGAGGCCCGGGCCTACTGGAATAGCTGAGACGGGGAAGGAATACCGACCTAGCCGTTTTTGGCTGTTACCTAACTGTGCGCACATATTCATCCCGACCCAAAATTGGGTGCCGCTGCCTGCGAGCTTACCCATGGACCCCGTCGGATCTGACCACCCTCGGGATGCCCTTCCGCGCTCTATGATCACCAGGCCGGAGGGTTTTTGCGGCCTAGAATGTCTCAAGTGAACCAGCTGCCTTGTGAATTACCCAGTCTTTTCGGCATGCTTTGCCAGGGGTTCAACCAACAGTGTTTCGTCATTTCCGTCGTCAATCAGCCATCCTCTGTCTCCTCCGAAGAGAAGAGGATGGAGGCTATTCGTCGCTCACGTTTTGGCCCATGGAATTTATCGCCCGTGGAAGAGCGGCTTGCAGGCCGTCTCCTCGCTAAAATGCGTATGTCGTCTCACGTTTTTCCGTCACAGACGGTAGTCGGGTTCGTCCTGTGCTGTCTTGCCGGCTAGCTTTTACATTTAAGTAACGGACGAACCCGGAATTAATTCCCTGTTAATTCCCTCATTCGCACCTAGTGCGTTTGGCCACTTAATGGTCAGTGCACTGTTCTGTTACCCCGCACCATTTAAAGCTTTAAAGGAAGTCTCGCATATACGCGGTGCTATAGTTTAGTGACCCAGTGCCCGGTGAGAAATCACGAGTTTTTCCAAGCTAGCGGTTTCTGCCGCAGCACTCCCAAGGTCAAGAACCCTCGGCTCGACGCCTTCGAGCGGGTGAAATGTTTGATTTGAAACAGGTGTTTGGCGTGTGATTGGAGAGCGAGGTAGAGAGAGAGAGAGAGAGAGAGAGAGAGAGAGAGAGAGAGAGAGAGAGAGAGAGAGAGAGACAGAGACAGAGACAGAGACAGAGACAGAGACAGAGACAGAGACAGAGACAGAGACAGAGACAGAGACAGAGACAGAGACAGAGACAGAGACAGAGACAGAGACAGAGACAGAGACAGAGACAGAGACAGAGACAGAGACAGAGACAGAGACAGAGACAGAGACAGAGACAGAGACAGAGACAGAGACAGAGACAGAGACAGAGACAGAGACAGAGACAGAGACAGAGACAGAGACAGAGACAGAGACAGAGACAGAGACAGAGACAGAGACAGAGACAGAGACAGAGACAGAGACAGAGACAGAGAAGAGAGAGAGAGAGAGAGAGAGAGAGAGAGAGAGAGAGAGAGAGAGAGAGAGAGAGAGAGAGAGAGAGAGAGAGAGAGAGAGAGAGAGAGAGAGAGAGAGAGAGAGAGAGAGAGAGAGAGAGAGAGAGAGAGAGAGAGAGAGAGAGAGAGAGAGAGAGAGAGATTGACCGTAGTGAGCCAGAAGACCTGCCCTCCTCATTTACGGCTTCCCGGAACAACGTGGTTCCCCCCCCCCCGTCACCTAAACTCTTATCAGTAATGTGCGTGCGTGGTTATGTATTCTTTCCACCATTCAGACCGACCACCATACCGAACCGACACCCCTACCAACTCCCATTACCCCTCCCCCTTTCCCAAAAAATTCCTAATAACAACCACTCACCCACCTACCAACCCTCTATTATCCCCCCCCCCATTTTCCCCTACCAAGACATGACCAGACCTCCCCTCCAAAAAAAAAACACCACCCCTACCTACCCCCACCCCCCACACCGACCCCGCCCCCGACCTCACCGCCCTACAATTACAACTTTTAACCTGGCCCCCAATGGATCATGCCCTCAACATTCATTTGGGCTTGCCCATTGCCTTCATATATCCCCCCCGCCCCAATAACTTTCAGAAATCAGCATCCGTGCGGCGGGAGTTGAAGTTTCACGAGCAGGCCGAAATTCTAAGCACTCAGACTTATTCAGGGCCAAATATTCAGTCATTAACAGCAGTTGATGAGTTGGCCCCAAAAAGCTTAAGAAAAAGTCGTTCAGTCAGATCATTCCTGGATGCCCTCCATGGAAGACAACGCTGTATTGGTAAAACATACATGTATAGCATACCATGTGTAGTACTCTAAACATGATCGTTTGGCGGACGGCACAAAAATTGTTGTCTCATGTTCCGTATCTCGACCCATGCACTAAATCAACATTTTGCATGCCACGACGTCAATGCATGACGTCGGTATAGAGAATAAACTCTGTTCACAAGTTATGATTGTATAGCGAAATAACCATGTACCCATGATATCCATATATATGAATACACAACTCGAATACAATGATTGCCATTTTAGTCTTTGTTCTAGTTGTGTATTAATATGATATATATCATAAGCATCAGGTCAGTTCTCTATATAGCCATAACTTTGAACATGGTCAATATGGCTTAATATCAATATGGCTAGTCAAAATTTAAGCACTCCACATCAAAATCAATATAATTTGAATATATTGCTGGATGAGAGGGAAAGCTCCCAGCTTTCGCTTCTTCTGGAGCCTCTGTCCGCTCTCACGAACGTCAATCACGTAATCGGACGGAAGGTAAATTGTATTCCCATCAGGGCAAAATTCGCCATCGCCTCCTCGCAGAAAGTATCTTTCGAAAATAGCCAAACAACAATAGGATCCCAAGTATTGACCAAAAATCATACACCGTACACCAGTTCATGGTCCGAGTACACAATCGTTGCGCGGGCGTTGAGGGATCCATCAAATCGACACAGGCGCAGGCCCTGGTTCTCCTCTACTTGACCGGATCACGGCATGCCTGGGCATGGTCACAGTGGCAGCGTACATGGGTGTAACTTTATATATATATGGGGTGGCAGGTGCCACCCCATCCATGAAAAATGCCCCCCCATTCGATCCAAGTGCCCCCCCCCCCCCCATGACGGCAGGCGTTGTACCAACATCGGAGCTTTAATGTGCCTGGTGACATACCGTGCCGGACGGCAATGCTGTCGGCTTTCACGCTGCCATTTACTATGAAGGGAAAATATCCATGCTACTGCTAATTGGCAGCAATTTGGCAGCGTGGTTGCGAAATCCGGCTAGTTTCCCCTCCGTATCTGTACCCGTAGTATGTCCTGCCCATGAATGAGTGATATTTTTCGTAATGGCAATTGCATTGCTTTACATGCATTACAACATAAATATTGAGTCAAATGGTTTGCAGTAATAATTTGATCACGTCCGGAGGTGAATATGAAAACGATTATTTAACTTTCTAGAAAGTGAAGTGAAAGCTGCGCAGCATTTACCAAAAGAAATACGTGACCTTGGCGTCTTGGCGCGCATCAACAATAGAAGAGTTGTGGAATGTGGATCTGTGAGTGGCTGAAGCTAAGGTGCGAGTGTCAGCGTCAGCGTTCTGTTGCGACGCTTTTGTAACTGAGACTCATCTACATAGATGTGTTTGCTATACTTTCTAAACGTCAAACATGTCTCAAAAGAGGAAGAATGTGCAAAGGTCCATATTGGACATGTTTTCGAACAGCAAAAGGTAAGCACATAAGGGGCTCTCCCCTACATTAATTTCACCTTCCTGAAAAGCTTTCGTCCTCATAGTTAAGGTTGCGAAATTGTATGGATTTAACCGGTTTTTGCCATTTTCCTGAAACAGAATTATATGGGTAATGGAGTGCATCATGGGCATAGGAACGTTTCAAAAAGTGGAGGACATGGCACACCCGTCCCCCCGTTCTTACTCATATAGAGTGCATGAGCAGCACAGGTAATCAGGCGCGTATCTATGGTGGGGGGGGGGGCGAAGCTGGCGACCGCCGTCCCGCTACTCCCGATTTTTAAAGAAAAATCACGTGAAAGTGCTATTTTATCGAAACCTAAGCGTGTTTTTATCATAAAACCATCTACATCGCAAGCTGCCCAAATCCGATGAGTTTTTTTTAATTGAAGAACATTTTTGAGATTTCGCCCGCCTCCAAGAAATTCCGCCCTCCCCCAAGAAAAATCCTAGATACGCGCCTGCAGGTAATTATCAGAAATCATTCGCCCCTACGAATGAGCTGAATCGCACCGAGCGTTGATTAATCCAGTTGTCACATCCTCAGGTCACATCCCGATCCCGATCCATCTAATCAAGAGGACGATCCACAAAGTGCCGAGGCTGTCGGTGTCGAACCACCATCAACAGTCCAGGAGTCCGTCACCGAAGATCCAGGGTAAGCTGCGAACACTGCGAAATCATCCCTCGCGGGAAATCCGGAACTATTATTTCATTACTACCCATTAGATGGCCAGCTCATCCAAACCCCTGTTGTGCAGGCTGCACCGCCAGACCCGCCGTGCCCACAGCGCGGCGCCCTGGGCGCCACCTCACAGGGCGCCGCACCTCACCCAGGCTTAAAAGTT
Organism: Ashinkailepas kermadecensis; assembly: GCA_034440615.1. Lineage (NCBI taxonomy): Eukaryota > Metazoa > Arthropoda > Thecostraca > Neolepadidae > Ashinkailepas > Ashinkailepas kermadecensis. Next base: position 420,092 of record JAOTOM010005124.1, on the reverse strand, counting down.
AGATTGCGAGTTCCTGTGCATACAATTTCATACGAATGCATAACAATTTGTGCCGTTTCGCGGCGCAAACCCAACCAGCTGTGCTGCTTTCTGAGGCGTCCCGCATCGACAATCCTATTGTGCTGATACATTTTGTGCGGATTGTGCGAAAATATCCATTTCCGCACTCGCACCGCTGGCGACGCGAACAGAACAAGCACGTGTCTTTTTTCGCGACACCGACAGCCAGTTCCGAGACCCTTCTGCTGTCCTTAAACTTTGTCTGAGATTGGGCCACAAAATGCCTGCAAAATTAAACATTTCTGGGCCGCTTCGCGACACAAACTATAAACCACAACCACACTAACTTTACCATGCTCTGCCCGTTTAGTTCCGGATTTCCGATTGGAACCAAGAAGAAAATTGATAGTCTTGCCATACCAGCTGTACCTACTCTCGCACATGTGTCATGCAAATTGCAAACTAAGCGTTCTTGTGCATCTGTCATCGTTTTGAAACGGTTGCTGAAACGGTCACCCATGAATGGCTTTTATTGTCGTTATCACGTCCACCACGTCCTTATCCTAATCCTTCTCTCTTCTTCCACAGCCCGTGCGCTCCGTCCACGTCCGAGCCTGTCAAGCCGCGTCAGCCCGCGCCTGAACGTGGGAAGAACTTTCAGTTCTCAAAGTGGAAGAAGACCTACCCGTGGCTGGTCAACCACGATGGCAAGTACGTCACCTGTCGCGAGTGCACCACAGCGCATGGGCTAGGGCTTCTGTCAGGAGAGCCACATCTCGATCTGGCCTTCATCTCGCGGGGGTTCAAATCGTGGAAAAAGGTGCCTGCTGGCTTCTCCCAGCATGCGAGATCACGGTCTCACCTAAGGGATGTGGAAGCCCTGATCGGACGCGGACGTGAGAACCCTACCCAAGTCCAGGTACTAAGTGGGCATGCGAAGGCGGTGGATGAGGCGCGAACTGCGCTCGATGCTATCTTCGACGCAATCGAGTATCTCGCCCGCCAGTGCCTTCCGCTTCGCAATCGAGATAAGGGCTCCAGCAACCTGCAGGCGCTCCTGACCACGATGGCCAAGAAGAACCCAGCTCTGGAGAAGTGGCTGAGAAGGGACACGCAGATGTACCTCAGTCCGCAAATCCAGAATGAGATACTGGAGCTGATGGCCCACACCATACTGAAACAGACTGCGACGGAGGTCGGTGCTGCTGAGGCGTTCGCCATCATCGTCGACGAGTCGACCGACGTGTCCCGGCAAGAGCAGGTGTCGCTGTGTGCCAGGTTCGTGGATCCAGGCTGTGAGGTCCAGGAAGTGTTCCTCGGCTTTTACAGCACCGACAGCACCACAGCCGACACGCTGGCGAGGCTGATCCTGGACGCTCTCCAGCGCCTCAACTTGCCCATTGAGAAACTCAGGGGTCAGTGCTACGATGGGGCTTCAAACATGGCAGGGCGAATTAGCGGCGTCCAAGTCCGCATCAAGGAGAAGCAGCCGAAGGCGCTGTTCATCTATTGCGCAGCACACCGTCTCAACTTGGCCACCCTGACAGCCGCGACCCCTGCGCTCAGAAACGCGCTCGGAGAGGCGTCGGGACTTATCGAGTTCGTTCGCAGCTCGCCGAAGCGCCTGGCCATGTTCGAGCAGCACCAAGAGGACACGGCCGCCGGACTGACCTCATTCTGCCGCACCCGGTGGACCTGCAACGAGCGGAGCCTGACGTCACTCCTGTCCAACTGGGCTGCCGTGCTGGCTACGCTGCACGCCATCGAGGAAGATGCCACAGCCTCACCCGAGTCGGCCGCCAAGGCCCATGGCTACCGGCGGGCGATGGAAGAGTTTGACTTTTTCTTCATGGCGAGCCTGGGCCTGCGCGTCTACCAGCTGGTCACGCCGGTGATCACAGCGATCCAGAGCAGACAGGAGTCTGTCACCGGCGTCCTCAGCAAGGTCAGACTGATGAGGGAGGCCGTGCTGTCCCAGTGCAGCGAGGCCGTCTGCGACCGGTTCTGGTCCGACGCTGTCGCTAAGGCTGACTCGCTCGGAGTGGATGAGCCGCGCCTGAGACGGCCTGTCAAGAAGCCGCAGCGGCTGAGGGACAACGACGATGAAGAAGCGCCGCCGAAAACACCTAAGGAGCGCTACAGCCGTGAGTACGACGGCGCTCTGCGCAGCCTGGCAGCTTCCATCAAGGACCGGTTCACCAAAGGCGACGACCAGGTTCTGCAAGGGGTAGAGGCAGCCCTGGCTGGAAACCAAGACGAGGGCCGGCGCGCAGCGCGGTTCTACGGTCTAGATGAAGAGCGAGTCGTCCTTCACCTGCGGTTTTTGCACGACGCTGGACGCAGGCCAAAGTCACTGCAAGATGCTGCCGAGATGATTAGTGAGCTGCAGGATCTGGTCCCGGAGGCGGCGCGTCTGGTGCGCCTGGCGCTCACAGCGCCGGCGACGAGCTGCTCCGCGGAGCGCTCTTTCAGCCTGATGAGAAGGCTGAAAACCTACATGCGTGCAACAATGGGCCAAGCTCGGTTCAACCACCTCGCTGTGTGCGCGGCGTACGGGCGAGAGCTTGGGGCTCTTGATCGGAAGGAACTCCTGCGAGAGTTCGTTGGCCGCAGCGCTCAGAGGAGGCACGCATTCGGTCTGATCTGAGCAGAGCAGACACTGGATGTGTGACGTGACGCGTGACGCGCCATGCGTGTCGACGTGAGTGATAAGATTGCTCTGTCGTGGGGCGTCAGCGACGTTGGAACGTGTGACGTGTTAAATTGTGATGCACCAATGGGATATAGAAGTGCGCCGTCCTGTCATGAGGCATGACGTAACGTTTCCATGGAAGATCTTCGCCGAAGTGATCAGCTCTAAGTTATGGACAAATAAAGATAAGCCTTTCCGCTAATTTTAAATGTCTAAGTACGCAGTGCACAGCTGGATGAATGGATGTCAAATCTGCCGACAGAGACAGCGGCGGGCTGCAATGTATGTACATATATGGTGTGATTTGGTCCAAATAGGTAGTTACTGCAATCGGGCCATTTCAACTTTACACTCTGGTGGGAAAACCATTCAAGGTAGTCTTTCACACCAAATACTCAAAAACGTTGTCTCTAAACTGTGAAATAGAGAAGGCTCTGGCCTTTTCCAGAAAAGACAGGCGTTCAAAGTATTGGCCCTCTTTCGGCGTACCCTGTAATACCTAGTTCTGTATGTCTGACCTGGGTCAGGTGAGGTATAAAAAAAAAATGGACGAAGTGCCCCCCCATTGCAAAATGAAAAGTTACACCCCTGGCAGCGTACATACCCGGTATCCACGCAAGAAGCTTATCGTTTTCCACAGCACTAAGGCAGACCACCCGGCCACATGATCCTCATAAAGAGGCACCGACGCCTGTCTGTATTTGGCACCGCACAGCGCAGGCGACCCCCCTACGTCGCCGCCGACGTACTTGACTGTATTTGGCACCGCACAGCGCAGGCGACCCCTACGTCGTCCTTGCGCGGCCGGTCGTCGGACCAGAGCTCCGCCAGCTCGGCCCGCCGCTCGGCGTCTATGCACCGCTCGGCCAGTGAGCGCACGTCGGCGAACACGGCGTCAGCGTCGCGCGACGCGTCCACGTCGCGCCAGTAGGGCGCGCGAAGGCGGGCGTAGTTGTCGACCACGCGCCGCTGGAAGTCGAGCGTCTCGTAGCGCTCCGAACCGAAGCCGGCGCGGCGCGCCGCCTCGACGGGTGTCAGCTCCAGATAGATGACCAGGTCGGGCCGCGGCAGGCCGGCGTCGGGCGCGCGGCACCACGCCAGCGACAGGCCGGGCTTGGCGGCGCTGTACGCGGCGCCCGAGAACGCGTACCGGTCGACCAGCACCGTCACGCCGTCGGCCAGCCGACGCCGCATGTGGGGCAGCAGCTCCCAGCGGTTGGCCGAGAACAGCAGGTGGACGAGGTGGTCGCCGACGCCGTCGCAGCCGCTCAGGTATTGGTCGATGATGCGGCCGATGGCGGTTGACCGATCGGGGAAGCGCAGCAGCTCGGTGGGCCGGCCACCGGCCGTCAGCGCCTCCGCCAGACGGCGCGCCTGGGTCGACTTGCCCGCCTTGTCGATGCCTTCAAGCACGATCAGCGCGCCGCGCTTGCCGCCGCAGCTCATGGCGGCCGACTGCACCGTGGGTCACTTGGTGGGGATCGCCAGTATGACTGCGTAACGAAGTCACGTGTCGCAAGGTCAAGCAGCAGAGACCATCTTGCACAGGAAGCTATCTGCCGGCAGATGCGTGCCCAGAAGCAGATTGAATGGTTGAACAGTATTGGTTTGAGTGCTAATTATCCTTTTGTTCATGCTTATAGTATCTTCCATTTACAGGCTTAACCCAGATGGGCCCTGCAGCTATGATCAAGTCCAAATGCTTAGTGAATTTATTTCATATTAAGGCTAAGACAAATTGGTAAATATGCAGTTTAAGGTAATTTCTGATTTTTTGGAATTTCTATTTATAATGCAATGTATATCAGTGTGCTGAACATGATGTGACCACTCATTTCCTCTGCAAATGCTTATGCAATCAAAGCAGGATGGATGTTGTGTACTTGGACTTTAGCAAAGCTTTTGATAAAGTTCCACATGGGAGGCTAATTCATCAACTACAGCAAAATGGGATTGTTGGAAAAGTTATAGGTTGGATTGAAGCATGGTTGATGGGAAGGGAGCAAAGGGTAGTGTTAAATGGATGTAGATCTGATGGGAAGGATGTTCTGAGTGGAGTACCACCGGGCTTTGTTCTAGGGCCACTTCTCTTTATCAACTTTGTGAATAACATTGAGGTAGGGTTGAGGAATAGTGTTCCAATTTGCTGATGACATCAAGTTGGTAGGAGTGGCAAACAGTAGTGATTACTCTAGCAATATTAAACCAGACTTGGAGGACCTAAAAAAGTGGCTGATCAATGGCAGATGTCTTTCAACTATGATAAGTGTAAGGTTATGCATCTGGGGTCTGCAGGTGAGACTTCCAGATATACAATGGGACGGAGGGAACTGGATGTTATTGAAGAGGAAAGAGACTTAGGTGTGTTGGTTTCAAAAGACCTTAAAGCAGAAAAACAATGTATCTCAGCTAGGAACAGGGTACTCAGAATACTGGGATTCATTAATAGAAGGGTGAGATATAAGAGCAAGGAAGTCATGCAAACAAAACTATACTTAGCATATACGACCCCACTTGGAATATTATGCACAAGCATGGAGACCCTACCTAGAAAAAGATATAGATATGTTAGAAAGAGCACAGTGCAAAGCAACTACTCATCAGTGGAATAGGTAACTTAGAATATGGAGAAAGGCTTGTGGCATTATATATGTACTCCTTCAAGTATAGGAGATTAAGGGGAACATGATTGAAATTTACAAAATTGTTAACCCGTGCTGTCTCGGGGGGAGGGGGGGGGGCTTAGATATGCACCCCCCCCCAAAGGTTTTCCACGGGTAGGGAAAGAACTGCACGCAGCAGCACCGCAAAATTTGGCATACCTTTTCCCACATCAATTTGGCATGTTGTGTCAAAATTGTGAGGTCAGATCATCTAGGGTCAACGAGTTAGTCGAGGTCAAGTGAGGTCACCTCCAGAAAAGTTCAACCAGTAGTCATGCTTTAACAGATAAAGATATTTTAATGAAACTTTCAGTGTTTGCTTATCTTTAGGGACGAAACAAAACCCACCAGAATATTGTTTTCCCATTTTTTATTACTTATTAGGTTTGCATATTTGCCCATTAGGGCCAAAATCAAAGATTCTGGCTAAAGTAAGCATTTTGTATGAGGGCAAGTTTACTTCGAACGTTTTTTAGGTCCACTTTACCCTTAAAAAAATAAAAATAAAAGGAAATTGAACTCAAAATTTTGAAATTTCAGTTGATTTTTTCGTGGGCAAGAATTTTAGGGCCATGGATGATTTTGCCTTCCTTTTCTGATCCCAAATAATTTTGTTTTTTTTTCAAATCTCTCCCAAAATGAGCTCCCTAGAGCCCAAAACATGACTTAAGTCATGAAAACCTAGGCCCCTAGTGATGTCACTTTTGGGGAGATAACATTTTGGTCGTGGTGTCTGACCCTACTCGAGTGCTTTCCGATGGCACCTCTTGTTTTCGTGCAATGCTTAGTTTTGAGATTAGAGAGGGGGGGGGGGGTATGTATCAACCCATAAGACAGGGTGCGAGGATATGACTGGAAAGACAGGGATGGCTAAATGACTAGATCAGGTCAATTTAAATGGTGCTCTTCAGTTTAGATATCACATATGGGTCACATATCACAGTATCACATAGGGGTCACAATCACAGTATCGGTATCACATAGGGGTCATCAATTCAGGTTAAACAAATTGAGGTGTAGGACAGTTAAGCTACAACAGGTCTTCAGTCAAAGGGTTGTTGATCAGTGAAATAGGCTGCCTGCTGATGTTGTGGGGAGTTCCTCATTGAATGTATTTAAAAGTAGGGTGAACAATTTTTTTTAGACATGCAAATCTTGTTTTTGAGTTCTAATTTGTGATGGATAGGGTAAGATTTATGCTAAGTAAGTGTGCATAGCACAGACCCCTTTAAGCGGCATGGATGCTGTTTGAAAGTTGTTGGTAGGGCATTCAATCCACATGTGTTGAGGCAGATCAGGGGAATAGGGCTGGATAGCCAGGGTAGATGTCTGGAATGTTGGTGGATGGTTTCTTTAGTATGTGGTGATGGTTGGGGTGGATCTTTTTACCAGGCTTATGGCATCTTTCACTTACAGACTTAACTGGATGGGCCCTTGTGGCTCATATTAAGTCTAAACACTCTTACTTTAATGCATACTTTTCAGTTGGGAGGCAAAATGACACCCAAAAATGGGCTTGGATTTGGGTAATATAGCATAAAAACAATGTCCAAAATAAAGAAAAAAGATGTAACATAACCTAACCTACCCTAGCCTAACCTTCAATGCCAGAAAGGAAATCCTTTTTTAATGGAAAATTTCCAAACTATTTTTATCAAACATTTTCAACGAAAAAACTTAACCAAACCTAAGCTAGCCTGAACTGTTTTTGAAGAGAAGCAAATGCAAATACAAAAATCAAACAACATTTTTGCAAATTTACTAGCTTACAACAAAACCTTAACCTAACCAAACTTAACCAAACCCAACCAATTTGCATGCTTCATGTAGGTGAATTTGGTGTAAAACTTGGCTTGTGATTACCCTAGACTGCAATAAGGGGGTTATTTGGGCTTACAGGCACATTGCCTGTGTTGGTCATACAACAAACTGCAATAATACTGACAAACTTACCAATGGGAATAGCTACCTATGTACCTACCTACCTAGCAAGTGCATCTTAATCTGCAGCAATTCCCATGAATGTGAGAGGCAGTGTTGCCTAGTTTTCTTCAACTATAAATACAATATAAATAGCCACAAATATATCATTGTTGAACAGCAAGGCTCTGACATAGGAACCGATAGGGCCGCAATTTTATGATAAAAGGCATTTTGCTTTTACAATTGCACTGTCAAAACACACCATTCAAGCGAAGAACAAGGAGAGGATAATTAACTTGCAGGACTATGAGATCCAGGGATACAATATGTTTTCATGCAATAGGGGTCCAGCAGTGAAAGGGGGTGGTGTAATGCTCTATGTGAATAGCTTATTCAGTTCTCAAAAAGTATCAGATGGGGTAAAAAATGTGTCTGTGGAGTTCATTTGGCTTGATGTTTCTGTGGGAAGAGGCAACAACAAAAACTGAGGATTGGAGCTTTGTATCGATCAGGAACCTTGACACATTCTCAGCAACTGGAGCTCGATAAGGTGATTTGTGAGGAAATCAGTAGAAACCTTCAGAGGAAATGCCTTATTCTTGGTGACTTTAATCTAAAAGGATATGAAAATGTTGGTGTTGGCCCCCCAGCATGTAAACTGTATAGGAAATGCCTTGAAGAGGACCTGTTCTTACACCAGTTTGTAACAGAACCAACTAGGCAGGGCTCATTCTTGGACCTTGTCTTCTCGGATTTAAGTGACTTAGCTCAAGACTTGACTGTAGGAGAAACTCTGGGAAGAAGTGACCATAACATAGTGAGATTCAAGGCACATGTAGCAGGGACAATCAAGGATAATTTGGCAAAAGTTCCGAATTTTAACAGGGCAGACTTTGACTGCATGAGAGCGGCTTTAAGTGCCATAAAATGGGAAGAAGAATTCTCCGATTTAAATGCCTGTGAAATGTGGGAAAAGTTCAAATCTTACTTGAGGGAAATTCAGATTAGACATGTACCCCAAAAGCAAAGGCACAAAAGAAGAGTAGGAAAGCCAGCATGGCCTACACCAGATTTGACAAAAGCAATTAAGGCTAAGAAAGATGCATTTAGAGTATTTAAGAAAGCTTCAAATATAGTAAATATAAGGTTGTATCAAAAAGCTAGAGATGCTGTGAAGCAGAAAACCAGAGCAGCAAAGTGAGCAAAAGAATTGGATTTGGCTAGGAACTGTAATGGGGACAGTAAAAAGTTATTTAGTTGCTACAAGCTAAGTAAAGTTTCAAGCACAATTGGTCCACTGGAAGTAAATGGGATTATATTGAGTGAGGATGGTGGGATGGTTGAGGAATTGAGCAAGCAGTTTAAATCAGTGTTTACATTGGAGGATGTGACTAATCTGCCAACTGTGAACCACAGCTCAGCGACAGGTGATCAGTTACATGATGTTGGTTTCATTGACAGTGATGTTGTTTTGAATTATGTCAGGAAAATAAAGCCAAACAAGGCAGCAGGACCTGATGGAATTTATGCTAGGGTATTGCGGGAAGCTGAAAAAGAATTGGCAATTCCACTCAGTATAATATTTTGTAGATCAGTTTCACAAAATGAAATTCCAACCAATTGGAAAAGGGCAAATGTAGTTCCTATTTTCAATAAAGGAGAAAGAGGGAAAGTTGAAAACTATAGGCAAGTAAGCCTCACATCACTAGTCTGCAAGGTACTTGAATCGATTATCAAGGATAAAATAGTTAGTTTTCTGGAAGGAAACAGTGATTCAAGATACTCAAAATGGGTTTAGAAAAGGGTGATCGTGTCTCACAAATCTCCTGGACTTTTTTCATTTTGCTACAGAACAATTTGATAAGGGAAATCAGGTTGATGTAGCATATCTTGACTTTAGCAAGGCCTTTGACAAGGTACCTCATAAACATTTAATGATGCAGCTTCAGGCCCATGGTATTGTGGGTCACATCCTAAAATGGATAGGGTTGTGGCTTTCAGATAGACAGCAGAGAGTGATGCTCAATGGTACAAAATCATCATGGCAAAATGTTCTTAGTGGAGTCCCCCAGGGGTCAGTACTGGGACCACTATTGTTCATTATGTTTGCAAATAACATTGAAAGTGGCCTAAGCAGTAACGTTTTGAAATTTGTAGATGATTTGAAAGTCTTTAGGGCAATAATAGGGCACAATGAGCAGGTCTTGCTACAGAAAGACTTAGACGAGCTTGTGAAGTGGTCCGAAAAATGGCAAATGAAATTTTATGTTGATAAGTGCAAAATCATGCATGTAGGTAGGCAGCATATCAAGGCTCCATACTTGATGGGTGGCCAAGTACTATCTGTGCCTCAGCAGGAGAAGGACTTAGGTGTTATCTTGAACACAAAATTTGTGGCATCAGAACAGACCAAAGAAGCCAAGAATGCTTGGGGCAATAAATAGGAATGTATCATACAAAAGGGAGGAAGTCATCAGGAAGCTTTATTGTGCATATGTCAGGCCACATCTGGAATATTGTGTCCAAGCTTGGTCCCCTAGTTATGAAAAAGATTGTTGGCTTTTAGAGAGAGTACAAAAGAGGGCAACAAAAATGGTGAATGGTATGGGCAACCTGGCATACAAGGAAAGATTGAAGAAATTGAATATGTCTTCACTTAGATATAGAAGGCTGAGAGGAGATCTCATTGAGGTCTTTAAATTTGTTCATGGTCAGGAACAGGGTTATCTCAGGGAACTGTTTGAATTTAAAGAAATGATGCAATTAGAGGTCATCAATTCAAAATTAAAGTTAATCACAGCAGGACAAGGTTAAGACAGTCCTTCTTCACCAACAGGGTAGTCAGGTAGGGAAACAGCGGTTTTATTTTCCATTTTTGGAAACCTTCCATTTTTGGAATTTCCTTCCATAATTGGGAACGCTATTTTCCAAAAATGGGAACGCAAAACTACATAATATTCATGAGTAATTTACGGTATATTGTGGCCAAGAAAAAAATATTGGATGGTCTCTACTGGTAATATTGTGTCTCTGCTTTTTGCCACATGGTGTTGTACCTCAGAGACTCCATATATCTATGTGATATCATTGTTTGATACAAGGCAAAATTTCACACCACCCATTTGACATGGTTTCCATTTTTGGAAAGTTTAGTTCCAAAAATGGAAAGTGGTTTTCCAATAATGGAATGCATCTTTAGCATTACAATATTGGTCTCTGGAATGCACATTAAGTAATTCATGATGTATTTGGACTGCACAGTTCTGCTATGAGCAACAACTAAGATGAATGAACTGTGAGGGGATATTTGTATTTGATTAAAATATAGCTCAGATACATTTTACACTTATGGACAGTGTTGGATTTTCACTTCTCGTTCTTGGATTCGGAGTGTATAATCCTTGAGTTCATGCAATTACGGAGTGCATAATATCTGGTAACCATGGGGTGAATACAAATTACTGAGACAAAGAAATAAAGTCTTGTTTTTCCATTCAAGAAACATACATTACAGGTGTTTCATCCCACACAGCCTAAGTATGCCACCTGATGCTGGACCACATAAAAACAGTATTCACTGAGAATACAAACTTCACATAGCAGTCATGTGTTGTGGTGCTGGAAAAGTGTTAAATATTCTGTCATTTGCAAGAAGTTGCAAATCTGCATTTAATCGTGATTGATTTTCCATGCGAGTTTGAATATATTTCAACTTCAGGTATGCAGGTATATTACTATGATGAAATATATTATTCAAGCTTAGGGTATCCACAAGACACGTCTTACACAGTTTACCTCCATGAAGCAAACAAATTGGTTAGGCTTGGTTATGTTATGATAAGTTGGGCTTTACTCTTAAGTTGGACAAGTTTTCATATCGGCAATGCTTTTTTTTATATTTCAAGAATTTGTTTTTCAACAATGAACCTTCAAGGTTAGGTTATGTCAGGTTATGTTCTTTAATTTGCATTTTTTAAAGAAAAATACTGGTTGAAATTTTTCCTTTTTCAAGGGAATTGTTCTTTTTGCATTGAAGGTTAGGCTAAGTTAGTGTAGATTATGCCACATTTTTTCTTTTGCAAATTAATTTTTACACTATATTACCCAACTCCAAGCCCATTTATTGGTGTTGTTTTGCCTGCCAACTGGAAAGTATGTATTTACAGTGGAAGTGAGTAGTCACACCATGTAAACCACATTTTTAAACATGGCATTGGAAAACGGAATTTCAATAACCCAAAATTACCCTAAACTGCAAATTTACATATAGAAACAAAGTGACGATGAACAAGAAATATGCCTGTCACATCAGGAACCACAAAACCTCAATATCCCTTATGGAAAATGATTGGTCCTGAACCCTGTGCTGATGAAGAATGCCCATGGCATGGTTGGATTTTAAAAAATAATGTATCAGGGCTGAAAAAAAATGTTTCATTATGTTAAATTTGGAAATCATTATGACGCATTGGCAACAACAAAAGTATACAAATTTACACCTGTGATTAACATGCTCCAACTGTTACCCATCGAAAGCCAGCATTAATAGCAATTAGCCATATTCGCCGCAATAGCATCGGCAGAAAAAAAAACAGAATTACTACAAGGGGTATGTCAGATAATAGGAGTCACAGAAGATAATAAAGCAGCACCTACCAGTTACTATTCCCACAGCACCTACTCTTTTCCCCGAGGCGCACACCTGAGGAGAACGAAAACAGAAAAATAACAATGGCTTCCTCCCCGGCTTCGTACCTTAGCCGTTGCCCTGGCTGACTCGATAGGCCTTGGGCTGACGTGTGTCAAGTTAGCAGCGAACAGCGAACAGCAAACAGCAGGGTGGGACTAGGGGTGCTCATATTTATTCAAAATGCTCCGATCTATCTGAAAACATGGTACAAGGTTAATTTCGACCCCCTGATTACGAATATCAGGTCATCTAACAAGTCACGTTTGACCTTCAAGGTCACATTCAAGGTCAAAGGATGGGGACCCTCATAACATGCCGAATTTATTTCCAGAGATCGTCAAAAGTGGCACCATTTGATAGCTCGTGTCAAGATCTAACGTCCGTCATGGTGATCTGACCTCTTACCTTTGACCTTCAAGGTCACATTCAAGGTCAAAGGACGGGGACCCTCATAACATGCCGAATTTATTTCCAGAGATCGTCAAAAGTGGCACCATTTGATAGCTCGTGTCAAGATCTAACGTCCGTCATGGTGATCTGACCTCTTACCTTTGACCTTCAAGGTCACATTAAAGGTCAAAGGACGGGGACCCTTATAACATGCCGAATTTATTTCCGGAGATCGTCAAAAGTGGCACCATTTGATAGCTCGTGTCAAGATCTAACGTCCGTCACGGTGATCTGACCTCTTACCTATGACCTTCAAGGTCACATTCAAGGTCAAAGGACGGGGACCCTCATAACATGCCGAATTTGTTTCCGGAGATCGTCAAAAGTGGCACCATTTGATAGGTCGTGTCAAGATCTAACGTCCGTCACGGTGATCTGACCTCTGACCTATGACCTTCAAGGTCACATTCAAGGTCAAAGGACGGGGACCCTCATAACATGCCGAATTTATTTCCGGAGATCGTCAAAAGTGGCACCATTTGATAGGTCGTGTCAAGATTTAACGTCCGTCACGGTGATCTGACCTCTGACCTATGACCTTCAAGGTCACATTCAAGGTCAAAGGACGGGGACCCTCATAACATGCCGAATTTATTTCCGGAGATCGTCAAAAGTGGCACCATTTGATAGCTCGTGTCAAGATCTAACGTCCGTCACGGTGATCTGACCTCTGACCTTTGACCTTCAAGGTCACATTCAAGGTAAAGGACGGGGACCCGTCATAACATGCCGAATTTATTTCCGGAGATCGTCAAAATTGGCACCATTTGATAGCTCGTGTCAAGATCTAACCTCCGTCACGGTGATCTGACCTCTGACCTTTGACGATCAAGGTCCAGGAAGCCCCATAACATTCGGCAATGTTATTTCGAGGTCGTCAAAAGGCCCATTTGATCTCGTGTCAAGATCTAACGTCCGTCACTGATGATGTGACCTTGAAGGAATAAACGGATGAGGTCAGAGGTCAGATCACCGTGACGGACGTTAGATCTTGACACGAGCTATCAAATGGTGCCACTTTGACGATCTCCGGAAATAAATTCGGCATGTTATGAGGGTCCCCGTCCTTTGACCTTGAATGTGACCTTGAAGGTCATAGGTCAGAGGTCAGATCACCGTGACGGACGTTAGATCTTCACACGAGCTATCAAATGGTGCCACCTTTGACGATCTCCGGAAATAAATTCGGCATGTTATGAGGGTCTCCGTCCTTTGACCTTGAATGTGACCTTGAAGGTCAAAGGTAAGAGGTCAGATCACCGTGACGGACGTTAGATCTTGACACGAGCTATCAAATGGTGCCACTTTTGACGATCTCCGGAAATAAATTCGGCATGTTATGAGGGTCCCCGTCCTTTGACCTTGAATGTGACATTGAAGGTCAAAGGTCAGAGGTCAGATCACCGTGACGGACGTTAGATCTTGACACGAGCTATCAAATGGTGCCACTTTTGACGATCTCCGGAAATAAATTCGGCATGTTATGAGGGTCCCCGTCCTTTGACCTTGAATGTGACCTTGAAGGTCAAAGGTCAGAGGTCAGATCACCGTGACGGACGTTAGATCTTGACACGAGCTATCAAATGGTGCCACTTTTGACGATCTCCGGAAATAAATTCGGCATGTTATGAGGGTCCCCGTCCTTTGACCTTGAATTTGACCTTGAAGGTCAAACGTGACTTGTTAGATGACCTGATATTCGTAATCAGGGGGTCGAAATTAACCTTATACCATGTTTTCAGATAGATCGTAACATTTTGAATAAATATGAGCACCCCTAGTCCCACCCTGCTGTTTGCTGTTCGCTGTTCGCTGCTAACTTGACACACGTCTTGGGCTGACCCGGGCTGGCCTTAACCTTCATCAGGGATGGCAGCGATTTGTGTTACATTGTCACAAAAACAATGCAATCGAGACAAGCTGCTCTTTTACCTTTGGCAACAAAGATTTCATCCCATTGGCTGAGTTCAAACCATTAAGCCAATCAGCAGCCTCCGTACAGTCAGCCGGAGTTGACGAAAGACCAGTAAATGGCTCTTAACCACCCCCCATTTAGCAGTGTATAAGAACATGACGGCAAAATTTCCATTTTCCCGGAGTGGGAGAAATTAGTTGTCGGAGTGGCATAAACACTATTATTGTCACCAGTTTGTGGTGTATTGAAACAATGTGGGTCATTAAATGGAAGGACACTTAATGTTCTGGTTATATGGTGGTCCATTTGACTGTGAAATGTAACCAGATTTGAAGAACGTTTTGGTACCATTTAGGTCATTTTCTTGCGTAAAATCCATCGGATATCTTTTTTGTTTTATTGCTCTGAACTGGTCCAGGATGCAAAACGATCAGTTTTGTTCCGGTCAAGTTATGTAGAACATCTCAATCTTCAAGGAAACAAAAAGGAATGCATTATTTATGGCCTTTCTTGGCCGTAGTTTGAAAAGCTCCGACCGGAGTGGGAGCTGGAGAGCCGCGAATCCACCGAATCCAAGAAGCGCCGTTCGGGTCTAGCCAGTCTGGGAATGGTGGTTTCCCTTCATTAGGCGAGCCGAGAATAGAGGTTTCTTTCACTTGGCGAGGAATTTTTCCTGTATGCACCGAGTTGCTCACTGGATGGAAAGAGACGAAAGAGGCTCGTTGTAGGCATCGCCAACCTTGGTAGGAACGACCTACGTATCTATTATCAATATCTTCGCCATTGAAATTATTGGCTGGGATAAGCCTCGTGAGTTGTATGATGGGATATAGTCCGATAATTCAGGGACCAGGTAGTGAGACTACTAGTTGATCTCGTGTAGTATCGGCCGACGTAGGAACTGAGGCCCAATTGAGGTTTCTTGAAATTTAATTATTCTTGTTGGTGTAAACTTCAGTATCAAAGCAGAAATATAGCTAACTAGATAGAATGATGTATGCACAACCAGCTTAATGTTGAGAAGTATGGGTAGCCATAGCAAAATTGTGATTCCTTATATTTTGCAGTGGTGCACATCTGTATCCCTCTGTTGGTGCCCATGCATGCAGTGGCACAACCTAGGACAGGGTTGTTTTATATTCTGGGGGGAGGGGGGAGGACAAGTGGACCCTCAATGCTTGCTTTGCTTCTCAAATGACTTCAACTTTTAACATGGGACTCTATGGAGTGGGCCCCCAATCTATTTCACCCTGCCCATTGCCTTTCATGTATTTCCCCCTCCCCAATAATTTTCATAAATGAACATCCATGACCTGGAAATAGTATTTTCATAAGTGTTGTGTTGTGTTCATAAGTGTTCTTAAGTGTTGGATTTGGATGGAAAAACCTTTCAGCTTGTTTTGTTTTGTTTTGGAAATAAAGCTTTCATTTTTGTAAGACAATATTTTCAGGAATAAGCCATTGGTCCCCTTCAGTGCACGGATACAGTAACTCACAAGCACTGTTGTGCTCTAACAAAATGTTTCAGGAAATTGTGAAGGGCACCCCACCTCATACCCCAATAAACTCCATTATTTGGCTTTTTGTCCCTGCAGCTTCCTGAACATTTATATGCCATGACAAATCATAATACATGTCCACAAATATTTTGGGGATGTGATTGCTTTTGTGATTTGCAAGTTGTGTAGGGACTTCTCTAGTTCTCTAGTTCTATCTAGCCTTGCATTATTCTGAACACTACTGATTCCAGCACTTTCACAATTGAATAATGTACACATGAAGGCATGGCTGTTTATTAATTCACATGTTTCAGACAATTGCATACCACCTGCACCATTTCATGGAACAAATACATTGGTATTAATGTTGTATGCAGATTGCAGAGTGATCCTTAAGCATCTGCTGTCATCTGTTGCACATGCTAGCAAGCAGGCACTCGTCTAGTCTTGCTTGCATCTAATTTTCTGTTCCACTTCTGCATCCTCTTGGAATGTTGCTGCAGCTCTCATGGTCACCTAAAATAACAAATGTGCATTATCCTCAATGATGTTGCCAAGTTGCTGTGGGAAGGACATAACATGGCTGGACAAGATGAAGAGCACCAAAACTAGAAGGGTTTTTCATTATCACCCATTGATAACCATATGCTATAGGCCCTTAGAGCATGCTGCATCCTCTGCTTCATCACAATCCAATAATACATTATGACAGCTGGTTGAGATTGCTGTTTAAGCAAGGCTCTGCACGATATATCATGTAATGTAAGGAGTGGATTTTTTTTGGGAGTGTATAATTCTTTGGATGACAAAAGTTCCAAAAAAGGACCATATTTCCAACACTGCTTATGGAATATTTGATATAAGCAGGTTTGGCAAGTTGTCTTGTTCTTTAACCCCCCATTTACCTACACATTGATATAGCTGAGGGTGCCTATCTCTTACTAATGTTGGTTGGTTATTGGTTTTACGACACGTCGACCGTTGAGTCATGTAGCGTCGCCAATCTCTCACGCCGGTTGGTCGCGGGCGAAGAGTAGCGACAGGTGAGACTCGAACCCACAACCTTTCGATTGTGAAATGAGCATCTTACCTCTAGACCACTCGTCCCCGTACCTCTTACTAATGCTGCACCAATGGAGACACCCAGAATGTATTATGGAGGAATCATTAATGTGGGGAGGGGAAGTCCCTTGGAGTTACCATGCCAGGTGAAGCCCTCCCCTTTCCCTAGATATTAAAACTATCTGTTTCGTGGATGTTCCCTCCTTCCTAAGCTTTGTAAAATGCAGGAACTATATTTATATTGGCTTGTGTCAAGATGAGATTGAACAGTTGAGTCGTTCATAAAGCCACTTCTATTCTGTGCCTCTTGGATAGTTCAAGTTGTACCTGAATGTTGTGAGGAGCCTCCAGAATCGCCTTCATACCTTCAGGTGAAGAAATACCATTACATGAAATAAATCCAAACCATAGGGCAGTCTTGTATTGATCCACACTTAAAAGGCTCATAGATTCGCTTGCAACTACGAAAATTGCATAACAGGTATCCACAGATCCACGCCAAAGCACACTGTACAATGCACAAATGGTAACACGACAGTTTCACGGGATGTGTCACAGCTGTCACGTGAACAGCTCAAGGTTGGAAGTCTGAGGTCAGATGAACTACTGGTGGACAGACTTGGTGGGTGCATCTGGATTGGAGCTGACACACAAACTGCTCCACTGTCCCTAGTTGTGGACTGCAGCATGACGGTGAGTTGCTGGTGGACTGGACGTCTTCCACCACCTCAGGTGGCTCATCAGAGATGAGGTCGACCTCACCGACTCAGGGTCGGTGCACACTAATATATCATGCATCTGCAATATTCATATATTGGTGCACTTAAGTGATAAATTATTCGCAAAATAGGGTGGAATATACCACTTTCTGAGCACTCAATCAACATCCTTCTCCAAGAAGTATCGACATCCTGCTGCTTGATGCATGCTTATGAAGTATTTGTGTCTCCTTTCCAATAGTATCTTGTTTATAAGTATCATGCTCATTCTCTCATTAAGGGATGGTGTTACACAAACATTTTGCAATGCAACTTCATGTAATTTTGTTAGTTATTTGGGTTTCAGGGCGCCTCGACTACTTGGTCATTTTGCGCCCATAACTCAGTGTTATCAAAGTGTGTTTCAGAATGGCATCAAGATTCACATAGCACATTGCA
Source organism: Ashinkailepas kermadecensis (assembly GCA_034440615.1). Classification (NCBI taxonomy): domain Eukaryota; kingdom Metazoa; phylum Arthropoda; class Thecostraca; family Neolepadidae; genus Ashinkailepas; species Ashinkailepas kermadecensis. The sequence goes on along the minus strand of JAOTOM010005124.1, from coordinate 402,041 downwards.
GTCTACCCAGCCCTATTGTGTCACATAACTTGCATGTAGTGTATATCAGCGAAGGGTATATATTGCTTGATTGTTTGGGCTAAAGGGTGTGCCAACCACAAGATCATTTAGTGCCCATAACAGTTAGTTGTTCCAGCTGTTATATGATGTCCCTTGTACTAGAAGTATTTTCTTTCCTGGTGCATTTTTATGTTAACATCCCAGGTAAATAGCATAGAACATCAGATAGGAAGCTGAAGAGCCTTCTGGATTCCACAACCTGCGATTTGTCACCTAAAACTTATAGGAGTGAGTGAGCCTGATCACTCCCAAAATGACGTTTACACTCCAGCCCAAGCCTAGGGCATGAAATCAGAATGTGGTTAACTGTCATTACTGCACCACATCTCGGGCATAATGGTTCATTCTCACCATTGAGTAAGCAAACATGGGTGGCGTAAGTATGTCCTATGCATAAACAACACAGTCACCTCGTCTCACCTTGTTCTGCACGAGCATGAGAGCCACTGGCCAAGGGAGTGGCTCTTTATTATTTGTAACTTATTGGAACCAAGCTCGTCCCAGCTCACCTGCCACTTGCTTGCCAGAAAAGCAGAGATCCCAGAGTAGTAATCTGGCAGGGATTGGAAATGATCTGCATGCAACTTCAGGTAAATGCATTACCTATAAAGTTATGTCATACAACACCAGTTTATAGTATAGGTATTTTTCATGCTGTCCAGAATATAGTTCCTCCTAAATTATGTATCTTAAAACAACTGATAAAGCAGTCATAAGTATGCCATTGGCTAAAATTTGGGTAGAACCATAATTATAACACTGGTGCACTTTGATCTATGTATATAACGGGCACTAAACGATCAAACCTGGTTGATGCACTTTAAAACTTAAATAACCAACCAACCCATGTCCATAAAGCCTGTTAATTTGTCATGAAGCAACATTGACATTGATGTAATGGTATTATTGCAGTTGAAGGTAACTGCAAGAAACGTTTTACACACATTTTACCTCCACAAAGTGGTTCGGTTTGGCTGTTATTTCTGAACTCCATGCCCCCTTCTGGGTGATATTTTTCCTCCAAACTGAAACATATGCATTTGCAGAGGAAATGAGTGGTCACATCAAGTTCACCACGTTCATAAACAATGCATTAATTAATAAATGAATTCCCAGAAAAAAGAAATTACCTTAAGTTGCAAATTTACCAATGTGGACATCCTAATTGAATTCTAGTTCTGTTGAAATCCACAGCTCACTTAGAGGGAACATGCTGGTTGAACGTGATAGCTAAATTGATGCTGCATGCCTCAATATAGGCAAAGTCATTGATTTATTCAAACACGAAAAAATATTTGGGCTCAAATGTAGCATAACTACTGCCGAGACGAGCATGACGCCAAAACGTGCCACAAGTCAGGCGCATTTAAGATACAAATCCCATCGCTAATTGTTAAGCTGTCACATTTATGATATACATCACATATGAATTACTCTGTTTCTGCCACAGTTACAACCATTAAAACAAAATTTAAGTTACCATGCCCAGAAATCCAACTCACCACGACGACTGCAACCAGGCTGCTCGGCAGACCGCCTCTTGGTTTAAGCGGCGTTGTTTTTCAAAATGGCAGCACTCAAGGAATTATTTTAGTTGTTGAAATACACGAAGAGTGTATTTTGTGAATAAAATACAAGTTTAAAACAAAACCAAGATGAAAAGTGATTAAAATAACAATATGTTAACCTACTTCGACTGGTGATATTTCCCTGATAGACTGTAGCCGACTTTAATAAGATATAAAAAATATACTTCAACTGGTGTTTCCTTAGGTGCAAAACTCAAATGACGTAAAAAGGTGCTACCATATCGATACGACCAGCTACAACACGCGATTTTTCTTTCATCGACACGAAAATCGATTTGAGCGTCGTAATGACGTAATAGTTTCCAAAAATGGGAACGCTGACACACCAGCGTTCCCATTTTTGGAAAATAGCGTCCCCAATTATGGAAGTAATTTCCAAAAATGGAAGGTTTCCAAAAATGGAAAATAAAACCGCTGTTTCCCTAACTGTAGTAGAACACTGGAACCATCTGCCAGAAACCATTGTCAGTAGCAACACACTGAACATATTTAAGAACAGCATAGACAATCATTATAAGAATAGGGGGCTTGTTTTTCTGTATTCCAGGGAGAGTTGATGAACACATTTGGTGGACAACTGGTTCAGTGTACAGAGTGCAACCAAGAAGGGCCCTTGTGGCTCATAGTTGCACTGATCTTTTATGTCTTTATGTCTTTAAGTATCTAGAGAAACAAATGTTCTCATTCTGTTCCTGATGGCCAAAAACCAGAATAAAGTAATTTTACAAGCCTTCTTGAACAACAACAGCAAAGCGAAACAAACAACAAACGAACATTAATCACAAACCAATCGCGACTACACCAGCAGTACCCAAACTCAAACGACAATAGCAATCCCACACAAGCGCTGGCGTTCTCTCGTTATCCGCTTGGCGCCGGCGTCGTCAATCGGGCCCCACGAAGTTAGTTTGGTAGCGTAGTCGCATTGGGCTTGAAGTTTTCCCTTCACCATTGGTTTACATGCCCCTGTACCGATTTCTCTTCGGTATCTTTCATGACAATAAAAAATACTTTCACGAATATCAATGGGGTCGGAAAGTTGATAAAGATGTAGATGGCGCTGAGAGTCAATGGTCACCCAGCCTTCTTTGGCGAACCTAAAGCGCTATGTTTTGTGGGTTTGGGAGGGCAGAATCTTTATATTTAAAAAGCCTATTGTACATTTTGTAAGCAGCGTATGTTGTTTGCGCGTATTTAATTATGTTGAATGTACTTCAGACACGTCTAGTTTGCTGGAATATTTACCATTAGTGCGCTAGAAATTAGGAGAAGCAAGCCAGAAGTATGGGTGTATGTGCGGTTCCCGGCTGCCATAAACGTGATCCATCTATCAGGTTTCCAGCAGACTGCAAGGTAAGAAGGCAGAAAATTGATTTGAAAAACAACTATTGTTAGACTGCCTTTCTGTAAAAGACGTAGTGGGAACCATTTAGGAAAGCACTGGTAAGGTACCTAGGCACATTAGGTACCAAGGTAAGTACCTATCTACTGTCCAGACTGTAAAGTATGGCACAAGGTTCACTGGGGCACATCAGCCCACAGTGAAAATATGCACCAATCCACACCAAGGGTGAGAAATTGACTCCAATCTGCACCCCCCCACACCCCCAATCCATAGCCAGGTATTTGTCATGGCTAATACCTAACATGCTAGGATTGGATTGTTAGCCTACTTAATTTGAAACTAATAATTTGAGTTCCACCCATAAGTTATGTTCAGTCAAATTAATTTCACCAAAATTGCATTGCAGGTTAGGTTGGGCAGTGGGTATCTGGTCACCTAGAGCTAGGTACCTTACCAAGGTAGTTGTTCATATGGGCCCCATCAGGGACCCACACCCACCTCTCAGGGAGCCTGCACTGCTTGGGGCACTGACTCCCAGGGGCCCACATCTCTTGTGGGTCCTGTACACAGGAGTGGATCCAGAAAGCTGTCAAGGGGGTGACCTCATAGAGAGGGGGCCCATGCTGTGCCAGGATAGCAGCCAAGAATGTCCTTCCTGGAGTAGACAGGGTGGAAAGTGATGTTTGATGAGGCCTGCTAGTATTCCATGTTCCGGTCTTGGGGGGGGGGGGAGCAATGTCTGGTGTGACCCACAGGTATTCCCTGTGCCAATCTTGGGTGGGGGGTCTGACACTTGTGAAATTGTGCCCCATCTTGGGAAAATTATCGTACAGATTAGGGGGTTTAGGGTAGGCTTTAGGGCAGGTTTGGTCAGGCCGGGTTAGGTTTCAGCCCCACCCAATGTGTGATGCCTGCTAAATGAATACCGGAACTTCTCAGGGAACCTGCACATCCACTAGAGCGGTGGTTCCCAACCTTTTTCAAATATCACCAAAAGCCAGCACATGCATTTTTAACAGTAGGTGGGTAGAGATCTCCTACCTCTGGACCAGTTCTTCCTTCCTGCCCTTTGTGGATGCATGCCTTTCCCTTAATAAGCTTGAAAGTTGAGGTGTTGTGAAACTCCCATAAAAATCCCTATCACTATTCAAGTCCATAATTGCGCCTAGTAGCTACCACCGTAACGTGCAGTCAATAGCAAAGCACTTGCCAGCTCAGACGCGTATGTTCTACCCAAGCTAGTGGCCAGAGTCCGATAATTGGCGAGTTCCTGGCACACTGTAACCCATGAACAACCTTTCTTCAACACAATATTTCCGAAATCCTTGGCCTAAATGACTTGCAACCCTAATAAAAGCCACATGCCAACACCGACTCCCGGCAACCCCACGCAAAATGCACAGCAAAGATGGCCGGCGCCTCCTCGTCGGGTGACCATTGCGTACAGCGCCGCCCTGGTGGCCAAATCGTAGCTTTCAGACCCCATTGAATGACCTATTCTTCAGCTTCAGCAAAGTGCATCCTATATCGCACAGTAACGATCTTCCTGCCTGACAACAGCCGTCTCCGGCGGGCTGACCATTAAAGGAAACTAACCACCTTGCCGAAATTCTGCAATCATACTAATTAGGGGTATTGGCACCTGACAATTATGAATATGACATTGGTTTTGCGAAATATTATGCCCATACTTAAAAAAACGGGATTTTGGAGAACAAAAATTATTTTTTATCATAGGCCTCTAAAGGTTCGCCAAGAGAGGAATATAAATTATATAATATAATATATAATATATATATAATTATATATATTATATATATATATATATATAAATATATATATATATAATTATATAATATAAATATAATATATAATAACAAATTTCAGAAAGCCAAAGGAATTTTCACAACGCCCACCGAGTCTGTCCATGTCCCAAAACCGATGATAAAAGGCCTTATAACTTCGGCTGGAAGATGTTTTGGACCGAACGGAGTATGAGGTAAGTGATTTCTCGACGTGGTCTTCAAAACTGCTATCTCAGTTAAAATCCCATTATAAGGGTGGTTAGTTTCCTTTAAGCGCCTCCGAAATAAAGGGAATTCTCTCGATATTAGTAGGCTCCCTCTTCCAACAACTTTACGTACTGAAGCTGTCACCCACGTTCAACAGCGGACGAACGGACAGTCAGGGGGGGGCTAAGGGCGTCATAGCTTCTCCCCCTCAGTGGCAGGAGAGTTCCTGTTATGGAACCACATAAGACCGCCTGAAATGATCTGACCGCCACGGAAGGCCCCTAGACCACAACAGGAGGCCCCATGGTGGCCACAGGAAACCCATATGGCCGGAACAGGAGGCTCCTCACCGCTACATCTCCCCTTCGGATGGAGTCCCCTCAGACGGCCCACGTAATATATATTTGCATATATATATATATATATATATATATATATATATATATATATATATATATATATATATATATATATATATATATATATATATATATATACATTGTTAAAGACGACAGCGTTGTCTGCGTTTATCTTCTTTTTATGCACATTTTCTAGTTTTCGGATGACTTTCCGTTGTTCGTTGGAGGTATAATGCAAAAGGTTACCGAAGGAAGCAATTGTGAAGAGAAGGAAAAATGGTAAAAAGTCTCTTATAGGTCGATATAATACGTGATTCGTTACACTATGTTTATATTTTCGACGTTTCAATCAACATTGATCATCTTCAAGAATTAATTAAACGAATTCCAAGTCACACAGATAGCACAAAGCAGATTCACGATACAAATTATCACACATTTCACAAACATTATGTCTTTAGGCACTTCATGGGTTAGGATTCCGAAATTAATAGGATACCATACTATATTCAAGCTCAATTCTGACACACCATTATACGGCTAAAGATTTGTCATACATAGCCAGGTGTGTGCATGTCTTGTTTTGTGCGTTGATGATGGGTGTGGTGTTTCTGATGTAGATTGTCTCAGCCGCCACCAGCCGCCGTTTGTCATGACAGTGTAAAATGATGGAAGTGTCATCTGTCAGCATGGCTCTGGTGAGGCGTACTCCGTAGTGTTCTCGGAGGTCCCCGACCCATCAGTTGGCAAAGCAGCTTAACGCTCTGATCTCGCCCTGTATCCTAATGAGCATACACTGCGTTCCTCTGAAGACTTCGTAGATATTCTGAAGGCCAATAAGCTCAAGGGCATCCCAGCCTCGCTAGTTGTTGTTAGCTTGTTTACAAACGTACCAGTTCAACAGACCATTAACATAATCATTGACTATGTGTACCAAAGCCATGACCTCAAACCACCGCGACTATCCCCCCCCCAAACAAAAAAAAATTGCGAGCCATGCTTTGCGCGTGCACTGAGGAGGTTCCGTCAGGTGCCCCGATGGAAAGCTATGCCGGTAAATCGACGGCATCGCGATGGGCTCGCCTCTAGGAGTGCTGTTTGCGCAGGCTTATATGTGTCATGTGGAGGGTAGGGTCCTGGCGCAGGTCGATGTTAAACCGAACATTTATTACCGCTTTATCGACGACATTGTTCTTGATGTTAACAACACTGACAAACTAAACGCACTAAAAATGATGTTGGAATCTGAGTCAGGCCTCAAATTCACCACGGAGCTTAATGTCAACAACTGGCTTCCATTTTTTACCTCCTCGTCGACGGTAATAGCGGTTAGTTTCTGACCGATGTTTATGTGAAGTCAACTAACCTAGGTCGATGTATGAATGGCGTCGGAGACTGTACCGATGGTTACAAACGTAGCGTAGTTAGATCATACGTCCGACGAGCTATAACCCACTGTTCTACTTGGTCGCGTGTGCATCTTGAGTTGCAAAGAGTGCGTCAAATGTTAGTCAATAATGGATACAGCAACACCGCTTTCGACGCAATCGCGCAAAACATATTTAGCAAGCTTTCACATCTTACTGGTCAGGACACGCGTGACACTGCTGACGACATCACCATCTTCTATAAAACACTATCACTCCCTTTTGGAAGAAAGATGAGAAGACCATCCGTGGCATAGTCATGAAGAACACTGTACCCGTACAACCAGGCCACAAAATTCGTCTCCTCGTTTACTACAAAACACCTAAAACATCATCTCTTATCATGCGCAATGACAGTTTCAAACCCACAACACTAAAACAGACCGATGTAGTATACCGCTTCAGATGTATCACCGGGGACTGTGCAACCCGCAACGTCTGCTACATTGGTCACACAACCACTACACTCAGCCGCTGCCTCACCATGCATCTCCAGGATGGTGGCCCCAAGAACCACCTCCGAGAACACCACGGAGTACGCCTCACCAGAGCCATGCTGACAGATGACACTTCCATTATTTTACACTGTCATGACAAACGGCGGCTGGTGGCGGCTGAGACAATCTACATCAGAGACGCCACACCCATCATCAACGCACAAAACAAGACATACACACACCTGGCTCTGTATGGCAAATCTTTAGCCGTGTAATGGTGTATCAGAAGTGAGCTTGAATGTAGTATGATATCCTATTAATTTCGGAATCCTAACCCATGAAGTGCATAGAGACATAAAGTTTGTGAAATGTGTGATAATTTTGCTCGTGCATCTGCTTTGTGCTATCTGTGTGACTTGTGATTCGTAAATTATTTCTTGAAGGTAATCAATGTTGATTGAAACGTCGAAAATATAAACATAATGTAACGAATCACGTATTTTATCGCCCTATGAGTGACTTTTTAACATTTTTCCTTCTCTTCACAATTGCTTCTTTCGGTAACCTTTTGCATAATATCTCCAACGAACAACGGAAAGTCATCCGAAAACTAGAAAATGTGCATAAAAAGAAGATAAACGCAGACAACGCTGTCGTCTTTAACAATGTATGTATCCGTGAAAACCTGCTTCCGAAATAGTCCAATACATATATGTATATATATATACATATATGTATATATATATATATATATATATATATATATATGTACATATATATATATATATATATATATATATATATATATATATATATATATATATATATATATATATATATATATATATATATATATGTATATATATATATATATATATATATATATTGTGCATTAAGGGTACAAAAGCAAGACATTGCAAATGCTTCCCCTTTGCAACTTATATATTTATTTTATAAATATTTGCTTGATAAATACGGAACCATATGGACTACGCTCAACCATAGGCTTACACATGAATGGATGCACACGTTTAGTTTGTGGGTGCCTATGCAGTCTGCATATGGTTTGTTATTGGTTTTACGACACGTCGACCGTTGAGTCATATAGCGTCGCCAATCTCTCACGCCGATTGGTCGCGGGCGAAGAGTAGCGACAGGTTGTCTGCATATATTGGTGAATAACTTTGAAAATAGTTGGTGTGGCATGGGACGTTTGTCCAGACCCGCTGATGGCATCTGTTCACTATGTCGGTGTGCAGGAAGCTGGCTGCACCTGTCATTCAGTCACAAGTCACAATATGGGAAATTGCGCTAAAGCGGCTACCTTCAACGCAACTGCAGACGTAGCGTCCTTCTTGCGTTGTTCATAAACCTCCCCGAGCCAAGGGCGTCGCCACCGGGGGGGCAGGGGGGGCAGTCGCCCCCCTGTCGTGAAACTGGGGGGGCGCCGCCCCCCCCTGAAATTTGAGGAGGCCCCCCATCCGCAAATGCACAGCAAAAAAGGTGAGCAAGGAGGCCGACGGGACAGAAGATCATACTGTCAATGAGGCCTCAAGACAAACGAGGCCCCCAGGAAATATAATCAGGTATCTATAAGAGACGTAGAACAGAGATTGGAAGGAGGCCCCCAGGACGAAAAGGAGGCCCCATGACGAAAAGGAGGCCCCTATGACGAAAAGGAGGCACCCATGACGAAAAGGAGGCCCCAAGACGTAGAACAGAGATTAGGAGGAGGCCCCCAGGAAGAAAATGAGGCCCCCAGGACGAAAAGGAGGCCCCAGGACGAAAAGGAGGCCCCAGGACGAAAAGGAGGCCCCAATACGTAGAACAGAGGTTGGGAGGAGGCCCCCAGGACGAAAAAGGAGGCCCCCAGGACGAAAGGAATGCACCCAAGGACAAAAAGGAGGCCCCCAAGACGTAGAACAGAGATTGGGATGAGGTCCCCAGGACGAAAAGGAGGCCCCCAGGACGAAAAGGAGGCCCCTAAGATGTAGAACAGAGATTGGAAGGAGGCCCCCAGGACGAAAAGGAGGCCCCATGACGAAAAGGATGCCCCATGACGAAAAAGGAGGCCCCCAGGACGAAAGGAATGCACCCAAGGACAAAAAGGAGGCCCCCAAGACGAAGAACAGATATTGGGATGAGGTCCCCAGGACGAAAAGGAGGCCCCCAGGACGAAAAGAGGCCCCTAAGACGTAGAACAGAGATTGGGAGGTGGGCCCCAGGACGAAAAGGAGGCCCCCAGGACGAAAAGGATGCCCCAGGACGCAAAGGAGGCACCCAAGACTTAGAACAGAGATTGGGAGGAGGCCCCCATGACCAAAAAGGAGGCCCCCAGGATGAAAGGAGGCCCCCAGAACGAAAGGGATGCACCCAAGGACAAAAGGAGGCCCCCAAGACGTAGAACAGAGATTGGGATGAGGTCCCCAGGACGAAAAAGAGGCCCCCAGGACGAAAAGGAGGCACCCAGAAAGAAAAGGAGGCCCCCAAGACGAAAAGGAGGTCCCCAGGACGAAAAGGAGGCCCCCAGGACTAAAAGGGGGCCACCAGGACGAAAAGGATGCCCCCATGACGCAAAGGAGGCCCCCAAGACGTAGAACAGAGATTGGGAGGAGGCCCCCAGGACTAAAAGGAGGCCCCCAAGACGTAGAACAGAGATTGGGAGGAGGCCCCCAGGACGAAAAGGAGGCCCCAAGACGTAGAACAGAGATTGAGAGGTGGGCCCCAGGACGAAAAGGAGGCCCCCAGGACGAAAAGGAGGCCCCCAGGACGAAAAGGATGCACCCAAGGACGAAAAGGATGCTCTCAAGACGTAGAACAGGGATTGCGATGAGGTCCCCAGGACGAAAAAGGAGGCCCCCAGGACGAAAAAGGAGGCCCCAAGACGTAGAACAGAGATTGTGAGGTGGCCCCCAGGACGAAAAGGAGGCCCCCAGGACGAAAAGGATGCCCCCAGGACGCAAAGGAAGCACCCAAGACGTAGAACAGAGATTGGGAGGAGGCCCCTGGACGAAAAGGAGGCCCCTAAGACGTAGAACAGAGATTGGGAGGTGGCCCCCTGGACGAAAATGAGGGCCCCAGGACGAAAAGGAGGCACCCAGGACGAAAAAGAGGCCCCTAAGACGTAGAACAGAGATTGTGAGGTGGCCCCCAGGACGAAAAGGAGGCCCCCAGGACGAAAAGGAAGCACCCAAGACGTAGAACAGAGATTGGAGGAGGCCCGCAGGACTAAAAGGAGGCCCCAGGACGAAAAAGAGGCCCCCAGAACAAAAAGGATGCACCTAAGGACGAAAAGGAGTCCCCTATGATGTAGAACAGAGATTGGGAGGTAGCCCCCAGGATGAAAAGGAGGCCCCAGGACGAAAAGGAGGCCCCCAGTACGAAAAGGAGGCCCTCAGGACGGAAAGGATGCCACCGATACGGGCAAGAAGCCACCCAGGTTAGACGAAAAGGCTTCCGATGGGTGGCAGGATAGTCTTAATTTGGAAAACGAGGCCCCCAAGACGGAAGAGGATGCCCCTGCAATATAAAATTAAGACAAGATAGGGGAGATTTCTCCGGACGCAATAGGGGCCCCAAGACGGGTAAGAAGGTCTCCGCATGAATGAGAGAAGGCCACCGAGACCAGCCAGATGAGGCCCATATTTTGGAAGAGGAGGACCCTAGAAGAGAAAATCTAGGACTAGGACGCAAAAACACCCTGCTAAGAGGATAATGAGGCTCAAAACACAGATAAGGAGGCCCCATGACGTGAGAGGAGGCCCCTAATTTAAAAAAGGAGTCACCTAGGAGAGGGTAGGAGTCCCCAGAAATCAAGAGAGTGTCAAAAATGGCACGGAGGAAACCAGGATTGCAAAGGAGGCCCCAACACCGGAAAGGAGGCCACAGAATATGAGAGGAGGCCCTAAGACGGAAAAGGAAGCCAGTGGATATGAGATGAGGTTTCGGAGACGCAAAAGCAGGCCCCAAACAGGTGAGGTTCCACCGAGATAGAAAAGGACGATCCAGAGACGTGGCAAGAGGCACTTAATTTGGAAGAGAACGACACAAGATTGGAAATGAGACCCCATGATGAACGAGGAGGCCCCTAAAATAGGAGAGAAAGGCCATTGGATAAGAGAAATGGCTCCCAGGCGGAAAAGAAGGCTCGAAGACGGCTAAGAAGTTCCCCGGAAATAACAAGGCCAATAAGATAGGAAAGGTTGCCAGTAATTTGGCAGAGGAGGCGCCTGGAAGAGAAGAGGAGTCCACCAGGAGATAAGAGACCACCCCTAAGATGGGTAAAGATCGAATCCACACGCAGAGCAGGAGGCCCCAAGACGTGACAGGAGGCCCCTAATTTGAAAAAGAAGGCCTCTAGAAGAGAAATGAGGCATCTGCCGGACTCGAGAGGAGTCCCTCAAGAAGGAGTAGGTCTCCAGGACCAAATGAGACCCCGAAAACCGGAAAGAGTTCCCAGGAAATGAGAGTAGGCCCTCAAGATGGGAGTGGTAGCAGGTATGGAAGAGGTGAGGTTTCCAAAATTGAAGATCCTCAAAACGGGTAAGGCTTTGCCATGATAAAGGAAGAGGCCCACGAGGCGTGGCAGGAGGCCCCTAATTTGGCAGAGAATGCCCCTCGAAGATGAAAGAAAGCCCCATGCCTTGTTAAAGGGTCCCCAGAATGCAAGAGGAAGCCCTCCAAGACGGGAGAGGAGGACCATTAAATATGGAGGAGGGTAGGACACACAAGGAGACGTCGAAAACCAGTAAAAAGGCTCTAGGAAATGAGACGAGACCCTTAAGACGCGACAGGAGGCCTATAATTTGCAAGAAGAAGCCATTAAGAAATAGTAGGAGTCGTGTCTGGGTACTTTAAAATCACGATATGGGCCCCAAAAGATCCGGCGGGGCCCCTGCAAATTATGCTGGGCCTGGGGTACCAAAAATTCACGCCCGGACCACCACAATCATGCCAGGGGCACGACAGGTCGTACTGTGCCCCAACAGTCTGATTGGGACCAAAACAAATGAAGCCGGAGCAACGAAAAACAATCCGGACATGGATAATAACTTTGGGGGCCCAACAATGACGCCAAAAGCACCCAAAGCGCATTGGACCCCCAACAAGTGTCGAGGCGGCTATAGCTCGCGTTAGGGATCCAAGAGAATGACGTCGGGGCCCAAAAGATCACATTGGACTCAAAAAAGTCGCGTCGCAGCCCTTGAAAATCACACTGGAGGCCCAGAAGGTTGCACCGGGGCCCCAAAAGTTGCAGCTGCCCCAAAAATCAATCCTTAATCGGAATGTCACTCTGGGACAAAAACAAGCTCCTTCAGTGGCCGCAGTGCTATATCAAAGGGGCAAATGCCCCCTCCATCCTGAGAGGGATAAGCTCCGAAGAATCGTGACGGGGCCTCAAAAATCGCGCTGGGACCACCAAAATTCGCGTCGGTCCACCAGAATTCGCGTATGGGTCTCCAAATAAATACAGCGAGCCCCGGAAAACTCGCTCCGAGGCCCGAAAAATTGCAACAGGAACCGCCAAAATCGCGTTGGGGCCACAGCTAAATACAACGCGTCCCACAAACTCGAACCAGGCACCTCAAATATCGCGCTCGGGACCCACAATTCCCATCGGTAGTCCCGTCGAGGCTGTCAAAAATTGGCGTCTTGGGCCACACGTAAGCACAGTGTAACCACAAACACCGGATCGGTATCTGAAAAAATCAAGCTGGAGCCCTCCAAAATAAGGAGGGATTCCAACAACTAAATGCCCAGGTTAAAAAAATGGCTCTGGAGCACCGAACATATTATCAGATGCCTTCACAAATTGCATACGGCGTCGAAAAACAAACCGGATCTCGAACAATCCAGGTGGGATACAAAAACATGGAGCCAAGGGCTCGAGAAATCAGGCCGGGATTCGGACTTTTAAAAAATCAGAAAGGCTTCACAAAAATCGTATTGAGCCCAGAAAACTGGGGTTGGGTCTCCGGAACCACGCGCCTAGGCGCGATAAGCCTCTCTGGGACCTAGAAACATCGTACCGGAGCCCCAAAATTGTACTGGGGCCCCACAACTGTGCGTCAGAAGCCCAAAATAGACACATCGGGACCCTAAGAGCACAACGGGGGCCGAAAATACAACTGGCCCTCCAAAGCGCACAGAGTCTCACAAAAAGCGACCGGGCCTTAACACATGCGTTGCAGCCATAAATATACATACCGGGAGGTCTAAAAAATATACCGGAAGCTCTCAAGGCACACAGGGGTCATGATAACGCACCAGGACCTGAAAAAAGTGATTGAGGCCGCAAAAGGCAACATGGTTCCAAAACAAACAAAAAGACCGGGCGCTAAATAAACACATCGGGGTCTTCGAAAACGCCCTGACACGTCAAAAAACCTCGGTGCGCAAAAATGCAACAAACCATAAAAGAGCAGGGGGTTAGAAAATGTTTTAGGCCCCTAACAAAAATGGATTGGAGCCATAATACACAATCATAGAGCAAGAAAGACGCAATGGGTCCAAAAAGAATGCTGAGGCAGGGCCTCGGTTCGGTAGCCAATCTGGGAGGATAGCAGCAAAGATATGAAGTGCATCAAACCTCAGCGGAAACCGCATTTCATAACTACCAGAAAATGTGGAAAGTAGGAAACTAATGATCGAATTTAATCAATCGACTTTTCGCAGCGAACGCCCATACGAAGCATTCCATCACGTCAAATATGGCGCAATTGTTTCATGTGGCAGCAATTAGCAAAACGCAGAAGGCCTCGCAGAGGCCGTAGCATCGCACGAAGTGTGGCGAATGCACCGAATACGAAAGATGGGTGTGCACGTGCACTGACGTTGCCGTCGTGGCGACCGGATGCTATGAACTGGAATGCCTGAAATTGTGAAATTTTGTATTTTAAAGTGGTGGGTAATACATTTTAAATTGAAGTTGTGGGCCTAATACATCTTCGAAACACTGCTCGTTTTAGGGCTTTGTTGCTTTTTTGTGCACCGAGTATGTTTTACGTGGCAGGGCGTTTTCGAAGATCCTGATGTGTTTATTTAGCTCCTGGTCGTTTTGTACGTTTTGGAACCATGTTGTCTTTTGTGGCCCAGCCTCTTTTTCAGGCCCTTGTGCGTTCTTATGGCCCTGTACGCCTTGCGAGCATGCAGTGTATTTTTTTTCGAGCTCCCGGCATGTTTATTTAGGGCTGCAACGCATGTTTTAAGGCCCTATCGCTTTTTGGGAGACTCGGTGCGCTTTGGAAGGTTAGTTGTATTTTCGGGCACCGTTGTACTCTTAGGGTCCCGCTGTGTATATTTGGGGCTTCTGATGCACATTTGTGGGGCCCCAGTACAATTTTGGGGCTTCGGTGTGATTTTTCTGGGTCCCAGCGCGACTTATCGCGCCCAGGCGCGTGGTTCCGGGGACCGAACGCCAGCTTTCTGTGCTCAACGCGATTTCTTGTGGATCTTTTCTGGGTTTTTATGTCCGAATCCCGGCCTGATTTTTCGAGCCTCTGGCGCCATGTTTTTGCATTCCACCTCGATTTTTGGAGATCCGGCATGCTTTTCGGTGCCATACGCAATTTTTTAAGGCATCTGGAGAAAAATGTTCGGTGCTCCAGAGCCATTTTCCTGATCCGGACATTTATTTGTTGGAATCTCTCCTTTTTTGGAGGGCTCCAGCTTGAATTTTTGGGATACCGATCCGGTTTTGTGGTATAGGTGTAATTTCAGCAGTGTGAGGTAACTTATCAAGGTACCAAAAGAAATCCTTAGAACTGGGTGGTGGAGTTAGGGTTGAAATCCGACCAATCAGAAACCATAGTGGTAGATTAGGCCCCTCCACAGGACAACTTAGTTGATGACTAATTATATTATTTCGAAACGTCCCCTTTGACAAAATAGCGGTCGAAATCCAAGGACTTTTAATGGGCGTAGGTGCCTCCCCCTCCCCTGCAAATCCGTTTGCCCCATCCTGCTTGACGCAAATATAGGTACTCCACTGGTCCCTCAATAATTTTCCGAAACATGCGCCCATGGGGCAAAACCAACATTGAGGGGACAAATTACCCCTCACAAGCCTACAATACAACATCCATGCCCCATATAAAATGGGATGAATGATGTTTTTAAATGCATTTTCTTCCAACAAACTTCTTTTCTGTTATTACAGCCTGCATGATTAGAGCTTCCCAGCTTCCAAACCTTCTCAGTCATTTACAAAACGGTACAGCACAGCGAAAACGATGGGCGTAACGGCGTGGAATTTGAAGGTTTGGATTATGTATGCACTGACATTGTTGCATTGTTGCATTGTCATTTATGCATTGCTGTTCAATGCTTGTTCTTGCCGTGAATTTATTCGCTGAGGATATATTTTAGCTCGTGTGACAGTTTCCTTGCAGCCAGCACCAAATGTTATAAAAATAAACAAATTCCTAAGATGGCGCTCAGAAAACCAATGCAATCCACTTCTCGTTGTCACCTTTGCGAAATTGTCGCCCTATGACTGAGAAATGATCGTTCAAGCTTTGCTTATGACATCAAGCTGGTGGGAATAAATAACAGTAGTGATGAATCTAGCTATATTCAGTTAGACTTGGAGGACTTAAAAGTGGGTTGATCAATGGCAGATATCTGTAAGATATGCTTAGCACCAGCCCCGCCAGCTCGCTGCAATCTAGAGGCCAGCGGGAAGATTCGAGAAAGCATTGAGACGTTGGTTCGTTTTGGCACTTATGTATTTATCCAAATATTACTTATTTATACCCTGGCATGACCCAGTTTTCAGCGAAAATTATTAGTGCTATTGCGTTTTGAGTAAATGATGCACCATGCCAAGAACAAACAAAACACCAATATCAAATCATGTTCCCCATTCTCGAACCATAGTAAGAGCCTGCAAACAATATGAGACCCTAACACAATGGAGGCCCCCTTTCGGGGAACAGGAGGCCCCCTTCCGACCTTGCCCCCCCTGGAAGAATTTCGTGGCGACGCCACTGCCCCGAGCACGAATATATCGCGTAGAAATATATTCGCGGAACGATTTTCACGTGTATTCGAACATACGTATTTCAAGTACAAATATATCGCGAACTTACAACATACCAAGTAACAGCGGCAACAGCACAATGACTTGCGTGGTCGACCCATTACCACGCAATGGTGCCAAAGACCACTCAAGACTACCGCCGACTTCTCCCAGCTACAGGTACCAAGATCCACGGGAAACTCACACCGACCCAGTGACGGAGCCTTCGTTGGCGAAGCAACCAAACATCACGAGCTGACAATAAAAGAATCCTCCACCGGTAGCTTCGCCTGCGTCCATTCGTCACTCGCATTGCAGCCGTAATGGACGAGTGGTCGGCGAACACGTGGTGACCGTCTCAGTCGCAGCGCGGCTTGAACTCGATCTGATGCATTGCACCAGTGTAAAAAAGGTTTTTTTCACTCCCCTCTGTACTAGGGTTAACCTTCATTTGGCTACGTGATAGTCTAGGGTAACCTCGGCGTTTGCGATATTTAAAACCCCGGTTATGTTTTCAATGATGGCTCTGTCTTCCATCTCCGTGCTCTGATCTCACATCTCTTGACACGCACTTCCAAAGCCAGCACTTCTATATTGTGCATATTAGTCAACAGATAAATGGCCACGAAGATCAGACATTAATACGCGGCGTGAAATAGCGTTAACAATGTAGCTTCATTTTGACACAGGTGCAACTATTTCTATCAGAGAATTACATCTCAACAGACGCGGCGACTCCCAGGCAGAGTCCCGACGTACCTCCAGTGATGAGCCAGGGCGGCTGGCCAGGCGGCGGCCGCCAGAGGGGCGACCGCCCACGACGACCCTTCCTCCAAGAGAGCCCTCCTGCCTCGCGGTACCGTCGCTAGATACTCGCAGACAACGACACGTCACTGGTCACGCGACTTAGTCTACGTCATTACTGCGTCTCACCAGTGGGGTTACTCATCCCACTAGAGAACAATAGCCGACTACTGCAGGCGGGCGCGCTGTTCTCTGTTCTCTCTGACATCAGACATCAGACATCAGAGACCTCTGATCTCAGCACAACGGTCCCTCCGTGGGAAACGGTGCTGTCTCAACACTTTCGTCCAGGCCCGCGTCGGCCTGACGTCGCACACGTGAGCTGTCAGCATTTCACCGGACGTTGTTCCACAACAGCTGACTGGCAGAGGAGCGGTACTGCAGCCGCCGATCTAGCGACACAGCGCCCGACACACTAGCGACACTCGGTCACATCAGCGCATGACAGCTGGCATAGACATCATAGACACGCCTGTCCATAGGTTTCCCATAATATAATCACTTGTCCTACATCACCTACTGACGATCACATCTGACGACGGCGGCGGGGCGCCGGGGTACTGGGGTGCAGCGGTGGCGGGCGGGCACGCCGCTCAGGCATCGAGGTCACATCTGCAGAGGCGACGGCCGGGCGCGCCGGGATGCTGGAGAAGGAGGGGTAGGTACAGCGGTCGGCTGCACGGTTTCGAGGTCACAGTTATGGCGGCCGGGGCGGCGGGGTGTCAGCCGGAAGGAGGGAGGGGGTCAGGGCAATGTCCACTGACCGGCTCTCGACTGGAGCGGTGACTTCACTCGTCAGCGTCTAGATAGGCGGGCGACAGGTATGTGCCTGGAAACTTGTCGCGCCAGGAACGGTGGGGGTAGGGGGCTGAATGGCTGGGATTTAGATGCCCCAAAACCAACTTTGTTACAACACCTCGCGCAGGTCCAAAATCGCGAATTGAATTCACAGATCAATTCTGGGATCCACTAGACAGATCACGGCCATAACACAATTACACGATGTGTCAATACCTAAAGTCCTACGAGTGTCATTCGATGCACATCCTAAATTAATACAATTAAAGCCAATCCAAAGTTAAAGTTCCGCCGAAGATCGAAGATGAAGAAGTGCTGAATCACCATAGCGTTCGATGATCACTGCAGATTCTACCCAGTGTGGCAGGGAAGGCGAGGCACTGCCTGCCCACCTGTGTGTACCTCTCGGCACACTCGAGCATACGTCGCTCAAGTTCTCGAGCGCACCAGTCGGTCAAGCGCAGGTAGCCTGGTCCTCAGGGCGCCATGGCAGCGCACTTCGAATGGCGCCAGCCGTGAGCAGGTGTCGCCATGAAGCGCAGCTCCGTTGAGAGGGCCGGTAGTGCTGTAACAGCACCTGTCTCGATCGCGGTCAGCTCTCTGTGGCAGATTAGTCAGTGGTGACGATTTGAACTGGACTGACGCGTCCAACTCAAGTTAGTCAGGCACTATCTCATGTTGATCAGATGAAGTCAGCTTTCTCTTCACCGGGTGGAAAGCAGGAATGGTTAACTTGCTGTAGGTCGGGGACAAGACTCGGTTCGCGGGTGCGGATTTCCAGGTTACGTGATCATTTTAGCCACTATCCAAAATTAACACAACACTCACAAGTTTCAGCAAAGAGTAGAACATCAGATCAATCCATACTAGCATAGGTGGCACTACCCACGTTGTGTCTGTTCGATATAGGTGTCGCTACTTGCGTCAAGTTATTCCTAAGTCCCGATTGGTGGCACCACAAATGACCTACCAATTTTCTTCTGTCAGGTGGCGTCACTGTAGGTTGGCACTGTCAACTAAACAAAAGTACACTCTAAACAAGAGCTCACTATGTGACCTGGGCGTCAAGGTTCAGCAAAAATGCAAAGATTTGACCAATGGGAACGATTTCTACCATATATACTCCACAAATATTCGCGTGTCTCACTAGACACCAGGGATCAGCATGCGTTGCTCTGCCATTGGACTCTCTAAGTCTCGACAGTACTGAGTGGCTAATCAAGCTTCAGTCAGAGCTCTCTCAGGAGCTCAAGCAAACGGCTTAACCCAAGCTAAGTGGCCTACTAGCCAAGTAACTTCTTGATGCTCAGGCTAATCAAACCAATTTTGCACTGAATCCATATAGGCTGTGACCTACTAGTCCACCAACCTCGTGATGCTCAAGTAATTCAAACTAATCTTGCACCGTATCCAACATACATACACACAAGCATACATGTTCCCAATAATTTTCTTTCATTTGGTTACAAGTATCAACCAAATAAAATAAGTATGCCTTGCGTTGGCAATAATCTCATTTTCCTCAAATAAAATTAATTCAAATAAGTAATCGCCGAAAGCTAAAACAATTCTGTAATACTAAATTCCCTTAAAGGCGAATTATTCAAGTCCCAAAAATATTTGTATATGACTGTCCTATTTAATTCTCATCTATTCCTATCATTAAATTATTTTTCTAAGTAGGTACCATCTATTTTTAAAGTGCATCGGAGTTCCGTATAATACTACAGTTGAATGTAAACTTCATTTTGGCAATGTTCTATTACTCTAAGTTAACCTATGTTTCCATCTTAATTAATTGAGCAACTCATAAAATTAATTAAAATTCACTGAAGAATGGTTTGATATTTTCCTCAAACCATGAGCTCGTATCTCGAGCCGTATTTAAATAATACTGTTGGCTGGCATTACAAGTTATTTGATCAAGTTATCGTTTTCAAAAATTATTCACATTTAATCAAGCAACCATTTTGCAAAATCATTCTCATAAATATTAGGCTTCACTAATTATTTGTTTCAATTTCGTATCAGAGTCCACACAATAATTTACTTTGGTATCAGAGTCCACACAATCATTTACTTTGGTATCAGATCCACACAATAATTTATAAGTATGCCATACAACAACCAGCAGACCTAAAACGATATTATAAAATTATACAACACTGTTCTAGTAGTGGCCAAAATTCAAAGAGGTGTTTTGGCAGGATTTTGGGAAGACCCAGACTTACTGTTTACTGGCTTCAGATGTGAAGATGGCTGCAGTGGTGAATTTGCATTGAAGCCTCTGGCTTCCTCTGGTACAGTAGTCGGCTGGTGACAGCAGTTGCTCCTCTCTGACGGTGGCTTCCTGTTTTTGATTCAGGCACCATGATTAGATTCAATCCTGAATTATTGGCAATTTTTCAGGCAGAGCTTCCATTTCAGTCACGAACACATCAATTGTAGAAATTGACCTGGTTTACCAGTTTAAATTATCCCGAGTCACGGCCTCATTGTAAAAAAAGTTTTTTTTCACTCCCTTCTGTACTGGGGTAAACCTTCATTTGGCTACGTGATAGTCTAGGGTAACCTCGGCGTTTGCGATATTTAAAACCCCGGTTATGTTTTCAATGATGGCTCTGTCTTCCATCTCCGTGCTCTGATCTCACATCTCTTGACACGCACTTCCAAAGCCAGCACTTCTATATTGTGCATATTAGTCAACAGATAAATGGCCACGAAGATCAGACATTAATACGCAGCGTGATATAGCGTTAACAATATAGCTTCATTTTGACACAGGTGCAACTATTTCTATCAGAGAATTACATCTCAACAGACGCAGCGACTCTCAGGCAGAGTCCCGACGTACCTCCAGTGATGAGCCAGGGCGGCTGGCCAGGCGGCGGCCGCCAGAGGGGCGACCGCCCACGACGACCATTCCTCCAAGAGAGCCCTCCTGCCTCGCGGTACCGTCGCTAGATACTCGCAGACAACGACACGTCACTGGTCACGCGACTTAGTCTACGTCATTACTGCGTCGCACCAGTGGGGTTACTCATCCCACTAGAGAACAATAGCCGACTACTGCAGGCGGGCGCGCTGTTCTCTGTTCTCTCTGACATCAGACATCAGACATCAGAGACCTCTGATCTCAGCACAACGGTCCCTCCGTGGGAAACGGTGCTGTCTCAACACTTTCGTCCAGGCCCGCGTCGGCCTGACGTCGCACACGTGAGCTGTCAGCATTTCACCGGACGTTGTTCCACAACAGCTGATTGGCAGAGGAGCGGTACTGCAGCCGCTGATCTAGCGACACAGCGCCCGACACACTAGCGACACTCGGTCACATAAGCGCATGACAGCTGGCATAGACATCATAGACACGCCTGTCCATAGGGTTCCCATAATATAATCACTTGTCCTACATCACCCACTGACGATCACATCTGACGACGGCGGCTGGGCGCCGGGGTACTGGGGTGCAGCGGTGGCGGGCGGGCACGCCGCTCAGGTATCGAGGTCACATCTGCAGAGGCGACGGCCGGGCGCGCCGGGATGCTGGAGAGGGAGGGGTAGATACAGCGGTCGGCTGCACGGTTTCGAGGTCACAGTTCTGGCGGCCGGGGCGGCGGGGTGTCAGCCGGAAGGAGGGAGGGGGTCAGGGCAATGTCCACTGACCGGCTCTCGACTGGAGCGGTGACTTCACTTGTCAGCGTCTAGATAGGCGGGCGACAGGTATGTGCCTGGAAACTTGTCGCGCCAGGAACGGTGGGGGTAGGGGGCTGAATGGCTGGGATTTAGATGCCCCAAAACCAACTTGTTACACCAGGGCGGCAAGGGAACTCACGCCAGCCGGTAAGGCTACTACTGATGGTGGCCTCAACTGAGATACCCCTCGAGCAAATGACGGCGCAAGCGCCGACGAGGCCGGCTTCGGGAGCGGATACAGCAGCGGCACCACCCGCTACCTGATCTGGTCACCACGTGAATGTCCTGTAGGCGCTCTGATGAAAACTGGACCGTGCACGCCTGGCCCGCTGTCTGCACGACAATCGCTGCAAGTCGGCGGCTGTGGAAGGCTTGACGTCTTCCTCTATCTATCTATCTTCTTCCTCTATCTTATCCATCATTTGCTTGGGAAATCGCATTTACTATATTTAGGTAATCCAACATCCGTAGGTGTTAGGTCGTCCAACAACAGTAGGCTAGTTTAGGTAAGGCTACGCTAATTTGTATTTATAACTATATGTTATTTTTCATTACATGCCACCACATGCAAAACCCTTTCAACACGCTTCCCATATATTGCTGAGGTGGGATACCATGTATCTGTATGGTCATTCTTTTGGTGTTTTTTTGATGTTATTTGAATGGTTTTGATGTTCTTTTCTGGGACAGATTTCTTCGATAAAAGTACTTGAACTTAAACTGCTGATATCTTGGGAAGTTTCATTTCCCAAAGAAACGAGTGTCAAATTCGTTGCAATGACTTCAGAAAACACCAGAAAAACGAAATTGTGAGAAAAAAACAGTCCAGGGGCTTCTTATGCATATTTATCATTTTACACAAATGTTATCATTGTCGATGGAAGGAATCGTCCTAGATATAGGCATTACTCACTTGTTATCTCATGATAACCTCCAATGATACCAAGTTTGAGACATATACTTAAATTGCACAGGTCATGACCTTCAGCAATCATGTTCCAATCACTTGAAAACCCTATATAATGCCACGAATTCCCAAAGATTTGAAACTTCCCATCGATATAGTTGAACATGTGTTCCTATGACAAGAAGAATGCTATTTTTCAACAAAAAGGATTGTGCTTGTATACCAGACTAATTTTTAAGATCGGACAGAAGAAATGTACGAACTGCTTAAAATGTGTTATATCCAGCCCACATTGTCTTCATTCACAGGGAAAAAAAATTCCTTAAATGTAAATGCGCCTATTTTATATATTCGCAACCTGACATCGTTATTTGTCTGTTATAAAAATGCGGTTCATAAGTGCACGATTTCAGTCAGCATATCCGACCCAAATCATCTATTTCTATTAACTTTGACCATAATTTAGTGTAACTGCAACTTTGTGACAAATGCTATTGTAGGAAAGTCCTATATTGGCACGCGAAAGTCTAGCAACCTCGTCGTCCCGATAACCCCGATTATGAAAGCACCAGTCCTTTTAGCTGCCCTGTATTGCACTGCAGCACTCGCACGATCGCACGAGACCGACAGACACTGCACAGAACTTTCTCCTCGGAAGGTAAGCCGTGATACTGCCTTTCTATGAATTTAGAGGACGAATTTAGTTGGGAAGGGAGCGCGCGCACCGAGCGTTTCAACAGCGGTCCGCTCGCAGTGAAAATCCAAGCCAGACTGCCGGCCGCCCGACGTGGGCCCCTCACGGGCACATACCCCCGGCATTTCATTGGTCGTTGAGCCAGAACCGCCCATTTACGTCACATCCCCCTGTTCTAGAATGTTCTACTGCCGTCTGGAAGGGGAAGTTGACTTCATTAGTGATGGTTGCTATGTTATATTTACGTTACACTTTTACAGTTACAATTACGGCACACTTTTACAATCGGTAGGCTTACGGGAGTATCTCAATTACGGTTACGGGACAGCCAAACGTATAACTTTATGTGAACTCTGTTACATCTAACAATTAACGACGGCGGCGGGGCGCGCCGGTCGGATAGGGGAGGGGGCCGAATTTACGGGATTAAGACGCTCCAAAGCTAACTCTGTTACACTATGAGGCACCCCCCCTTTTTTTTTTTTTTCGGGGGGCCCCGAAGCGGGCCCCGGCCGGGGGGGGGGGGCCCCCCCCCCCCCCCGCGGGGGGGGGGGGGGTGGGTGTGTTTTTTAAAAAAATTTTCCCCCCCCCCCTTTTTTTTAACCTCTTTTTTTTCCCTCCCCCCTTTTTTTAAATTTCCCCCTTTTTTTTTTTTTTAAAACCAAATTTTTCCCAAACTTTTTAAAAACATAGGGGCCCGCTCAACCGCTCTCCAACCGTGGCCCCCCGAACTGAAATCCTGGTTGCGCCACTGCTATGAGGGTCTTATCATTGAAAATATTATCCCTATTCTTATGTCTGTGCAATATGAACATATTTTTACCAACAAGCACAACATTTGGTGGACTTGAATTTTAGGTCACAAACAAGGTTTTGATACGGATGTTTGAATGCATGCTTATTAACACGATTAAGATAATGTAATCGCTCATTTCCATTGCATATGCTTAATTTTGGTTGATAAACAAAATATTACCAAAAAGGAGGGCTTTCAATGCGGTTATATACAGTAGCTAAATAACTAAGGGTTTAAAAATTGCAAGGTAAGCTACCGAAAATTAGCTAGACTGCTCTATATTTTATAAGAAAAAAGCATCAAAACTTGAAATACAAGAACATAACCTAATGAAGCATATCCTACCTTTTCTTTGATGGAGGAAAAACATTGCAAAACATGGAAACAAAACAGGCAAAACACAACGAAGCAAGCCTGCAAATGACTGAAGCAGCAATAATACCAAAACGTTTCAGGCTTACTCATGGTTTTGGCTGGTGGTAATGTTATAATGGGAACAGCTGATGGCAGGATAAATTTGTTTCCTTGCGAAATGCAGCGTTAGGCAGTCTTTGCTGTTCGTTTCTTTTATTTTCAATTTCTTTGAAATGCTTGGAACATTGGAGCATACTCCTGGTTCACCTATAGCCTACACCTTAGACACATGCTTTATTGCCTGCTAACAGATTTGGCTAAGATAGAATCCTGATGAAAATGAATCAACCAGATATCTTCTTTATTTAAGTTTCCTGCTCCAGTTCCAATTCTATGCTCAGGTACTGTAACTGCACAGTAGGCATGACACCTGAAACAGAGGTGTGTTGCATTCCAACATTCTATCTAAATGCTGAATTCATGTTGTAGGGATCAGACTGCAACTCATGGAAAGTTTCAGAAAGGTATTCAGGGTTTGAAAATGATATTATACATAAGCGTTCAATTATGCATGTATCATGAACAATCCATGCAAAATTTTTCAGGGGAGAATGCACCATGCCCTGGGTCTACCTGGATTATAAAAAGCTATGTTTTCAACAACTGCTGTATTCCAATGTAGGTGTAGGTTTGCAACAGTTTGCAATAGGTGCCATTTTTCATCCAAAGTGCCCTTTTCAGGAATTTCAGGTGCCCTTTCGTCGATGTTCCCCTCGTGAAAAGATGCACCGCCTGTACCTCCTTCGTCACACCGTTGTGGCGATGCTGATATGGGGATGCCATTTCCGTCACTGTGCGCTTGCGCGGTCATTGGCCCCTCCCACGAGTGCGGCGCCGTACTTGTCACGGGCGCGCTACGGATTCGATACAGAGCGGGTGTGAGCGCGCTGTACGGCGGGCGGCGAGCAGGGAGGAAGCTGGAGAGCAATTGGCCTGGCCCGCGGAGGGAGACTCAACCACCGGCGAAGATGTGAGTGTCGCCTGCTGACTTCCCTCGCGCCGCCCCTTCAGGCCACCCCATGAACTCCGCACAGCGGGATGTAGAAGTAGTGGTAGTTAGCAGACGATTTGGCAGCGTATTCAGCAGCAGATTCAACAGTCTAGCGCGCACATTCAGCGCACATTCAACGTATATTCAGCGCATATTCGGCAGGACATTAGCAGACGATTCGACGGCTGGTTCAGCAGATGAGATGCAGCGCACGTTCAGCGCATATTCAGCGCATTTTCGGCAGCGCATTCAGCGCAGACTGCTCATAGTTAGGGCATATTCGGCAACACATTCAAACTGTTTGAAACAGAGAACACATTATCCTCTTCGGCCTGAAATACCCAAAGATTTTCCTCTCCATATCGAGGACTCTAAAACGCAAATCCCACACTGTGCCCAAAGGCCTGCGCGAAAGCATCCAATTCGGCACTAATTCCCATTTGTCTTGTTTTATATACTTTTCAGGTGGCAATTGCCCTCTCAATGTTGGCTTTGCCCCTCCAACGAATTCAAGTTTTCACATGGGACCCAATGGAGTGTGTCCAACCCTAATCCATTTGGATCTGTCCATTTCCTTCATGTATTGTGCTCACTCCCCAATAATTTTCCGAAATCAACGCCCCTGCCAATGCATGTGCGCCTACGCTTCACCGCACGCTGAGCTTCCTAATGTGCTGCCGAACAGTGCGCTGAATATGCGCTGAACGTGCGCCGGACGTGCGTTGAATATGCGCTGAACGTGCGCTGGACGTGCGCTGAATATGCGTTAAGCTGTTTCTGAGTCCGTTGTCGAATCCGCTGCCGAATCGTCTGCAACCTATTTACTGCATCTCAGCGGGACCGTGTGAGGAAAACTCTGGCGCCGGCACTCGGAGGGTATAGTTCACAGTGAATTTATCGGGAGACCAGTAATAAATACCAAATGAATAAATAAGTCCAAAGCTATATACACAGACACACCAACACACACACACACACACACACACACACACACACACACACACACACACACACACACGCATATATATATATATATATATATATATATAATATGTAATATTTATGAAGATATATATATATATATATATATATATATATATATATATATATATATATATATATATATATATATATATATATCCTTCAGAGACATAGGAGACATTTCACAAACATTATATCTCTGACTCTCTACCCATGAAGTGCCTAGAGACATAATGTTGGTGAAATTTGTGATAATTTTTGCTTGTGTATCTGCTTTGTACTTTCTGTGTGACCTGTGATTCGTTTAATTAATTCTTCAAGATGATCAATGTTGATTGAAAAGTCGAACATATAGACATAATGGAACGAATCACGAATAATATCGACCTATGAGTGACTTTTTAACATTTTCCCTCGTCTTCACAATTGCTTCCTTCGGTAACCTTTTGCATAATATCTTCAACGAACAACGAAAAGTCATCCGAAAACTAGAAAATGTGCATGAAAAGAAGATGAACGCAGACAACGCTGTCATCTTTAACAATGTATGCATACGTGAAAACCTGCTTCCGAAATATTCAAATATTAACCTACACGATCGGGCAGTACACCGTGAGGATTTTTTAAAACTGAGATTCGTCGAAAACCCACCACTGAGCAGTTGCCAAGGAAAAAGGACCTGTTGAAGGACCTTGAAGCTGAGTTCCTCTCCTGTGAGAATGAGTACAAACAACTTGCCATACCGGCAACGGTGAGGCATGATTTAGACCAATCGCTGACAAGTCTTGGCGATGAATATGAGACAATCTCTAGGACATGCGTGCTTAAGAAGCTGTCACACCTGTATAAATGGCAACTCAGCATCCCTAAGAATACAACAGGATTTGTGAACCTCTCGTCGATCCAGTTAACATCTGACCAGCAAGAGTTTCTGAACATAGGGATCAACTGCCATTTTTACCCTAAGTTCTGCCCTATTTTGAAGAAGACATAAATATCCACCCCCTATGAAGAACTTTGCAAACTGCAAAATGAGGGTAGGATCGAACTGGACCAACGCATGCAACAGCAACTACAGGCGGAGTCAACGAAAAAACGACACGTCGGCGGCCGCGGTATACTCACGCCAGCACTCAGAGGCGCCGCCAAGGAGCTACGAGAGAACAACGACATCGTCATTCGCCGAGCCGACAAGAGTGCGATCTACATCATCTTGGACAAGGAAGACTACCTACAGAAGGTGCGCGCCGTTCTCAGCGATCGCAGTAAGTGCCAGCCTGTCTCCAGGGACCTTACAGCAGCACTGAAGAAGAAAGTCGTCAATCTCATCGCAACCGTAAACGCTGAAGTAGATGGTGTCCATTTTTAGAAGGCGATGGGTGAATACCGGCCCGGCTATATGTATGGCAACGTAAAGACGCATAAGCAAGGTCAGCCTATTCGGCCCATCATTTCCTAGATCCCCTCCCCAACCTATCAGTTGGCAAAGCAGCTTAACGCTCTGATCTCGCCCTATATCCCTAATGAGCATGCACTGCGCTCCTCTGAAGACTTCGTAGATATTCTGAAGACCAATAAGCCCAAGGGCATCTTTGCCTCGCTAGACGTCAGTTTGTTTACAAGCATACCAGTTCAACAAACCATTAACATAATCATTGACTATGTGTACCGAAACCATGACCTCAAACCACCGCGACTGTCCAATAAAAATATTGCGAGCCATGTTTTGCGCGTGCACTGAGGAGGTTCCGTTCAGGTGCCCCGAGGGAAAGCTATACCGGGAAATCGACGGCATCGCGATGGGCTCGCCTCTAGGAGTGTTGTTTGCGCAGACTTATATGTGTCATGTGGAAGGTAGGGTCCTGGCGCAGGTCGATGTTAAACCGAACATGTATTACCGCTTTATCGACGACATTGTTCTTGATGTAAACAATAATGACGAACTAAACGCACTAAAAATGATGCTGGAAGCTGAGTCAGGCCTCAGATTCACCACGGATCTTAATGTCAGCAACAGGCTTCCATTCCATTGACCTCCTCGTCGACGGTAATAGCGGTTCGTTTCTGACCGATGTGTATGTCAAGTCAACTAACCTACGTCGATGTATGAATGCCGTCGGAGACTGTACCGATGGTTACAAACGTAGCGTAATTAGGTCATATGTCCGACGAGCTATAACCCACTCTTCTACTTGGTCGCGCGTGCATCTTGAGTTACAAAGGGTACGTCAAATGTTAGTCAACAATGGATACAGCAACACTGCTTTCGACACAATCACGCAAAACATGCTTTGCAAGCTTTCATATCTTACTGGCCAGGACACACGTGACACTGCTAACGACATCACCATCTTCTATAAAAACACCATCACACCCTCTTGGAAGAAAGATGAGAAGGCCATCCGTGACATAGTCATGAAGAACACTATACCCGCATAACCAGGCCACAAAATTCGTCTCCTCGTTTACTAGAAAACACCTATAACGGCATCTCTCATCATGCGCAAGGACAGTTTCAAACCCACAACACTGAAGCAGACCGATGCAATATACCGCTTCAGATGTACCACCGGGGATTGTGCAACCCGCAACGTCTGCTACATTGGTCACACAACCACTACACTCAGCCGCCGCCTCACCATGCATCTCCAGGATGGTGGCCCCAAGAACCACCTCCGAGAACACCAGCAGTACGCCTCACCAGAGCAATGCTGACAGCTGACACTTCCATCATTTTACACTGTCATGACAAACGGCGGTTGGTGGCGGCTGAGACAATCTACATCAGTAGATTGTCTACATCAGGCTATGTATGACAAATCTTTCTTTAGCCGTATAATGGTGTATCAAAAGCGAGCTTGAATGTATGCTATCAATTTCGGAATCCTAACCCATGAAGTGCTTAGAGACATAATGTTTGTGAAATGTGTGACAATTTTTGCTTGTGTGTCTGCTTTGTGCTATCTGTGTGACCTGTGATTCGTTTAATTAATTCTTCAAGATGATCAATGTTATTTTAGCTAGACAGTGCTTTAGCGAGGAACATCGTACTTATAAAAAGTAATATATTGACCATGTCCTCGTACGCAAATCCAAAAATATCAAATTTAATTATATTTACGAATTTTAGGCTGAGCCTTCATCAAGCAAAGCAAACACTTGACAGGATTATAACTCAGTTAGGATCCTGTCAAGTCATAGTTAAGGACTGTTCACACCTAGCGTAATCTTGACGCAAAAAAAGCCAGCGCAATGACGGACTAGGCGTAATCCCGACGCACTGGGCGTAATATCGACGAGTCGACAGACCAGTGAATATAAGAAAATATAGCAGATATGGAAAATATAGCAGCAAATATATAATCGAAGATCAGCAAATATAGCGACCGCAGATTATCCCGAGCAGTCTGTCCACCTTGCGTCAAGGCCGCTGGTGCGCCGAGCGGAAAAAGTTGAGAAAACCCAACTTTGTCCGCTCGGAAATCGCCAGCGTTTTGTAGGACTCGGCAGACAGCTGACGCAAGGCCGACGCAATGGCAGATTCGGCAGACTCATTGGGTCCGCTAGCTTTGCGTCGATTCTGACAGTGCGTCGAGATTACGTTAGGTGTGAACAGTCCATAAGGGTCATGTCAAGTGTTTGCTTTGCTTGATGAAGGCTCGTAGCCGAAAATTCGGAAATGTAATTTAACTGGATATTTTTGATTTGCGTACGAGGAAAAGGGTCAAAGCATTACTTTATATGATCAATGTTGATTGAAACGTCTACAATGTAAACACAATATAACGAATCATGTATTATATCGACCTAGGAGTGACTTTGTAACATTTTTCCTCGTCTTCACAATTGCTTCCTTCGTGAACCTTTTGCAAAATATCTCCAACTCCAACGAACAACGAAAAGTCATCCGAAAACTTAAAAATGTGCATAAAAAGAAGATAAACGCAGACAACGCTGTCGTCTTTAGCAATGTATGTATACGTGAAAACCTGCTTCCGAAATATTCCAATATATATATATATATATATATATATGTATGTGTGTGTGTGTATGTGTGTGTGTACATGTGTGTGTGTGTGTGTGTGTGTGTGTGTGTGTGTGTGTGTGTGTGTGTGTGTGTGTGTGTAGGTATAGATACCACAGGAAATATCTTTTCAGGGCTAGTGGTCGCCAGTACACCGTCCAGATATGGCCGAATTTCCATCACGAGCATGAGGAACACATATCGCACTAGGAAGTGTTTGGAGATTGGGGAGGAACACAATTATAAAAAATCCATCATGATGAGTGATTTCCCAAAGAAATGGTAGAGGAAAACGTTGTTAGTTAACAACAAGTTGAGTTAGTACACTTTGTTTGCAATTCACGAGGGCTAATGCTATTTCGATTTACAGGTGCTTCGAGCAAATAACTGATCATTTAGCAGAGACTACATATGCACAAATACCTTCAACACTGAAGTTGAATGCAATCATAATGTATACACATCAATTCAAGAAGTCAAGACTGCTGGTGATAGGGGTGGATTGATGGCAATTCTGGAATTGAAGTGGAAAATTCCGGCGTTTAAATTTGGAGGAGAATTATTTCTGACATCCACAAACTTACACGTGTATGTCAGTCGTGGGAATATTTATTAAATGACAGTAGGCCTTTACTCATTTTCAAACAAGTCAATTTTATCTTCTCAAAAAAGTACTGGTTAATTATCCAGGGAGGATAATGTTATAGATAAAATCCAGAACAAGATCATGATTCAAGCATTTATTCAAAGTTCAAACAAGCTTGTATTGGGTGTTTGTTTCCACTTAAAGTTTGAAATCCCAAGACACTGCATGCTTAACTTACCTGGTAAGCTAACATGTACTAAGCTACTGCAATGTTGTATGTACCAAGACCAAGCATTGAAATAATGGATGTGGAGACACACTGACACACGTACACACGCACACGCACATACGCACACACGCACATATGTGCACACACACGTACACACACACACACACGCGCACACACACACACACACACACACACACACACACACACACGCACACACGCGCGCACACACACACACACACGCACACACACACACACACACACACACACACACACACACACACACACACACACCCACACACGCGCGCGCGTGTGCATGACATTGGACACTACATTTGGAGGATGGCCAGCCTCACTGCCTCCGTCCTCCCCCCGGAGTGTGCCGAAGCTCGACTGCTGGACCTGGGAGACGACGGGCTCTGCTGATCACCCCCGACCTGAAGGCGAAGCGGAGCCCAAGGCGTCTAGGGCGGACCGCGGGCGCTCCGGCTCAGTCTTGGCTGTGTATAGATGATTGCGCAGATTGGGCTCAAGGGCACGCGTCGTACTGGCCATTCGCTCAGGGCTACCAGTAGCCGCCAACTACGCGTTGAGGAGCTGCAAGTGGCTACACACGGTTTGCGATCTTCTGCTTGTGAGAGCTGAGTGTTGTCCTTTCTCTCTGTCTCTCTATCTCTATCCATCCCCCTTGATCCATCTCCCTTGATCCATCTCCCTTGATCCATCTCCATCTATCCATCTCCCTCTATCCATCTCCCTCTATCAATCTTCCTCTATCTCTATCCATCCCCCTTGATCCATCTCCATCTATCCATCTCCCTCTATCCATCTCCCTCTATCAATCTTCCTCTCTCTCTCTCTCTCTCTCTCTCTCTCTCTCTCTCTCTCTCTCTCTCTCTCTCTCTCTCTCTCTCTCTCTCTCTCTCTCTCTCTCTCTCTCTCTCTCTCTCTCTCTCTCTCTCTCTCTCTCTCTCTCTCTCTCTCTCTCTCTCTCTCTCTCTCTCTCTCTCTCTCTCTCTCTCTCTCTCTCTCTCTCTCTCTCTCTCTCTCTCTCTCTCTCTCTCTCTCTCTCTCTCTCTCTCTCTCTCTCTCTCTCTCTCTCTCTCTCTCTCTCTCTCTCTCTCTCTCTCTCTCTCTCTCTCTCTCTCTCTCTCTCTATATATATATGTATATATATATACCTCTCTCTTTCTCTCTCTCTCTCTCTCTCTCTCTCTCTCTCTCTCTCTCTCTCTCTCTCTCTTCATCTCCCTCTTCCTCTCCATCTCCCTCTGTCTCTGGCACTGTCTCTCTCGCGTCTGCATCTCCAGTCAGATTGCCCCCCTCCCCCCCGCATCCCTCCTCTCACACAACTCGAAGAGACGGTCACGCAGTTCTACAACTCTGTACGGTCTTCAGCTAGCCGGTCGACGACCAGGCAGTAGGAAATCTTCATATCCCAGGTAATAAGCTGAAGGATAGCAGACAAACGTTCGACAGCATGATGAGTGCCCAGGGGCATGAAAACGAAAACGTCCTCACAGGGAGAAAAAGAACGTGATCAAATTCGGGTTCCTTGCTCGTGAAATAGCCTATGTTGTTGTCGGTTTTTCTGGGGACCCTGCAACATTTATCACAAATTATGGAAACATAATTGGTCTGACTTGTGCGCAAGCTTTAAACCGCAGGGAAGGAATCTCGGCAATGGAACGAGTGTGAGAAGATGAGGAGAATGAGTTTGTGATAGGCGGCGTTTAGGATCAGCTGACGATTTAAACCCCAGCGGGCCCTACCCTTTCAGCCACGGGAAATATGGGAAGCTGGTTGGGGTTGACAAATGGGTGGTGGAGGTGGCGGAGGACCAAACACAACACTGACGCAATGAAGCCTAAGCATGGGGAGTTTTCACATTTTTTTATACTCTATAAAAAACACAACCCACTCACCGGAACTCCCATACACCCTATGACCCCGCCAACTGCAGAGATCTCCCTACAGTAGTACTGTAATTAGTACTACCTAGATGTTACCTTTCCCTTTGACAAGTGTTTGCAAGTTGTAAGTTGCGGATCAAGAAGTGGGTGGACGGTTCGGGAATGAACGCCACATGATGCGGGACGCATATTCCAAATTAGGCCCAAGGAGGCAGCCTGCTAGGTTGACAATTTGTGCTTACCAAACTGCGGCGCCATGGGCGTGGGAACGTCTGAAAAAAAAGTGGTGGTATGATCAAAATAAATTTTTATGGAGTGTTGGTGGGGTGAGTTATGAAAATTGCAGGTATTAAAATATAATATTGTAGGAAACTTAGCATTGGCTTAATTTTGATATATATGTTGTTCCTTCTTTCCAGAATTTCGCCCCGGTGCGGGAATTGTGATGAACTTGACATTACGCAGGCCTGGGCAATAGCAATCAGCTGCTGGAGTGCCATTTAGCTAAATATATGACGCATGTGGCGATTGTGATCGATATCAGTTTGTATTTGGAGCGCGCCAAGTTATCCAGTAACCAGACTTTAAGGGAATTAGTATTTATTTAGACACCAAAGAAGATGCTCTAACATTGAAACATCTGTTGAATACATTATTTTTGCTATAACTTTGTTTTCGCCTCACATTATTTATCATTCGTCATGCACTGTAATGGTTGGCATATAGGATACATACAGATAAGTGCATGTGCATGTGCATAAAGTAATTGACAAACAAAACATTAACGAGATGAATGGTTGTCAATGCATATGCAAAGCAATGAGTACATAATACTTCAATCCACATCAGCATGATGCACAACCTGAATCATATATACCTGACACACATTACCTAACTTCAACATAGCACCCAAGTCCTGCACTGCAATAGGTTTCCGCACATAATAAAATTGCGTTGGTTTGTTGCCCCCACGACGTTGGTTTGGTAGCGGGCTTGAAGGTTTCCCTTCCATTGGTTTACACGCAATTTTACCGACTTTCTCTATGCTATCTTGCATATTTTATGGCAATATAGGGTACTTTGACGTATTCTAATTGCAATACCTATTATTTAGCTTCAGCAAAGGCTATCCTAAATGACCCAGTAATAATCGTCATGCCTAACAATGTGCCATTTTTGGCAGGCTCACCATGAAGCGCCTCCAAAATAAAGGGATTGTTCCCGATATTGGTAGGCTCTCTCTACTGTCAATTTTACGTCTTCAAGTTGTCACCTTCGTTCAAGAGCGGAAGAAAGGGCAGTCAGGGGGGGGGGGGGCTAAGTGTGCCATAGCTTCTTCTCCCCAGTGGCAGGAGAGTTGCAGTCGAGTTGCAAGCTTCAGGAGGGCATTCCTAGATCACAATGGTGTTGCACATAAATGTTCAATTATGCATGTATCGTCAATAATCCATGCAAGATTCATCAATGAAGAATGCATCATGCCCTGGGTCTAGCTGGCCTATAAAAAAACTGTTTTCAACAACTGCTGTATGTCAATGTAGGTAGGTAGGTATATGTTTGGAAAAATAGGCTGATCCTATATTTTTGGGCTCCCGAGCATTATCCTCTCCAGAAAATAATTTCTTGTTTTCTCATCTGGAGGTTGAATTTCCTAAGTTATTAACTTTTGACAACGAACTGCTGTGATCAAGTAAAGGTGCTCAAAATTCACTGAAATGGGTGCAAATTGAGTTACGATGCACAAGGTTTGAACACAAATATCCTCCATACCGCAAAATATTCCTCTCCACATGCCGGATTACAATGCACAAATCCAACCTTGTCTATGCATGAGAATAAAATGTGTCGAAACAAATGCTCACTGGAACGAATGGGACAAGATTATAACTCACCTGGTGAGCGAAAGACAAATATATTTGCTAGGAAGGAAATTAAAGTGACCATTGCGTATGATTTGAGAAAAGTCTTCTGCAACCAAATTGATACCATATTTTTTTTTTTAAACTTCGAAAGACGTCATGCGGGCTTGCAGGAAAACTTCGATCTACCTTCTTGTAAAGGTACCTTGGGTTTGCTATTTGTCACACGCACGGGTTTGTTATTTGTCACACAAACCAACCCAATTTTATTCAGTGCAGATGCCTGTTGCAGTGCAGGGCCGTTTCGGTTCCATATTCTTTTTCACAATCACATCCCATTTCTGTGTTATGATCCTGGCACTAGGATTGACTCATGCATGATACTGATTGTGAATACCAAGCTTAACATTAATACTTATTTGTAGTTGTTGTTATCCGTTTTTGGTAAATAACTTAAGTACCCCTCATTCTTTATTCACTGGCAGCTGATATGTTGGAAATTGTAATGCTAAGCATGAATAATTATACTGTGTTTTTACTCCCTACTTTGTGTCATGGCATACTATTCAAAAAGATACATGCTTTATATCATTTGTTCATAACTTTCATTTGAGTCACAAGACTCAAATGACTCATTGTGATTCAAATGATTGACTCGTGATTCAACTCATTAAAAAAAAAAAAGATGTGATTCAACTCGCGACTCAAGATATGTTTTGGGTAAAAGAATCGATTCAACTCGTGACTCATCCAAAAACGATTGATTCATGAGTCGATTCTCGATTCAACTCGAGTCGAGGACAAGTCGGCCAGTAACAGTGAAGAATTGTTATGAGAATAAAAAGAATAGCTGTCGTGGAACGCAACTCTATATAACACAGCTGTATTCATATTCACATATCAAATCCATACTACGGAAGCTTGGCTGGCGTTACAGCGCGTGCGCTTATATCATTTTCAACCGGTGAATTTTGCTGAAGCAAACTCGATGATTTATCGATGGATTTCGAAGCTGCTTTGGAGAAGGCTAATTAAGGTATTGCCACTAAAATACCGCGCTTTAATTAGCTAAATTGGTGTGCACACATATAAAAAACTAATATCGATTACAATTGTCACACGCGTCATATATGTAGCTAAACGACACATCAGCAGCTGACGCTATTGTCCACCCTCACTCGATAGGCCTCGGGCATTACGCAACTCCTCTCGAAATTACGCCACAAGTGATTTTTCGAGCGTTCACGTGTAATTACCAGAAAATTCAAACAAAATGCACTTGCTACATAGGCTTGTTTGAACTTCCAACATGCTCAGAGTAAAACGGGCCTACATCATTATAACGGATTCCAACAGTGTTAGTCCAATGCATGCTAAAAACAACACCAAGTTATGGATTGCAGGTAGGACCTCACCCCACACAATTCTTTCGTCGTAAAACGCACCTCTGCTCATGCACAATTACTACACACAATTTTCTGGGAATACAGCGTGTTTACTTTTTGCCACCCATCTGCCTCGACGGAGAGTGATGGGCCGTGGCAGACTCAGTTTTGGAGAGGCAGAGTTTCGGGGGGGGGGGGGTCCTGCGGAGCGCTGGAGCGAAGCAGGCAGAGCAGGGCAGGGCAAGGACCGCCGACAGGCACCGACGGCCGCCCACCAGGCGGCTATTTCTGCACCCAGCTGGAGTGTTTGGCGGCGACGATACAGCGGCCCGGCGAGACGCCACCACAATTGACGCGGCCGTCTGAGCGGTCGGTCGGCACCCCACCTGCCTCCGTGCAGCCGCCGGCTGGACGGCACGAGCGGCACGTGGTCGACACGGGCGTCGACGTGGGCGTCACGTGTGCGGTCTGGCCACGTGTGCGCGTGGGAAGGAGGCGTGCTGTGGAGGCGCGCTGGCAGTGTGAGGTCGAGTCAGGCTGACCCCGTCAGCGTCATCTGAAGCTGTGCTGTGGAGACGCACGGGCAGTGTGAGGTCGAATCAGGCTGACACCGTCAGCGTCATCTGGAGCTGTGCTGTGGAGGCGTGCTGGCAGTGTGAGGTCGAGTCAGGCTGACCCCGTCAGCGTCATCTGAAGCTGTGCTGTGGAGGCGCGCTGGCAGTGTGAGGTCGAGTCAGGCTGACCCCGTCAGCGTCATCTGAAGCTGTGCTGTGGAGACGCGCTGGCAGTGTGAGGTCGAGTCAGGCTGACCCCGTCAGCGTCATCTGAAGCTGTGCTGTGGAGACGCACGGGCAGTGTGAGGTCGAATCAGGTTGACACCGTCAGCGTCATCTGGAGCTGTGCTGTGGAGGCGTGCTGGCAGTGTGAGGTCGAGTCAGGCTGACACCGTCAGCGTCATCTGAAGCTGTGCTGTAGCTGCTCAACAGTGGCCAGGTAGGTGACTAACGCCTGGCAGTGTAAAATGAAGGCTGACGTGTGCAGTGGTGGATCCAGAGGGGGTATGTGGTCAAGACCCCCCCGCCCCCTCGGGGCTTCGAAGGGGCCCACGCAGACCATTAAATAAGTTGTGTTTCAATATAGGCCGTAACGAAGCACAATAAATGTGCCGCTCCAGACGCTCCAGAGGCAGAGGAGTGTCTGTTGAGGTCCCCAAGCCGATATTAAGGGACCATGGGCCAACTTGAAGGACTCCCGGACCGGAAAATGGGCCCCGAGATGACGGAGAGGCTTCCGGACCTATGAAGACGGTCCCGAAGAGTGCTCACGGGCTGGCGCTCAGTTCCCCGGGCCAGGCCAAAGTAAGGGGCCCCTGGGGCGACGGAGGGCCCCCCGGGCTGAAAGAGAAAGCCTCGACCAGAAAGGAGAACCCCTGAAACAATGGAGGGGGGGCGGCTGGGCCAAGTTGCCCTTAGGCTGATGGACCACCGGAGCCGAAGTCGAAGCCGTCAAGCCAAAGAAAAGGTCCCTGACTTGATGGTGGAGGTCAAAGCTTATGAAAGAGGCCTTTCGGCATGACAGAAAAGGCCCTGGACAGTTAAAGAGGACCTCCGAGGCGACCAAAAGGGGTCCTTAGCCACCGGAGACGACCCCAGGCCGTTGGAGAGGGCCCAGAGAGGGCATGAAGGGCTCTTGGTCTGAAGAGGGGTCCCGAGCTATTGAAAAGGTGGCCTCCGCCCGGACGTAGAAGGCCCTGAGCCGTGAACGAAGACCTCTGGGCCGATGGAGAGGGCCACTGGCCGGACATGCAGGGCCCCGTAGTCGGTTTTGCTCATGCTGATGGAGACAGGCCCAGAGCTGATAGCGGGCCTCAGGACAATGAAGAGACTCAAACCACCAGGATGACCCGGGCCGAATAGAAATGTTCCCGGTACGAAGTAAATGGCTTATCAGCCCATGTAGGAACTCGGGCTGCAACAAGGACTCGTGAGCTGACAGAGAAAGAAAGAAAGAAAGAAAGAAAGAAAGAAAGAAAAAAAGAAAAAAAAAGAAAGAAAAAGAGGAAAGAAAGAAAGAAAGAAAGAGAGAGAGAGAGAGAGAGAGAGAGAGAGAGAGAGAGAGAGAGAGAGAGAGAGAGAGAGAGAGAGAGAGAGAGAGAGAGAGAGAGAGAGAGAGAGAGAGAGAGAGAGAGAGAGAGAGAGAGAGAGAGAGAGAGAGAGAGAGAGAGAGAGGGAGGGAGGGAGGGAGAGAGAGAGAGAGAGAAGAGAGAGAGAGAGAGAGAGAGAGAGAGAGAGAGAGGGAGTGCTTCAGTCGCAGCCGGCATCATGATCACCAGACCCGGCACGCTCTATAGGAGCCTGTAAGCTCAGCAGTGGCGCTGGCGCCTCCTCCATACACTGTCGATGGATGGTGTCCACATGCTGATAACAGATTGCACCGATATAGGTCTGACGACTACAACTCTAGTACTTCACTGAGTGGGCTCAGTCATTGCGACGAATTCGTCGACAACATTCGCCAGCAGGAGTTCATTCTGAGATTCGGTGAGTTCGGCTTCGCCTATAACGCGAAAGCCGACGACCGCATATGTCACGTCAAATAAAGTCATATGGCAGGTCGTATGCCAGGTCATACGCCAAGTGATATGCCAGGTCATATACCAGGTCATAAGCCAAGTGATATGCCAGGCCATACGCCAAGTGATATGCCAGGCCATATGCTAGGTCATAAGCCAAGTCACATGTCAGGTCATATACCAAGTCACGTGCCTGGTCATGTGTCAGGTTATATGCCAGGTCAGGCAAAGTAATCGGTCGGACTTCGAGGACGCCAATCTTTTCCGGAAGTCGGAGGAGTGGATATTCTGTTAAGAGCAACAAATATAATAATAGTGTATGCAGTGTCCATTGCCGTTCACAGGTCGCCACGAATACACATTGTCGGTGTGCATACCGTTAAACACACCAATGTTCTTTTCGTTATAACTATTCTACAACCTATAGCTGTTTCCAAATTGCAGCGAAGCATACGCATTTATATATACAAAATAATATAATAGCCTCAATCGACGAAGCTTTTTTGTCAGTTGTAGCAATGTGGCATGCCACCATAAGCACACGGAGGGCTGTAATAATAGGTTGTATTGTGAAGAAGATTACACTCACACACCGGATTTCTCAATCTCAATTTCGAGTACAAGAATACCAGAATACCGTAGTGTTGAATTAAGGAGGAAAGGATGCTGGTCTACCCAGTGCACAGTTGGCCACCTCCGCCGGCGCCGACGGTGGTCCGCTCGTGACCTGAGCAGTGAGCGGTCGACACCACCTGACGTCGGCTGTGTACAGCGAGCAGGTCACCGACCGGCTCGGCCGTCTCCTGACCTCACGGCAGCAGGCCAGCCGTGGGCGCCGTGCCAGTGGGGGCGCCGGGCGGGCGTCTCCTGACCTCACGGCAGCAGGCCAGACGTGGGCGCCGTGCCAGTGGGGGCCGCCGGGCGGGCGTCTCGCTGGCCGGACCTGGCGGCTGGCTGCACGCCGAGCGCGGACCACGCCAGTTACTCAGACCAGCGGCGCCACTGTCCCCTGTCCTCACTGCCGGCCCGGTATGGACCACGCCAGTTACTCAGACCAGCGGCGCCACTGTCCCCTGTCCTCACTGCCGGCCCGGTATGGACCACGCCAGTTACTCAGACCAGCGGCGCCACTGTCCCCTGTCCTCACTGCCGGCCCGGTATGGACCACGCCAGTTACTCAGACCAGCGGCGCCACTGTCCCCTGTCCTCACTGCCGGCCCGGTATGGACCACGCCAGTTACTCAGACCAGCCGCGCCACTGTCCCCTGTCCCCTGTCCCCTCTGCCGGCCCGGTACGGACCACGCCAGTTACTCAGACCAGCCGCGCCACTGTCCCCTGTCCCCTCTGCCGGCTCGGTACGGACGGCGCCAGTTACTCAGACCAGCCGCGCCACTGTCCCCTGTCCCCTCTGCCGGCCCAGTACGGACGGCGCCAGTTACTCAGGGACCAGCCGCGCCACTGTCCCCTGTCCCCTGTCCCCTCTGCCGGCCCGGTACGGACCACGCCAGTTACTCAGGGACCAGCAGCGCCACTGTCCCCTGTCCCCTGTCCCCTCTGCCGGCCCGGTACGGACGGCGCCAGTTACTCAGACCAGCCGCGCCACTGTCCCCTGTCCCCTGTCCTCACTGCCGGCCCGGTACGGACGGCGCCAGTTACTCAGGGACCAGCAGCGCCACTGTCCCCTGTCCCCTCTGCCGGTTCGGTACGGACGGCGCCAGTTACTCAGGGACCAGCCGCGCCACTGTCCCCTGTCCCCTCTGCCGGTTCGGTACGGACGGCGCCAGTTACTCAGGGACCAGCCGCGCCACTGTCCCCTGTCCCCTCTGCCGGCCCGGTACGGACGGCGCCAGTTACTCAGACCAGCCGCGCCACTGTCCCCTGTCCCCTCTGGCGGCCCGGCGTCAGAGATGTCGCCGGAGATGTCAGATTCGCTGCCGGCACGGCTTCAGAGATGTCCGAGTCACTGCCGGTTCGGTGTCAGAGATGTCACCGGCTCTGCGGCGAACCAAGTGGGTCTCGCCGCACCCGTGCCAACTAAGCTGGACAGAGTCGCAGGACAGTAGGGTCGGGGAAATCCGAGAGTTTCAGAGTGGTGGACCCCACCGATCACGGCCCGGTATCCATTCTGATCCCAGTCCGGTACCGCCCCCCCCCCACCATTGACCCCGCCCCAGTACTATCCACTGACCCACTAATCCCTGCTCGGCACCCCCGCTGACCACAGCCCGGTACTGCCTCCCCCACTGACCCCAGCCCGGTACTGCCTCCCCCACTGACCCCGCCACACTACCCGCACTGACCCCGCCACACTACCCGCACTGACCCCGCCGCACTACCCACACTGACCCCGCCACACTACCCTCACTGACCCCGCCACACTACCCCCACTGACCCCGCCACACTACCCCCACTGACCCCGCCACACTACCCGCACTGACCCCGCCACACTACCCACACTGACCCCGCCACACTACCCCCACTGACCCCGACACACTACCCACACTGACCCCGCCACACTACCCCCACTGACCCCGCCGCACTACCCACACTGACCCCGCCGCACTACCCCCACTGACCCCGCCACACTACCCCCACTGACCCCGACACACTACCCCCACTGACCCCGCCACACTACCCCCACTGACCCCGCCACACTACCCCCACCCCACTGACCGACTGACCCCGGCTCAGCGCCCCCACTGACGGTGTCGTCACACCACCAGGATGCTGGTGACAGCCACCATCTGGCTTCTGATTGGCGCATCAGTCGGGATCGCCCGCTCCAACAGGCCGTTGGTGCTCGTCGTCCTCGACGGGTGAGTGCCTCCTGTGTCCGTCGCCCTCGACGGGTGTCCCTCCAGTGTCCGTCACCCCTGACAGGTGTCCCTGCACTGTCCGTCGCCCCCGACGGCTCTCCCTCCACTGCCCGTCGCGCCAGACAGATGTCCCTCCGGTGTAAATCGCGCACGACAGATACACCTCCTGTGTCCGTCACTACCGCCGTTTGACCTTCAGTTTGACCTTGAAGGTTAGCTACTATCGAGACAGAAGTCGCCCTCGTCCTGGACCATGAGACTGTCCACATGTTGATACTAGTTTCAGCCGTATATAATCGCAACTTTGGGCGTTCTAGCGTTCCACGTCGCTTGATCTTGAGTTTGACCTTGAAGGTCAACCGGTATCTTAAAGTGAACCTTGTATTCGTAAATAACTCGGCAAGATTAATCCAAATCCAGTTTTCTGTGGGAATTGCTTCCAGGTGATGTTACATGAAATTCAAGCCACGTGGAATTTTTCGAAGTCACGTCAAATGAGCTGATTCTCGGGTGGCCTGTGACGGTGTGGACGAGGGTGAGATGAGACGGTGTGGGTGCCGGGCGGCCTGTGACGGTGTGGACGAGGGTGAGATGAGACGGTGTGGGTGCCGAGTGGCCTGTGACGGTATGTGGACGAGGGGAGGTGAGACGGTGTGGGGTGTGGACAGGGTGGTGTGCCGGGCGGCCTGTGGCGGTGTGGACGAGGGTGAGATGAGACGGTGTGGGTGCTGGGCGGCCTCTGACGGTGTGGACGAGGGTGGTGTGAGACGGTGTGGGTGCCAGGCGGCCTGTGGCGGTGTGGACGAGGGTGAGATGAGACGGTGTGGGTGCCGGGCGGCCTGTGACGGTGTGGACGAGGGTGGTGTGAGACGGTGTGGGTGCCGGGCGGCCTGTGACGGTGTGGACGAGGGTGGTGTGAGACGGTGTGGGTGCCGGGCGGCCTGTGACGGTGTGGACGAGGGTGGTGTGAGACGGTGTGGGTGCCAGGCGGCCTGTGACGGTGTGGACGAGGGTGAGATGAGACGGTGTGGGTGCCGGGCGGCCTCTGACGGTGTGGACGAGGGTGGTGTGAGACGGTGTGGGTGCCAAGTGGCCTGTGACGGTGTGGACGAGGGTGGTGAGTGAGACGGTGTGGGTGCCGAGTGGCCTGTGACGGTGTGGACGAGGGTGGGGTGAGACGGTGTGAGTGCCCAGTCGCCTGTGACGGTGTGGACGAGGGTGAGATGAGACGGTGTGGGTGCCGAGTGGCCT
Organism: Ashinkailepas kermadecensis; assembly: GCA_034440615.1. Lineage (NCBI taxonomy): Eukaryota > Metazoa > Arthropoda > Thecostraca > Neolepadidae > Ashinkailepas > Ashinkailepas kermadecensis. The sequence continues at coordinate 359,082 of JAOTOM010005124.1, read as the reverse complement.
GTGACGGTGTTGACGAGGGTGAGGTGAGACGGTGTGGGTGCCGAGTGGCCTGTGACGGTGTTGACAAGGGTGAGGTGAGACGGTGTGGGTGCCGAGTGGCCTGTGACGGTGTTGACAAGGGTGAGGTGAGACGGTGTGGGTGCCGAGTGGCCTGTGACGGTGTGGACGAGGGTGAGATGAGACGGTGTGGGTGCCTGCGGTCCGAGTGGCCTGTGACGGTATGGACGAGGGTGGTGTGAGACGGTGTGGGTGCCGAGTGGCCTGTGACGGTGTGGACGAGGGTGAGATGAGACGGTGTGGGTGCCGGGCGGCCTGTGACGGTGTTGACAAGGGTGAGGTGAGACGGTGTGGGTGCCAGGTGGCCTGTGACGGTGTGGACGAGGGTGAGATGAGACGGTGTGGGTGCCGAGTGGCCTGTGACGGTGTGGACGAGGGTGAGGTGAGACGGTGTGGGTGCCGAGTGGCCTGTGACGGTGTGGACGAGGGTGAGATGAGACGGTGTGGGTGCCGAGTGGCCTGTGACGGTGTGGACGAGGGTGAGATGAGACGGTGTGGGTGCCGAGTGGCCTGTGACGGTGTTGACGAGGGTGAGGTGAGACGGTGTGGGTGCCGGGTGGCCTGTGACGGTGTGGACGAGGGTGAGATGAGACGGTGTGGGTGCCGAGTGGCCTGTGACGGTGTGGACGAGGGTGAGATGAGACGGTGTGGGTGCCGAGTGGCCTGTGACGGTGTGGACGAGGGTGAGATGAGACGGTGTGGGTGCCGAGTGGCCTGTGACGGTGTGGACGAGGGGGGTGAGACGGTGTGGGTGCCGGGCGGCCTGTGACGGTGTGGACGAGGGTGGTGTGAGACGGTGTGGGTGCCGAGTGGCCTGTGACGGTATGGACGAGGGTGGTGTGAGACGGTGTGGGTGCCGAGTGGCCTGTGACGGTGTGGACGAGGGGAGGTGAGACGGTGTGGGTGCCGAGTGGCCTGTGACGGTGTGGACGAGGGTGAGGTGAGACGGTGTGGGTGCCGGGTCACCTATGGGTGTGACAGTGTGGGTGCCGGGCGGCCTGTGACGGTGTGGATGAGGGTGAGATGAGACGATGTGGGCGCTGGGCGGCCTCTGACGGTGTGGACGAGGGGAGGTGAGACGGTGTGGATGCCCAGTCGCCTGTGACGGTGTGGACGAGGGTGGTGTGAGACGGTGTGGGTGTCGGGCGGCCTGTGACGGTGTGGACGAGGGTGGTGTGAGACGGTGTGGATGCCCAGTCGCCTGTGACGGTGTGGACGAGGGTGGTGTGAGACGGTGTGGGTGTCGGGCGGCCTCTGACGGTGTGGACGAGGGGAGATGAGACGGTGTGGATGCCCAGTCGCCTGTGACGGTGTGGACGAGGGTGGTGTGAGACGGTGTGGGTGTCGGGCGGCCTCTGACGGTGTGGACGAGGGGAGGTGAGACGGTGTGGATGCCCAGTCGCCTGTGACGGTGTGGACGAGGGCAGGTGAGACCGTGTGGGTGCCGGTGTCGACAGGTTTCGGTGGGACTACCAGGAGCTGCTGCCGTCAGACAGCCGCGGTGGTCTGCACCTGCTGCAGACGGCTGGTGTGCGCGCCGAACACGTGATGCCCATCTTCCCCTCTGTCTCCTTCGCCAGCTGGACTTCGATCGCGACAGGTGCCGGCAGCCTCGGACCTGCGGTGGGCGGGTGGGCTCCTTATGGTGGGGGACTTCCCACAGGTGGGCGTGTGTGCTCCCTGTGGTGGGGGACTTCCCACAGGTGGGCGTGTGGGCTCCCTGTGGGGGACTTCCCACAGGTGGGCGTGTGGGCTCCCTGTGGTGGGGTTGACTTCCCACAGGTGGCCGTGTGGGCTCCCTGTGGTGGGACTCCCACAGGTGGGCGTATGGGCTCCCTGTAGTGGGACTTCCCACAGGTGGGCGTGTAGGCTCCTTGTGGTGGGACTTCCCACAGGTGGGCGTGTGGGCTCCCTGTGGTGGGGCACTTCCCACAGGTGCGCGTGTAGGCTCCCTGTGGTGGGGAACTTCCCACAGGCGGAGCAGTTGACGCCGGCGTGTTCAAGAACTCCTCATGTGCACCTCCAGCGCCTGGGGCGGCCTACGTGTGTGTGTGTGTGTGTGTGTGTGTGTGTGTGTGTGTGTGTGTGTGTGTATGTGTGTGTATGTGTGTGCAGTAGCGCATCTTATTGTCTGGTTCTGGGTGTTCAAGAACCCTCAACTTTCGTTTGAATACCAAGAACTTTCTTGAGATTACTATAATTTTTTTCCCATTGAGCTCCCCGAAGTTTTCTTATCCATCATGGCAATAGATGAGATTAGTCTAATACAATCATGGTTTTCATACGAATGTGTGTGTGTATTTTTCTAACTGATGGCTTACCAATGTACCGACGAAGCCCAGCAGGCTGCAGATCGAGTGTTGCAAACACGGATGTGTTGGAGATTTCACGATGGTTCCGTCGCTGACAGCAGTTTGCTTGTTGGTTTGATACGTCGGCTACGGTACCTAACGGGGTGTTAGAGATTAGCCCGAAAAGTTATTGAAAACAAATCATTTCTCAGCGAATAAGTAAACTGAATGATCCATATAATATGCAAAATGTAACTCAGGCATCTATTTTCAACTGCAAACTATAGGCAGTTCTTGCCGCTGACAACTCTTAGCCAAAGAAAGGCATGTTTGTTAGTGCAATTGGTGATACAATTTGCATCATGAAAGGTGGTTTTCTAAAAATATATCAGCATTTCATTTCAGATACACACACTTTCTTCGCTAAGAACATTCAAGCTAAGCTAATCACTACTGGTCTAGCAATTCTACTTATGATCATAACATTTGCAAGTGAGCAGATCATAGCAATCTGATTCAAAGTAATGTAGAACGAAAATGTTGAAATCCCCCGATAGTGACCTCACGCGGTACCACTGGCGTCTCCGGTGGTGCGGGGCCTGCCTTTTGCTGACGAGAGGCTGAGACCTCTCCTGGCGGGCGGGCAGGTCGCTGGGCAGAGACGCACGGCATCGTCGGCAACAACATCTACGACAGCGAGCTGGGCCTGTTCTCACTCTACAACAGGACGCGCACCGGCCGGCCGGGCTGGTGGAACTCCGGCTCCGACCCGATCTGGACGACGGCCACCCAACAGCAGGTGAAGACGGCAGTCATCGGCTTCTCCAGGTGGGTCGTCGCCGGCATCTTCAGCTTGGCAGCTTCAGCTTGGCATCTTCAGCTTGGCATCTTCAGCTTGTGCCATTACAGGCGCATCATCGATGGCTTCTCCAGGTGGGTCGTCGCCGGCATCTTCAGCTTGGCATCTTCAGCTTGTGCCTTTACAGGCGCATCGTCGATGGCTTCTCCGGGTCGGTCATCATTGGCTTCTCCCGGTGGGCGATCGTCGGAGTTTTAAGCTTCCTAGGTGGTCGCAGATGAGTGCAGAAGTCAACTAGGGACACCGCGAGCCTGAAAAAAATACTGTGGACGTCGGCTGACTGTCTGATGTGCTACGGAAACCCACTTAACGCTACGTTGTTGAGGTCGTCTGGATTCAGTAGCTAATTTTGCAGTTGCGTTTCTGGTAAGGACTACTATACCTTGGTTTGGATAGGGATTATTTGTGGAGATGGACACTTCATGAAGCCCTGCCATGGCTGTGAAGATGGACACTTCATGAAGCCTTGACATGGTTATGAAGACGGACACTTCTGAAGCCTTGATATGGTTATTAATACGGACACTTCATGAAGCCCTGACATGGTTATGAAGACGGACACTTCATGAAGTTTTGACATGGTTATGAAGACGGGCACTTCATGAAGTTTTGACATGGTTATGAAGACGGACACTTCATGAAACCCTGACATGGTTATGAAGACGGACACTTCATGAAGTTTTGACATGGTTATGAAGACGGACACTTCATGAAGTTTTGACATGGTTATGAAGACGGACACTTCATGAAGTTTTGACATGGTTATGAAGACGGACACTTCATGAAGTTTTGACATGGTTATGAAGACGGACACTTCATGAAACCCTGACATGGTTATGAAGACGGACACTTCATGAAACCCTGACATGGTTATG